>JAOXNR010000013.1:8316593-8368747 GCA_028571225.1 Parsonsia alboflavescens
CCAAAAAGAGAGACATTAAGAATGTTAGAAAATATTCATAGATACTTATCGAGATAAGGGAGAAGGGAATGACAACAACTTCTAACTGCCACCTTCAAGAATGGTGTAAGAAGTCACCACTCGATCAGATACGCAGCATGCAAACCTTATTGGAAAACTGAAAAGAATTGATGATCTCAAACAAGAGGAAAATAGGTCGTATATGAACAATCAATTCAATTATTTTTTCTTTACCTTGATGCATTCTTTTCCCGAATGTTCATCTTCAACAACGACTGCATCCATAAATTTTCCCATAGCAACAGTAACAGCAAGGTTATACTTCTTCTGAGTAGGCCTGCAAAGATCAGTCATGCGACCACGAACACCAGGAAACAGGCGCTTGAGAGTTTCAACTGCTTGAGAAAACCTGGCATCCCTTTCATTCTCATGTCTATCAGCCTTCAGTTCACGTAGTTGGTGCCCAAATCGGAAGAGTGTGCGAACAATCGGAGGGGATTGAGGAAGGGCTTTGGCAGATTCTTCCGATCTGCAAGTCGAGAGAGAGTGTGATGCTTGTCCGATTTGCAGCTTGTCCGAAGTGAACTCGTTGTCCGAATTCCCCTCCCACAAAACGACGTCGTTGCTCTTGTTGCTTTCCCTTAGAGAGAGCAACGTTGCTCTCTCTAGCTATTCTCTATATATATATTTATGTGGTGTTTTTAGCCAAATAAGGGTATAATAGTAATTTCACTTTCAAAAGTGATTATATTTTGAAAGATTGAGAAAGAGGTCAAAATTTAAGTTGATTATGCAAAAATGATTATCTCACCCAATTTCCAATAAAATTAATAGTAGGGCTACATATGTCACAATGTCATTCTATTTAGACCATATATGGGCTAGGGCCCAATCTCTCAACGAACTAAAAAAGAGAGAAACCTTCTGGCTTCAATTAATGGGAAAGAGAAACCTTGAAGCTTCAATTGTCGTTGCAGTCCGCCCATTTTTTATTTTTTTTTTTTCAAAGCTAGGAAAAGGCTTATAAAGGAAAAAAAAAAATGGTAGGTTTCTTTTTATAAAATATATAAATATATTTCTATCATAATATTTTTTTATTTAGTGAGAAATAAAATAATTCACCTTTATAATAATAGAAAGAATATTATATATTTAATAATATATATTATTAAATATATGTTAAAGAAGATAATATTAGCTTAGGGTGATGAGGTAAAAAATTATTTAATGTTACATAATAGTTATCAGAATCACTTAAATAAATCAAATTAATTTTAAAATTACATGGATTTAACTAAAATTAAAAAATACTAAAATTAATATCTTATAAAAAGTAGTATACATAAATACAATTTTTTTTTGATAAATTAATTTTGGATAAATTGAAGTTTATTTACCAAGAATTTTTTTTACTCTTTCTTAATTTTAAAAGAAATATTAATTCGGAATTTTTGTGTGACATATAAAGTTATATTTTTCTCAATTATATTTATATTTTTAATTTTATTATATACAAATTATAATTCAAAGTAAAATTTTATAGATGAGACTCTTAACACTTTTAGTTGCTATTGAATAATATTTTAAAATATAACCACACTAAAAATAATAAAAACATACAAATATAATTTATAAATTAATTTTTTAAAAAATTCAATAATAAATCTTGAGTTAGTATTTTTAATTATATTTATTAATTATTTTCATTCACTTAATTAAATCAGATGACTTTTCAAATTATATGAACTAGTATTAATTTAATTAATAAAATATTTATTAAAATATAAATATGTTGTCAATATCTTTTAGTAAGTAATGTGCAAAAGATCTTTTTTTTCTTTTTGCGAAAATTGTATTTGGTGTACAAAAATTAATCATGAGTATTTTTTTTTATTTTATACAAAAAATATATTATTTTGAACAGGTGACGGGTGATGGATTAAGTTATTCTTTTATTTAATTATTTTATACTTCACTATCTCTCTGTTGGCATTAGAGAGTGCATATTGTTATTTTAGATTATCTAAATATTGATGTAATATTTTTAAGGATTTATATCAATCATATTAATGATAAAAATACACTAATAAATTTATGAGAGTCAAATAGTTTTTTTTTTATCAACTCAGAATAAGACGTATAAAATATTCTTTGAGTACTTTTTATTAAGTCAAAATAAAGATACTCAATTCCGAATCAAGGAAATATAATTAAATCGTTCCCCATGCAAGCCACGAGCTTTTATCCTAGTCGTAAGTAAAGAAAGACTGGTTTTTCCAAAAAAAAATTAAAGAAAGTTTTTCATTTCTTTTCTTTTTTCTGAGATAGCAAGCTCAGTTTTGATTTGAGGAACTAAGTATCCTAGAAGATATAATTTTACCCAATTCCGATGTGTATGATTAAGCTATTGAATCAGACTTATGAAGTTGGGTTTCTTTAATTTATTAGTTTGTTATTGTCTTGAATTTGCAATTTGGATTGTGGAATGTGGTTTGTGTTACATTGTTTTAGATTGGGGAAAGGTCACAATTACAAGTGCAACTATGAATTTACATCAATTCTAGTAGCTTGGTGCCTTTTCTCGATGAATTTTGTTTTCTTGAGCCTTTTTGGCCTTTAGTATTCCCTTGATCAATTCTTTTCTTTTTGAGTCAGATAATCAATGGATGCTTAAAGGTATTTTAAGCTGGAAAATAGAACCGTTCCTAAGCAAAGCTTATACTTTTTCAAATCCCAAAGGTAACGGTTAAATAATGGACTTGAGATTGTGTTCGTTTGGACCGGGGATTGACGTGGAACTTTTCATCTCTGACTATGTATTATAGAAAAGAGAACAGTGGTCTAAGTAGACTTGGACTGGACCCGGTTTTATTTCAAAATATTTAATTCGAGGCAATGGGCGATGGTCGTTCCTTGACATCTTCTTTATTTTCTAAATTGTATCTAATCAAATGGTATTAACATCTCAAAATTAAAAACAAAATTTTAAAATATGTTTATTTTTAAAATGAAATATATATTTTTTATAATATTCTTCATTCCACTTTAATTATATCATTCTAACCCTAAAATTTTAATTTTTAATATTTAAAAATATATATTTTTTAAAACCTCGAAACGACAATAATATAATATTTCATTTGTTTGAAATTGACTATCATTTTTTTTTTTAAAAAAAAATGATTTAATTTATTTTTAATATTACAATGTTACGTTTTCTTAATAAAAGTTTAATTAATTTTTTAAAAAAGACATTAAATTTTAAGCAATTTAATATGAAACATGAGACATTTAATTCAGAATTATTTGTCAAAAAAATTAATAAAAAAAGATTTTTCTATTTTGTATTAAATAAAAGGTAAATATAAAATTCTTAAAAAAACAAATAAGACTAAAAATTTACCTTTTGGTTTTTTTTTTAATTTTCTTCCCATGGGAACTACATTCCGTGCCCAAAAACACACGAGAAAATTGGGTGGGAAGCTCAAATCCTTGTGCTAGTTTGCCGGATTGCCTAATGTCGTGAAGCTTTCACTATATTGTATATAATGCATATGTCACCATCTTCTGACCACTATTTTATTCTTCATTTCATTTCCCTTCTAAGTACTAATTCCTAAGTTTTCCCCTATATAATTTTTATGGTTCCTCCCAAGCCCAGAACCATTCACAAGGAAGTATTCAATTCCCTCCTCCCAAATAACTGTCCCCGATTTTTCCTCTCCAAAATTTTCTTCTTTTATCAAATTTGAATCCCATAAGAAATCGCTTTGGCCGTTGCCTTGTTAAGATTACTCTGGGTTTTTTCCCTTTCCTTCTTACGAAAATAATGGACTCATCAACAACCAAAGAACAACAAAATGGCACCCTTCAACCCTCCGGTGTTGGTGGTGGTGATGATCAGCCAAAGGAGAATGGAAAACTAGTTTCCGGAGAAGACGAGGCGGCCGTGAAGGGAAAAACCGAAGAAGAAAAAGACGTTCACGAGGAAATTCCGAAGTTGGTGGAGAAGAATTCAAATGAATGCGATGATCACGGAGAGAAACAAACAAAAATCAATGATGCAGCAATCTCTGTTTCTGATCCTCCTAAGAGAGCCCTTTCGTCATCCGAGATGGTTCAGCCCCATTCTCAGCTCCCGAGGCCAGAGCCGCCCCCTGGGGTGAAGAATCTCGAGTGCTCTGCTCCTCCTCCTGAACAACAGCCATCTGACCTTGACCGGTCGAAGTCCATGCCGAACCCGGAGAGCTACGAATTCGAGATGCCGGCCATCGGAAAATTCTTTCGAGAGAAAAGCAACAGTCTCTCCGCTGCCATCACAAAACGTATATCCTCAATTAAGGAAAATAGCAGCAGCTTCGGTTATAATGGATATGGAGATGAGAATATGAAATCAGAAACATATGTTACGGAGTTTAACCTTTCCGGATTAAAGGTAATCGTGAACCTGAAGCCGGAAAGCAAAGAATCAAAGAAGTACCCCGGACGGATAAGCTTTTTCTCGAGATCAAATTGCAGGGATTGTGGAGCGGTTCGATCATTCCTGCGGGAAAGAAAGCTCAACTTCGTAGAGATTAACATTGATGTGTATCCAATGAGGGAGAAGGAATTGACAGAAAGGACAGGAAATGCGAGCGTGCCTCAGATATTTTTGAATGAAAAGTTATTGGGAGGGCTGGTGGCGTTAAATTCATTGAGGAACAGTGGGATGCTGGAGAAGAAATTAGAGGAGATGTTGGCCGGAAAATGTCCGCCGGAAGCTCCATCAGCTCCCGAATATGGTTTTGATGATCCGATAGAGGAAAGAATGGATGAGATGCTGCAAATTGTAAAAGTTTTACGGCAGAGATTGCCGATTCAGGACCGACTGATGAAGATGAAAATTGTCAAGAATTGCTTCTGTGGAGCCGAGCTTGTGGAAATCTTGACGCGCCACTTGGCCTGCGGGAGGGGAAAGGTGCGTATAATCCTTCTCATGCTTTGGATTTTATTTTTTATTTTTTATTTTTTTACCCCACAAAGTTTTCTTTGGGTTGACAATTGGCCAAAACTTATCTCTGTCTGCCTTCTGTTCTTTTCCATTATTATTTAGATAAGATAACAATATGATTAGTAAAAATAACTTATTATTATTATAGATTTAGAATTCCGACTTCAATAATAATAATAATAGTGAGGACCCATCATAATTTCCCAAATTTAGACGTGTATTTAATGAATTTGTTCTTATTTTTTTGAAAAATATCCATCAAATCTTTAAATATATGTTTTGGTCAGTTTCAACTGTAATCTAAGTAATGGCTGTAGCCAATACTTTAAACCTCGGTTTGGTTGGTAGTTGGGTTCCATATCCAAGCCGTTAAGGAGTTGAGCAAATCACACCTTTTCTGCAATTAAATAGGTTTAATTCTGGTTAATCTTTACTTAGACTGTGGCAGCCTTTTTGGCCTTTCTTCCCTTATTTTCTTTTTCCCTTGTATCTATAAAGGATCCTCTCGTTACATCCTCCGGCCTTGAAAACTTTTGTCTTATTCCAACAGTATTTTACCAAGTAGTAATTAAAAAGATTTGAACTAGTGAGCTGATTCAAAACTTGGGGATATAGGAAGACTTGGCCAAAATTGAACTCATCAAGAAATGGTCCAAACCAACCCCCGAAAAAATGGCAACCCGTTAATCTTCAGAAGAAGTCGTCCATTCAACTCTCTCATGAAACGTTGAAAAAGTCTTAATCTAAATTTTATTTTAAAATAGGAGTTAAACTTTGTAAATACGATTCGATTCAAATCAAATTCAAATTAGTTTCATTATCATTGTAATCCTTAAAACTTATATCCTGAAAAAAGAAATAATCCAAACCGAACCCCCCAAAGAGGAAGGAATCATTCCAAGGAATAAGAAAGGAAACTAGAGATTCTCTTCACAAAAGAAAAGCTCAATCGAACAGAAAAATCATTTTAGGTGGTCAAATGGGTACCACACTGTTAAAAGTAACCTTAGCTCAACAACAGAGACGCGGGAGGAAAGAATCTTTCAGTCACTCATCATTTCATTGCGGTAATCGCGCGTGGATACCTAACCAAAAAACATGACATCCATAATTGTAGACAGACTGATCCTCAATTCTTTTTTTTCTTTTTTCTTCCATTACTTGGTTTACATCACGAAAGCAAACTTTTGTTCCACTCAATTTCTCCCATACTATTTATGTGAGGCTTCGGCTGTAAGAATTGGTGTTATGATGTCGTTTTTTATTTACTATTACTAGCAATTTTTCACTCCATGATTTTGGATGAGCTATTAAACGTTGATGGCTTTTTCTTTTTAAAGAATATTCTATCATTCCTATGATCACCTTTTCCTCTTTTTTTTTTTTTTTGTCCAAAAAAAAATTCTTAGCATTGTTTTGTACACAAATTTGCAACGCGTTTAATCTTTTTTCTTTTCCTTTTATCTAAAACTATTTTTTAAATTGTTACTCGATTCATAATTCAAGAACTTTTTAAATATGTATTTTATGATTTTTTAAAGTCAAAATATTATTCGTAGACGAATATGAAATGTAAAATTACGTCGGGGGTTAAAAAAATTCATTTGTTTCATTTTCATTATCATTTAAGCATATCGATACAAATAAATGAATGAATGAATTTCTAATTCAATTTAAGTTGTCCAAAAACTATTTATTTTATAAGTTACTTTGAAAAAAAAAAATTATTCCAAAATATTTGTTCAGGATAATATTTAATGTATTTTACAATAATTGACAATTATGATACCATGATAAATTTTTAAATGAATAAAAAATAATTGAATTTATATGCTTATAGAGAATTTGGTATTGTAAATTAATTAGTGGAGTGATGCGTCGCACTTACCTAGGTGCAGGTGCATCAAGAATGATTGTAACCACCATTTAGACAATAGGAATATTGTGTGATCTTAACATATCGAGTGCAGTGCCTCTAATAGTAATTAGTATGTACGACCCTAGAAAAAAGCAAACTTTCTACTACTCTAAAAGGTAAATTGTGTCTCCCGTAGCCTGAATGCGTGCGTTCTTATATTTCTTACGCTACCTTTTTTTAAAAAAATCACAAAACTGAATAAAATTTCCTGCCTTTCAAAGTTAACTTTAAGGTATTGATGATAAAAAGAGTTAGGATTAGGAAGAGAGGATTTAATTGGAAAATTTTAATATTTATACTTTAAACTTCTTAAAATGCTTTTTCCTGACGGAAGGAGGACATGTAAAATAGGGACTGGAATTTTATTATTATTATTATTATTATTTATGTTGAAATGTTTAGAAGTGAGTAATTCATAAACTGAAATGATTTGCTTTATACTAATATACGCAATGGTTTTAAAATAATAATAAAAAAAAAAAGAAGAAGGAAGTTTCCATGGAAACAGCTACTTGCTTGTTTTACATATACTTAGAAGAAGACTCTTATAAGCTAATTCGTCGTAGGGCCTGGTCTGAACACTCAATAACTTCCAGTCTTGGCACAGTTGTCTATTGCGAGCAAAGGAAAGGATGACGACCATGGTTTTCTCCCAATTTATCTAAACCAGTTAATTTGACTGACAGAGTCTGAATACTGTTTTGGAGGTTTAGAAGAGTCATTACGTCAGTCACTTGGAACCCTTCAATCTGGCTAAGGAAATTCAGAGAGAGACTCCCTCTAGGTTGCTTTTGTCATTTTATGATTGGTCTAATTCTTTCTTTCGATTTGTGAGGGTCATTGTCACTTGGGAAAACAAAAATCATTCAATTGATATTTATTTTTGACTTGTTAAATAATTTTTAAATAGAATTTAGTGTAAATAATAATAATACTTTCATATGAAATTAAATGTTTCATTTTAAGAAAAAAAAGTTTGATTTAATTCATTTTAAATAATAATATTAATTTGTAATAAAATTTTATTTAATTAAAAAAATAGAAAACGAAACTTTGTCGGCTAGTTTTGTAGGGATTGAGTATTACTTTTTAAGCATATTAGTTTAAAGAAATGGGGAGACTGAGAAAGGTTTCATTTGGACATGAGGTTTGGAAAAGTTAAGTAATAATAAAGCATGGGGACCACATGCTAGACACTAGTAAGGCTTAAGGCGAATACGGGTGTTTTGTGTTTGCCCGTTAGTGGTTGTTGTTTAATTTAAGTTATTATTATTGGAATTTTGTATTGAATGTGTGTAGTTCATTAGATTAACTTGTGAAATATTTTATTTAGTAGAATTATGATTTTTTAGATAATATTTTTACTTGCAACTTGAAAATTATGTGATTAGGGTTTATCGGTTGGTAACAACGGCTCCACCCTAACAAATGAATGTTTTCTTTGTTTGTGAGTTGATAGATCTTTGAACTATTTTTATTCCCAAATATTTTTTAAAGGACTTTTTGCTTATAATTGGTTAAAAATAAAACTATTTTATTCTTTCTCTCCGATTTTAATTTATTTTTAAATTATGATATTTAATTTTAAACATTATAAAGAAAATAATAGTTTAATTTAGTTTTGGGTTGACGGAGTTTTTTTTTTATAATAAAAATCAAAATATGTTTTCAACGGCCACAAGGCAAGAACAAACCCATAGAGAAGCCGTCCGTCGGGCGCCGTCCCACCAATTGTTTTCATGTCAAGGCTTTGTTAGTCGTCATAATGATGCCACGCGGTTTAGATAATGGTCATTGATTGACTTTTTAATTTTTTAACTTGTACTGCCGGTAACAAATGGAGATGTGGTTGCCACGTGTCACGTAATTAGTTCACTAATATAGCTAGATTAATAGAAAAGGATTAATGCAAATTTACAGTGTTGATGATGTCATTGACCGACACCTAATTTAAAACCGGAAAGTACTAATAATAATAATCATGGACAGAGCCTCTACCTGAGTGTGCAAGTGATAATTTTCATGGAGTGGCTGTGTGAGTGGGGATAATCCTTTTCAATCTCCTATTATATAATTATGGATTAATAGTGTGTTGTGTGTTATTTTTTATTATAATATTTAACATGTGTTCTTAAAAAGATTAATTTTTCTTATAATTTAATTTATTTTTTTAAGTTTTAATATGAAAATATATTAAAAGATAATAATTTTAAGTTATAAATAAGATTTTTATTAATATAACACGGTGACATACAAATTTATAATATGAAATCTAGATCTTCTGCAATATCTTTTATATTATTGATTAAAATAATATAATTTTGGATTAGTTTGTGGGTTCAACTAGCTTCAACGCCTCCCCTCCATCAAATCCAGACGAGTATAATATAGAAAATGAGAACATTTGGTGTTTCAAGGAAAAACAAAAATGCATAAATTATGTTTCTCTCATCTTGTTATTTGATTTTTTTTTTCTTCTTATTTTAAATAAATTGTTGTACCTTAATGATTGATGTTATTGTTCAGATTAGTTTTATGACTGGTGTTCTTCAATATTCCAAATATTGAATGTAAAAAAAAAAAAATTGCAAGCCTAAGCAGCAAAATTTTTTACTTTCCATTTATTTAGGCAGTTGAGATTGGGAGGCTACTGGCACAAAAGCATTTCATCCATCATGTCTTTGGGTAAGAACAAATATACTTCTGGCTTCTGCCATGGTTATGGAATTAATGATGATATGATTTAAGCAAAAGGTTCCTTCCTCTTATAATATTCCCATTGAATCCAGAGAAAATGAATTTGAAGATGGAAAACACTTCTATAGATTCTTAGAGCATGAACCTTTCATGCAAAAATGCTATAACTTCCGAGGATCCTCCACAAATGACAATGAACCCCCGGATGCTTCTGTGCTAAGCCAAGGCCTAATGAAGATAATGAGTGCTATCCTTGAGGCTCATGCCTCCGACAATCTCCGCCATGTTGATTATGTGGGAATCAGCAACAGTGAAGAATTCCGGAGGTAATTTTTTGATTATTGTACTCTTGAATTATAGTGGTAATTAAGGTTTCTAAATATCTATGTACATGAGTTTATTTCTCAAGAGTTCATATTTCTAGATGTATTCTACTAAAGTTGTTCCGGTTCTTGTTTCTTTACTGATTTCATTTCATGGTATTGATGAATCTGAGAGTAATACCTTTTCGTTTTTTGGGTTTTAGATATCTAAAATTGGTTCAGGATCTCCAAAGGGTGAATATCATGCCACTTTCAGCTGAAGCTAGGTTGTCCTTCTTCTTGAACCTCTACAATGCGATGGCCATACATGCAGTAATTAGGATTGGTCATCCTGGAGGAATGATTGACAGAAGGTCATTTTTTTCTGACTTCCACTATGTTGTTGGCGGATATCCCTATTCCCTAAATGCAATAAGAAATGGAATCCTTAGAAATAATCAAAGAGCACCTTTGTCTCTTGCCAAACCCTTTGGTAGTGGAGACAAGCGTCTGCAGGTAATTAAACTTGCTTCCACTTCGAGATCAAAGCTGCTAAATAAGTTTTTGGAGAGACTTATATCCTTATTTCTTTGATGTTGTTACCAGCTATCACTTCCAAAAGTCAATCAATTGATTCATTTTGGCCTATGCAATGCCACAAGATCAAGTCCAGTTGTAAAATTTTTCAGTTCTCACGGAGTTGAATCTCAGTTAAGACAAGCTGCAAGGGAATATTTCCAGAGGGATGATGCATTGCAAGTCGATCTTTCCAAGAGAACTGTATATTTATCCCGAATGATCAAATGGTGAGTCCTTTCAAGCACAACAAAGAAGAATTTCTTCTTTTTCTTGTATTCCCAGTCTCAGGGATCCATTACATATTCTATTCACGCATAGGAATTTCAAACATCAAACATATATTGCAGAAATTTCTGAGTAAAATTTCTGATAATTCTGCAGGTACAGTTCAGATTTTGGACAAGAAAAGTATTTCCTCAAGTGGATCATCAGTTTCTTAGATACCACAAAAGCAGGTCTATTGATGCATCTTTTGGGTGATTCTGGAACTTTAAGTGTTGTTTACCAAAATTTTGATTGGTCACCGAATTCTTGATTATCAGGGCTTGATTAAGGGCAAAATTTATAATTCAAGCGTCTGCTATATTATTATGATTTCAGTTTTGAGTCTACTTCTTAGTGGAAATTAATGAAAGGAGTAGTTAGATAGATACATAATAGATGGTATAGTGCTTTTCAACATGAGCAAAAGAAAATTTGTACATAATGTTAAAGTCGGAAACTCCGGTCACCTTTTATGTGAATTTTGTTGAATACTACAAAAGAGTTTATTTCCTATGTTTGTCTGATTCTTCATTACCAGCAGCATATTTAATCTTTCTGCATTTGTCTATTGGCCATTCAAATTTCAACTGGTAGACTTATCCTGCCTTTGATGCTCCAGGGATATATGATTATGATTCCAAATACTAAGAAGGAACAATTACTGAATAGACTTCTAGCTGAATTTTATACTTGCATGCAACTCAGGAAGCCTATAATGGCACATCATATCCAATAAAAAGATGCATTCCTCGTATTTTCCTTTCCAATGAATCTTGAGTAATTTATAACGATAGACATTTTCTCTGTTACTGGCCATATAAGATAAGGCCGATGTATTTCTGTCATCATTAAAACTGCACCTCTCCAGATGCTCAATCAAGTATGAAATGATGTACAACTGGAAGGCTTTAATTACTTACATGTTGTTTCTTCATATGTCTTGTAAAATGTTCAGTGACTTCTTGGCAGCCCAGCTTTTTGCTTATGTTCCACTGAAGTTTTCCTGTAACCATTTTGCTTGAACCTGCAGGCCAGCATCTCTTAAAGCATTCAAAGCTGATCTATATAATCTTCCATCCAGTTTTGTTCCTTCCGTTTTCATGTCTTGCAAAAGCTTAACCAATTCATCCACTCGATTCATCTTAGAAAAAACAGCAACCATGATACCTGCCATCGCTCTATCAATCGTCCCTCCGTTGAGCCTGAATTCACAGTAGTACTTCATGCAAGTTTCAAATTCCCTTGCCTTGCTATACGCCCCTATAACGCTAGTGTAACTCACCCTATCAGGCCAAACCTTCCTCCGGTTCATCTCCTTCCAGGTCTTCTCCACTTGCCTTAAGTTCAAATCCTTTCCATGCATGTCCAGAAGTGAGTTATAAATCCACACATTTGGCTCACAGCCTCTTTCTTTCATTTTAGCTACAAGTTTCATTGCATCTCTCAGTCTTCCTGTTTTCCCATACATGGCAACCATAGAAGAATAAGCCACAACACATTTATCGAACCCTTTTCCCTCCATCTCTGAAAAAATCCTCTCTGCTTCAGAATATAGCTGAAGTCTGCAGTAAATATTTTGAATTGAAGCATAGGTCACCTGCCCTGGTTCACAGCCCTGCAAGATGAGATCTTCATACACCTTAACTGCAGATCTAAGCCCTCTTTTCCTCGAGAAGCCATTCACAATTGCACAAAGAATGCAATCGGAAACTCTAATATCGGCACGATTCATGACAGAAACAGCTTCAAGAGTCTTTTCCATCATCCCTTCTTCAATGTACATCAGTACAAGTTTCAAGAACAAAGCTGGATCCCTTAACATTTTCTTGCTCTGAGCTTCTTCCAGAAGTTCTTCAGCAAGTTTTAACTCTCTGAAGCTCAAGAATGAACAGATCAGGGAGGAGTAAAATGAATGATCCCCCGGAATATCCTTCTCCTCCATTTCTCTGAAAAACTCGAGAGCTTCAAAAGGGCGTCCTAACTTCCCCAAAGACTCACACAAAATCCAATAAATCTTAGAAATGAATGGCGAAGGACCAATTTTTTTACTCTCAAACTCTTCAAACAGAGCGATAAGAATATCATATCGCCTCATTTTCAGGTAGGCTTCCATTATATGGCAATAACATCCCGAATCCAGAACAGTGCCATTGGATTTCATACGCTCAAACAAGGAAATTGTGCTGCTGTACATGTGCAATTTGTTATAGCCTTTCATAGCAGCATCAAATGCCAGAAAAGCAATTCCTTCATCAGTGGAGAAAACATCAAGCAAACTATTTACAAGTCTGAATTTCCTAGCCCTAGTGCAGCTACTAATTAACCTATAACAAGTGTTGGCACCTGGCAAGAGTCCGAAACTCTTGAAATCTTCACACAAAGAATATAGAAGACCCCAGCTCCTCGAACGTAATAAATACCTGATAACAAGCTTTAGGGTCAATTTCTTGGGCCTAAAATCAGGGTTTTCTTTGGCCTTCTCATAGTAATCATATGCTAATTCTTCAGTTCGTGGGTCTTCGAACAGAGTGCAGATGAGACCATTTAAATCCTCTGTTTCGGGTAAACCAGAAGAAGCTTGAGGATCTTTAACTTTTAAGTCCAATTGAATGACTTGGGAATTGGTGGCCGAAGATGCTACTGTATCTTCCAAGACTGGGGATGAACAACTGGAAGACCTGGCACTTGAAGCTCTGGAAATGGAATTGAAGTAGAAGAGGGAAAGGAAAGGATAATTTCTCAAGGTTTCTGAGAAAATGGGAACTTGAATAGGTTTGTTGCTGATAAGTGCCAGTGACCATTCTCGCGAACTGGGAATGGCCATTGTGAGATAAGATTGAGAATTGAAATGGGCGTACTCTCTCGCTATACTGTTTCTTCTTCATCAATTTGCCATGCATAAACGGCTTCATATCAGCCACTCGTTGGTCCAGTCGTGGAGGATTACGAACTCCGACTTTGTTCTGACAATTGCAGCCACATAAGCCTCACTTTTTTTCTTTCTTTATTTATTAAGGTCAATAATATTAATAAGGTCCGGTGGTGGAACATTTTCATTAGTCAAAACTGTGAGAGTTGATTCGAAAACATATATATCAATCGGATAATATCACTTTTTTTTTTTTCTTAATCGAAATTTTGAAAATAATATGAATAACTATCGTTCACAAAATATCAGATTTTACGTGGAGAAATTAAAATGGAAGAAGCAATTCATTCGACTAATCTGCCAAGTCATCAAGGGGTCAAACTAAAAATAAGAATAACTACCCATGTGGTATTTAAGAATGTCCATTTGGTTACTATTTCCTGTTCTGAAAAATCTAGAGAACAAAAAAAACTCGTCTAGTATAATTATTTTGAAAAATAATTTTCTAAATCTTGAATAGCTTTTAGAGAATCGCTTATAGGTGTTTTCTTTTTTTAAAAAAAATAATTTCCTATATAACTTCAATGCTAAAATTATCTATGATCATCCATTTCTATTTATTATTATGATTTTTTTTAAAAAAAAAATTTTGTATTTTATTAAAAAATTATAAATATTTTTGTTTTATGATAGTTTTTTCAAATATTTTATTCTATTATAATGATTTTTTAAAAAAGATAATTTTTTAAAAATAAATTTCTTTCTTTTGTTTTTCATATTTATATTTTCTTTTGTAAACTTTTTATAATGAAATAATTGTCATTTATTTTTACTTAAAGTTAATTATATTATTAATAAATTTAATTCAATTCATAAATTAATAAATTTTCTAACTTTTTTTTAATCTCCTTATTATATGTTTCTGTAGTTTTTTTTTTTAAGAAATCAAGGATAATTTTTTTAAAAAATTCATAAATTACAAAAAAATTGTTATGAAAACAAAATTTGACAAACAAAACTTTTTAGTTCTTTTATTTCATAAAACAATTCTATTTACAAAACAGTTTTCAAGAACAAAAAATAAAAATAGAACCAAATAGACTCTAAGTCTTTTTACTTTGATAAAATTTTAAAAGTCGATAAAATCAAAAAACTATGTCAATTATATAGTGAGACTTAAAAGATACTCCCTCCATCCCTTTTACATGTCATTTAATGTTATTGCACGATTATTAAGTAACAATTTCATCCATTTTGGATTGTTTTACCCTTAATTAAGCACTTTTGAATTTTCACAAATTACTCTTTCCTCTTTTCTTGAAATCTGTGACACTTATTAACTTTGAAAAAAATACACAAATAAAGTAAATTAATTAGGTCTAAATAGGAAAATTCAACTTTATCTTTTGCATTGAAATATGTAAGCGGCAAATTATTTGAAACAAAGATTACCTTCTTCAGTGACATCTTATTTGGGATGGAGGAAGTAATTATTAATTAATATATCTTTTTCACTTAAAGTTTTGAGGATAAAAAACTACCAACCACATGTAAAGATGTATAAAATTTGTAAAATCATACCAATGAGATTGCTCTATCCTTTTCTTTCACTCCTAAAGAAACACTTAACTTAATTATTTTAAGTAATAATTGTTAGGGATAGAAATAGGTGGCTTTTGTATTAACAGCTTAGACTTGTTAAACAGGTAGTTGACTTGTGACTTGAGCTTGGCCTGTTATAGGCTAATTTTTAAGCTCAAGTCTGGCCTAATCTGAAGCTTGTTTTTACAAAGCCTATTGTTTTTTGAAAAAAAAAAATTAGTTTCAATATTTTTTTAGTTGTTTAAAATTGAATGTATATAAATTTTTAGTATAAAGTCTATTAAAATTTAATAATTTATATCCATTTGTGCATGAGTTCCATAACTAATTACATTAATAAGAAGAATATGTTAGTAACTCATATGAAAGTCAAATACACTTCTAATTTTTAATTAAACCAAAATAGGATATTTAATTTCAGAGAAAAGGAGTAACATAAAATACGAAACCATTTGATCATTTTTGTAAGAAATTTTTTTTTTTAATAAAAATAATCTAACTTATAATAAATCAATATAACTTATTGAAAATATATAATTAAATATGATATAATTTAATTAATATCACCATATAACAACAAACACAATAATTCAAATTAGGTAATTTAGATAAAATATAAATGTTATTACTAGCTACTAGTTGTAAAGAATTAAATATTAAATGTAGTTTCTTTTATCTAAACAAACACCGTTAACAAAAAAAAAAATCAAATGGGTTGTTAAATTGTTGTACAATTTAACAAGTAATTAGGAAAAACATTATTTAACAATGCAAAAATACCCTTTTGTTTCTTATTTAACCAATCTAACACATAACCAAAATATATAATTTTAGAAGTTTTAAAAGCATTTACCAAAAAAAAAAAAAAAAAAAAGAAAAAAAAAATTGAAACAGGCATAGGTCGACTAGACAGGCTAAGCCGCAAAACTTAGGCCTAGCATTCTACACTAAACAGGCTTAAGGAAGAGCCTGAACCTTGACCTATGAATAAACGGGCCAGGCCGAATCAAGCCAAATATAGGTTAGACTATAGGCCGTCTGACCTATTTTCACCACTATATGTGATTGAATGTCTTGTTTTAATTTTAAAAGATTTTATTGAGAGAGTTTAATTTGGTTAGTTTTAGAACACTAGTATTAATTTCTTTGTAAAATTTTAACTTATTGCACCTAAGGGGTTTAACCAAGTGATTCGTAGGTGTAGCTTGCATATCGAAGATTATGGATTCAACTTGATTTTCTTGCCTACTCTAAACGATTAGATTTTTTTAAAAAAAGACACATATTTAAGAAAAGACATTTAATTCTAAACGACTTAAAATAAAAATAGAACATTTAATTTTAAATAGAGTATATGGATTATATTTTGTAGCCTCATAAGAAAGTGTAAAGAATTACAAATCCAAATACTCTGATTTTTCTACTGTTTCTAACAACTATGAATGCTGGATGCAAACAAGTTGTGATAATTTTCAACTTAGATGAGCTCCAATCATTTTCAGTTGGGCTCAAAATTCATGAATAATTATATATAATTTTATTTTAATTATAAATAATTAAAAATTAATATGTTAAATAATAATAAATATATTTTAAAATAAGATCCTTTAAATATTCTTTTTTAAAAAAATATATGTCAAAATATTTCAAGTCAATCGAGTTCAAGTTAAAAAATTTCAATTCGAACTTAATGTGCTTATTTCAAATTCAACTTGATTTGATTGCACCCTAATAACTATAAAGAGTATTGTGCATAAATATTTTTGGTGTATTACATTAACATTTTCCCCTTTAAATTCTTTTATTCCTTTTCAAGCAAATCTTATCCTAAGCAGTAGAGCCAAATTGACACACAACGCTCATAAAACAGAAGATTAAAGATTAAAAACTTTATATAAATCTATATATATATATATTTATGCAAATGACATCAGAAAATAAACATCATGCTTAAGTAATTACTCTATTTGAAAATAATACTTCCTCTATCGTTAGATATAAATTACCAAGTTGTCATTTTATAAAAATTAAGAGAAAATTTTCTTTCTCCTAAAATATCCTCTAAAAATTTTCACAAAATAAAATTAACTACAATAATATAAGAAAGAAGAAATAATATAGCAAAAATATCTTCAAATAACTAATTAATTAACAATAATGACTTAATGACAAAAAAAGTTAAATACACAATATATATATATATATATATATTTACATATATATATAGTAACTAAAGGAATAGTTTCGTTCACAAATTTATTAATGTTTTGATTTGAAAAAAAAGAATCAAAGATGTATTAATTCAGATGAAGCCAATTTGTCCGGTTGATTTATGATTTTTCATTTTTGTAGAGAATCCACCGTGAGCTTTATCATTCCTCGACCTGTGAATTTTGCAGCAAAGAACCTTTTGTTTAGCCCTTTGCTAACCTCCCTTGATGTATTGTTGGGAATCTAGTGGCCACTCTGATCTCATGTCCTCAAGACTCGTTTACTCTGTCAAGCCTTTCAAAATCACTTCTATGGAGCAGGGTTTAAAGGATCATCCTAGGGATTAGCTTCCTTGAAGCAGCAGAAGTTCACTTCACATGATCAGATATGATAACACTACAAAATTACATCTAAGCACAAGAAGTTTAGATCTGTATCCATGAACAATAGGCAGAATATATGAACTAATTTTTCACTTCAGAGGCAGAAAGGGAGTCATCTCACTCAGCTCATATCAATATTTCTATCATGCACTCTTGTTAGATCCAATGAACTTCTTTTATAAAAGGAGAAAAAAAGAGTCAAAATGCAAGAATTTATAGCTCCCAAGCCAATCATCACTTTCTGCTGAATCTATGTAACATACTGCCTCATTGTCAAGAATCCACCAGATTCCAAATATGCAGGCTTTTCTCTATAAGGATTATTTTTTTCCCTTCACACTCTATACCAAATTTGTGGAGGATAAGCACTTAGAAATTATTCATCATATTTTCTCCTGGATTGAAAAGAAAACTCTATCTTCCAAACTCATAACTCTTCAAAAGTTTCCTAAAGTTGATCAGAATGTGGTCTTCTAAATACTGAAGGACAACAGAATCGTTCATTGGACCTTTTTTGAGTACAAACCTTTAAAACCAGATTTAAGGAAAAAGCTAACAGAATTCTCTAAGCGAAGTAGAAAAACCTCAGTTCGGTAAGAGACTTCTCTAAAGATAAAAAGGTATGCCAAGAACTAGAGAAACTTGGAGAACATGGACAAGGAAGCGAGGCAACATAGAAATTTGACATTAATGTATTTTTGCATCCCCACAATACAAAATATATGTGATAAATAACAGAATAGATCATACCAACAGTAAGTAGTGATCTTTTAAGAAGGGCTTTTAGTTTCAGAAGCCAAGGGTTTCATAGTTAGGATATTCATATGCATATAATACATTTGTTATGAATATCACAATAGGCAATTAATCATTTGATGAAAGGTGAAGTTCAAAACAAATTACAATGATACAAAAACTCGCCTTAAAACACCAAAAAACATAAATTTGTTTATGGATGAGCAAAGCAGCTAAATGGAACACGTCACATAAGAACAAAAAAAGGTTAAAAGGGCCAGGGGAATTCTTTCAACTATAGAAAGCAATAATTGAAGAAAGACCAACTGACATTAGATGGTTTATGGGTCAATGAGTCAGCTAAATGGAACAACTCTTCGAAGGAACAAATAGATAAAATAAAGGTCAGGGGTCTTCTTTCCAGTTTCCACCATTGACTATAAAAATTGTACAAATAGCAAATAATTAAAAGTTTTTTTATGTATTGGCAACGGAAAGCCTCTCAAAGAACCAAAAGGATTAAGGGCTGTGGCAATACTTTCAATTATGGACGATAAGAATTGAACAAATAGCAGGATGCAATCACCTTTTATATTATGCTACGGGTGAAGCTCGCCCCATGGCCCTAGCCAGCAAAGAACAACTAGGAGGTTACACCAAAATCTGAATGATATAGATAACTAGACTTTCACTGATACAGAGAATTAAAAGGGCTCAAGAAATTGGTGACAAACAGATCAATCATGAATCGAGAAAGCATTTCATCTATGTGAATGTAGTTCATACATATAAACCGAAGTGAGTCTGGAAATTGCAGCTAAAAAATGAACTGTCTCTCAATTAACTTAATAAAGTGTATGTATTATTCAAGTAACTGTTCCGCAAGCAGTTATGCTTTACCACTGAACAAAATTTCCGAAGTGTTGCTTTATGAAACTCTGAAGACTACAGCACGGCGCACCAAAAGTCAACCATTATTTGTGCAAAAATTGACATTATCTCACTGAAGTATAAATCGAAATTATGTGTTCAATTCTCCTCGTCCGTTCCAAAAAGCTTCATTCTTGATAATGGTGTTCTCAAGTACCCTTCCACCTCAAACTTATTAGGTGACAGCTCTCGATACCTTGCAAACTGCTTTCTTGCCTCCTCATTCTTGTCAAGTAAACTATAAATCATTCCTTTACAAAAATAGGGCCTAAAATCTTTAGGATCCTCCTTCTCAAGTTCATCATAGCTCCTCAATGCTTCCTCAACATTCTTTTGCAAGAACTGTACCTGTGCCATTATAAATCTTATATCTCTTGCCTCTTTCGCCTTCTTCTCCTCCTCAGCTATCTTTAGTGCATCCTCTAATCTCTTTATCACTGCCTCACCTTCTCCGTGCCTGTCCATCAACAATGCATTCTCAAACAATACTTCAAAGGACAAAGGATTTTTGGACAAAATCTCTTCAAAAGCCTGTCTTGCTTCTTCCACATTCCCCATTTCATTCAAAAGTCTGGCCATTAAAAACTTCCACTCCATATTTTCGGGCTGGGCTGAGCTTAACTTCTTTAATATCTTCAAGCTCTCATCATCCTCGTGCTCTTCCAGTTTCTGCTGAAGCAATATTTTCAAGGCCTCAATGGCCTCCGAATTGGATTCAAGAAACTGAGTCAGGGGCGAACTTTCTTGATTCCCCAAACTTGGGGTCTCTTCAATTAGCCCATTTTTGGTTTCTTCCAATACCTCTGTAACAGTTGGCGTTGGAGACTCCGCTCTTGCAGGAACCCTGTGAAAACTCCCATAGACAGCAGCAGCAAAAACGACGGCTGCAGTGGTGGTTTTGAGGGTGGAAATTATGGGGTTCGAAGTGGAGGCACTAGAATTGGAGGATGAAGCCGCCTTTATGCACAAGTTTATGCTGTTGACTGGTCTTCTTGAAGAGCTGGTTTTCAAGATAGAGAGTGAGAGATTTGGAGATGATTTGAGGTGAAGGAAGGATGGAGAAGATGCCATTGTTAGTGATTCCAGCCTTTCCTGGGAAATTGGGATTCTGGGGATAGGGTTAAGGAGGGACTGACTAGGGAGAGAGTCTCGGTTTGGTTTGGATGCAAAAGGTTAGGTCAGACTGCAGAAGATGCTGCCAATGGGAGTTCTGGGCATGGTAGATAGCCTGCTAGGTTTAAAAGTCTAGGGTAGGTGGAGAAGGACGGAGTTTGTAATGATGTACGCAATTACCATACCTTACATTAATAATTTGTCATTTTTTTCATTTTTAAAGTTTAAATTCTCAACATGTATTAATTATTTTTTTATTGTTCTCAATTTATAAGCCTATGAAATTTACATAAAGATCAAGTAAGTTATAAAACTATTAGATAATAATTCTTTTTATTTGACTAATGTTGAATGAATATGAAAAGATTATCCGAGTTATAATAATTCATTTTTTGAAAAATTTAAAAGGCTAAACTAAACTTTTTTTTATATTTTAAGTAAACCTAAAGATTGGAATAGAGAAAGTACATAATGGAATCAATTAATTCTTTTATTTTTAAAATCTCAAACTCTAAGATTTGAATTCTCATATTTTGAAGCATCTATGTGATTTTATAGGAAATTTTTTTAAAAGATATATATAAAAAAATTGTTATTCATATTTCATGAATATAATCTTTTATAAATCATTAAATAAAGTTTAATTTCACATGATAGCCTTCTAATGAATACAATTGCAAATTGTTATTTTTAATAACTTTTCATCAAATTTTTTATGAATTTTTTTAAAAATGATGTGTGGATTAAGCTTTCACATTTCGACTAATAAACTGAACTCATAATCTGCATTATACACTTTTAAATCATTAGGTGACACCCTTTATATAACTTTTCACCAATTAATAATTAAATAATTACCTAAAAGAGTTATATCTCATCTAAATAGTAAGTCTAAATAAGTAGACGCCAATCTTATAATCACCTAAATTCACAAAAATATCTTTCCAGTTTCTTTGTATATCTCCTGGTCAGAAAAAAGTCATTTTAATTTTTTCCCATAAAAAAGCATAAAATAATTTTAAATCTAGTTCTAATATATACTACTCCATAAGTCCAAAATAAAATAAGAAATTGATATTGTTAAATATAAAATGAACTAAGTCAAAATTTTCTTAAAATATTTATATAGATGAAAATATAATATTCAATTCTAAATGAAGTATTATTTTAATTTGTTTTACTTAATAATTAAAACAATACAATTATTTCTCTAAAACTTGTGCAACATGCCAATGTGACTACTACTTCAATTCCAAAATATAAATAGTCAACTGCTAACCCCCAACATATAAAGTTGCACAACTATAATATTTTCACTTCGTTTAATATTCCATCTCATTCTTTGATATAAATTTAAAATATATTTCTAAATATAATATAGATTCAGGGTAAAAGAGCAACTAATGGTTGAGATGAAAGGAGTAAAGTACTCTAGGATTTAATATATATTTTAAAATTTTATTAATAAAATATATTTGTAAAAGAATACATATAAATTTATCATTAATGATATAGAAAATAGTGTAGAAGAACAGTTAGAAGATCTGTTTCAATTAAAATGGGAAGAAAAAGGAAGAAAGAACAATTAGAAATATTACCCAATAAAAACTATTTCAGGTTAACTGAACATTTTAAACAAAAGAAAAAGAAAAAAAGAAACAAAAGGAAATATAAGCTAATTTCACAAGCTATTTTAATATTAATAGTATAGGAGAGTGCTTGAGAAAACCATCTAAAGATATGGTTGATCTGATACAATTGATCTACCACATGAATTGAGTGTAGAACTGTAGTTTGGATCCAGCCTGATACCAAAGAGGTTTTGTTTATGGGCAGGAAAGAGGCAAACAATGAACTCTTCATCAGAGAGGTTTTTAATGAGTTTACGGTATGGATTTACAGGAAGATCAAGAAGATCAATAGATTCGGATTCACAGGAAAAAATACTACTAAATAAATCTATACTAGTGAGATCCTGAGGGCATAAAGCACTGCTAGTCTTAGCAATGGCAAAGGTTGAAAGAAAGATGAAACAAACAAAAAGAGAAACACTCACAAAATTTACGGGTTTTGTACCTAAAAGTGAGAGACTACCTCAATGACGGTGGTGGTGGTGAGTGTTGGGAATAGCTTTATATATGGGACTAGCAAGATTTATATTAAATGTCTTATCAAGTCCAAAAGATAGAGAGGAATATAAGAAAATGTTTGTGGTAGAAAGTGACTATCACGAAATATTAGTTTTGGATCTCAACAAGGGCATCATGTAAGTGATACTTTTGCATGACAGAATGTA
This sequence comes from Parsonsia alboflavescens, assembly GCA_028571225.1. NCBI lineage: Eukaryota > Viridiplantae > Streptophyta > Magnoliopsida > Gentianales > Apocynaceae > Parsonsia > Parsonsia alboflavescens. The sequence continues at coordinate 8,339,483 of JAOXNR010000013.1, forward strand.
AGGTCTAAAGTACCAACTAAATCTAACAGCATGTATAATCTTAGACAATTCAATGATATGGCATGTATCAGAAAGAAGTATGCATTTAACAACCATTTCTTAAGAAGAAATATATTGGCCAATAAGCTCTATTCTCAAACATTTTAAGGGAGAATTTTTCAAAAAAGAGGCCTTATTAGATAGGGTTTAGGATGTATTTTTATCTCAAGGAGATAGAACAATAAAACGTCCACTTACTTTTCTGCACATTATATAAATACAATGTAAAATATTTACAAATTATAGCTGGTTGACAAAATTTTCAGTACAGGAGGAATAAAATTTGAAGTGGAATCTCAAATTCCTAACCTCTTTGTACCACATTCAGAGCAAAACTTGGAGGTCTCCCTTACATATGGAGACCCACATTCATCACAGAACTTTGCAGGGCTTGTTGGCTGCAATAATAAAACCAATATTTATATTTCAATATGCTAATGCACATTATTTGCTCTTGAAAAGAGTGAAACAATCCACATTATAAATTGAACTAATCTAAAGATTATCTGATTACATGTATTAGCTTTTCTGGTGAACTCATGAAACCAATGAAGACATAAGAGAACAATAAAATATTGAATATTCTACTCAAAGGCAAAGTAATAAGTCTTTTCATACTGCAAATACTTTTGTTCCTTGAATGCTTAATGAACAAGGATAAAAACATCAAAGGAATTGAAAAACTAACTTCTATGCATTTGTAATTTCATCAAATACAACAACTAAGCTTCTGAAATGTGCATAGAAGGGTGCAATTATTCTTAACGCTTAACCAGAACCAGAACACTTTTTCTTCAATTTTTTGTTATATCTTTTTCACTTTTTTTTCCTTATTATTTACAAGTAGTATTCGGCTAGACTTGCACACTCATCTCAAGACCTACCCACAAATCACGCACATGCAAATTGACTCACTAAAGCCAGAGTCAGTTGAGATACTGAACTAAATCATAGGCCTCACCTCCAACTAGTCAACCACACCCTTGAGTATATCTTTTTTCCTTTATTATTCCTTTTGGGAGAAATAACACGCCTTATTACATAAGTTTATAGTGAAAACAACAGCATTATCCAGTGAATGCACAAAACCAATGAAGAAAAATTAATGCTGAGTCATGCTAATATGAAATCCATTGTCCTTTCATACTTCAAAATTCAAACAGTTTCATTCCTTTAGATGCTAACAAGGATAAAAGCTTCAAATGATTTCAAATATCGACTTCAATGGGCCAATTCATCATCACACCAGCCAACTAAGGCTTCTAAAATGGGCTATGAAAGATAATTATCTCAACACCTGTTGAGTCCTTTTTTCATCTATTCTTCTGATCATAAACTCTTTCCTTTTATTATTACTTCTTGGGGCAAGTAATATATTCTTTATTACAATTTACTGTGAAAAATCAAAAACCTTGAAGGAAATAATTACTTCAAGGAAGTATTTACCATGTGATCCCATTGATTAGAGTTTCAAACAAGCACTCAAAATGAAAATCTTGCCCTATTCATTATACCATTTACACTTCCCTTTAAAATTTTCATTCAATTCAAAATTAAATCATCTAGCCCAAGGGAAACACATATAGAAATTTAATATAATTTAAATTATTCTAGCACATTTATTAACTGACTATTTTATTACTTAATCTGTTATACAAATTTCATTATATATAATTAGACTGAATTTTATTTTTTCAGTCTCAAAACAAGAACTTGGAAAGCTTGTCCAATTATGCTAAACAATGGGATCATGTTCAGCACTTCTCATAAATAAGATGTGAAAACAAGATTTGAAGCACGTTCAGCGACTCATACTTGCAAGTCTCATCTGTTCTCCAATCATAAGTTCATGCTATTTGAGTTCAGCTATACTAGTAAAAGAATTTGATGAGATGTTCTTGAAATTAGAGAATAAAAATAGTACTGAAAAGTAGAAAGAACTCATGAGTTTAATCAAGGACGAGGTGGAAAAAAAGGGAAGAAGCAGTTGAAAGCCTCTAATTGTAGAGCACATTTATTGCTCCAAGAAAGCAAGGTAAGAAGCCGTGAATATTTGGACCATTCATGGGTGGAACTTAAAAAAATTAAGCAACTGAAACACTAAAAATTGATCTGATCACTGGAACAACACATCAAAATAGCACCAAATTGAATGAACAAAAATTCGAAGAGAAATGCAAAAGAGGAGTTCACATAGATTAAAGCCTTACCATTACATGCAGTCGCCCTCCAACATGACCTAATGTTGGTAAGCAAGTCATATGGGGAATGTTTGAAGATTGTGAGGCATGTGAAAGTTCAGGCAAATGCGATGGAGGCCCACATTGTTGGTTGTGAGAATAATGAACAGTATGTTGACTTTGATCAATATGATGTTGATGGCTTTGCTGTAGAGGATGAAATTGAGCTTGATGAACCAGGGCCTGAATGTGTTGTTTTGGAGTCTGCTGAGTGTTCTGTGGTTTTCCATCGTTAAAAAAATAACAGAAAACTGGAAACAAATAATATTCTTCTAACTGTACTAAACAAAAGTGTACGGAAACATCTAGAAAACCTAATGCATTGAAGACTCCAGGTAATCACTTGTACATTGAATGAATTTTATAAATATTTAAGAGATCTGCATAGAAGATAGGCAAAGGGAAGTTCTTCCATAAGCGCACCACTGATGCTTCTTCTCTAAGATTCCAATATTTAGTTGAGCCTAGTAATAAATAATTCTTAAGGGAATGAATCCTGGATCAGGAAACACCCTTTTGTTAAATAAACTATGGTATTGGATAAGCCATCACAATTCACAGATCATCCTTGTAGGACTAATAGGATAATGGTCATGTATTGCTGGCATTGTAAATTAGACTATGTTCAAGTCTGGTCAATGAAATTACTAGGATTGAAACAAAGGACATGGGTTGACTTCACACATGAGAAGACCATACCAGAGAAAAATGCGTGTGTTTCATTGAGCTACTAATGCTGCTGGTAGGTATCACTAGTGCTGGGAGGAAGAAAGTCTTGTTTATCGATGACAAGGTTGACACATAATTTCTTCTTCCTGGTACTGGTTTTGTCTAGAAGATACTGATCAGATTGGAGATGAATAGCCAAAACTACAAGTCTATATAACTATGAACTTATAAGACCATAAAAAACTAACATTATCAATGATTTCTCTTGTGGATTTCAAACACAAGATAACGTTGATATTTTAACTAAGAAGTAACCAGATCCTCCAAAAAAAAAAACAAAAATCCTAACATTATCAATGATTTCTCTTGTGGATTTCAAACACAAGATAGCGTTGAAATCAGGTGCATGAATGAGAGGATCTCATGGTCAAAGTTAGCCATTAGTTTTCTTGACTTAAACACATAATTGGAGGGAAAATTCAATTGGGTAAAATTTCGTCACTAATTTATGTTTCTTGTGCTGAATTATACTTATCATTTGTTTATCAACTGTTGTTTTTTTGAAGGGAAAGCTAATGGCCTTCCATTCCCAAAGTGATCCAATTCTGGGAGAAAATGGTTTACAATGAAATAAGACTAATAAGCATAAAAATTGAAGTTATCATATACACAACTTCCCCTCCACCCTAAAAAGAAACAAAAAGTACCAAGATAGGGCACTCGATATTAGCCAGCAAAAGCACTCTTCTTTGTGATTTGATAAGAATAGGGCACATATAGGATAAAGTTGTATCATTAGCCTACCCTGTGGGTTAGGATTACCCTTGCCTTTCCTCACTGTAAAAAAAATCTATATGAAATAAAAAGGTTTGTTAATTGAATAACTAAGCAAGAATCTTATCAAAATACCATGTGCAATTGTGATGTGTAGTACCTTCACGCTTCTTCACCAATTAATATAATTTAAGTCACTTAGCACCAAAAATATTAAATAACAATAATATAGATCTAATTAATATTTAAATTAATAATTTAAGTCACAAGAGGCAATGGCAAAGGGCAGACCTCCGGAAGCATCTTAGAATGTACATCTATCAAGCACCGTACTCCTATTTATATGAAAATATGGAGTAATGATACATTAATTGTGAGTTTTTTAGGATCAGTAAGTGCATGAGTAAATGTTTGTTTCATTCAATTCATGTATGAGTATTGGCTAGTGCATAAGTTACGCTTTTATCTATTAGTTTAACCTTTTAGATTAGTGATTGAATAAGGTGGTATTAAATGAAGTGATACTTTCCTATGGGAAAGTTTTACAAATTTTTTTTGCCATAAATGTGCTTCTAGTAAATCACACGCAATCAATAATATTAGTTTGCTAAGGTTGTATGGTATGTAGAAGATTATAGACAACCACTTGGTCTGGCCTCAGTCATCACCTGCCTTTGGATTTATCTTTCGGCTAGATACCTACTCCCTTACAGGAAATGAAATGACTTAATTGCATGTCAAATGGTAAAGAAGCTAGTACTGCACTTCTCAGAATAAAATACTAATAGGATCATGCTTAAATTCTTACCTAGTTACTTAAATGATTTGACATAAAACTTATTAGGGTGAGAAAGAGTAAACTTATCCTGGTGACCTATGTGATTGATTAAGGGTACACTGTCTTCTATGACAGGGTAATGGTCCGAATTCTTTATTGTATACAAATAATGGTAGGTTATTGTAAGTATAGGATATACCTCGTTTGATCTTTATGAAAAAAAAAATTATTTGTATTTGTATTTTAGTTTATTACTTTATATAAATACACACACAGAGTACACACACATGCAACAATTAGGTAATCCTGAGACATATTCATGGTATGATTCCTAATGCATCATCATGCTGGTACATTAGAAAATTTCTTCGAGCCTACAGAGAAGATTAAACAAACAAATTGAACTTGAGTTAATTTTCTAAAAATCAGGCCAACAAGAAGTCTTACTTCATTGACAGAACGGTAGCCCTGGGTGGTGACAATGGAAGAGCTATCTGTGCTAGGGAATGTCTGGAAAATGAAACAGAGAAGAGTAAATCATTTGAAAGTCAATAAATCTAATCAAACAAATTCTAGTGATGGACATCTAAAAACTTACTGGTAAACCAGGAATATTGGAGATTGAATTGGATGAAACACGTCGGAACTTGTGTCTTGGAGCATAAAACTTATAGTCTCTAGCAGAGACAGCAGCTTCATTTCGCCCTGTTAATCTTTTAAACCTGTAGATGGATCATTAAAGTCATGAAATAAACCTTACAAATGAACCCAAATGTGAATCTTATACTTTGTAACCAGCATTAATAATGCCAACAACTTTTAACATTCATCAAAAAGTTAGACGATCATCAGCATGATAAGCACAGGAGACAAAGGGTAGTTTAGAGTTCACAATAAGTTCTCCTAAATCTTGAAGTAACAAGTTACAATCTTAACATCAATTCTTCAATAATGAAGCAATCCACAATCTAAACTTAATCAAATCAGAGAACAGAGCAAAAGATCAAGAGGAAGCATCCGGAAGCCAGAAAAACAGATTCTCTTCAACTTAAAAGCCAGAGAAAGGAAAATAAGATATGAATTGCTACATAGGAGAATCAGCATAATTACTGCACGATGGATACAGCAATATCATGTAAACATTTAATTCTGCTTTTCAATACAAGTTTAAAACGCAGCCAAAAAGACAGATACCTTGAAGTATGCTTAAGTACTGGAGTGTAACAAAAATCTTAGCCTAACTATGTATATTCAGGAATTAGGTGCAGCAACATTCAACTGCATAACATTAATATAAAATAACTATGTAAAATTACCTGGCCAACAAGTCATTAATTTTAATTTTAACACATAAACTAAAGAAGCAATCTAAGCAAATTTTCTTCCACTAAGAAATGAAAAGAAGCTACATGAAACTACAAATAAACCATTCTATAATAGTTCTGGTTCTCTGTGTGTATTTATGTGTGTGTTTGTTTGTGTGTGTGCGTGAGAGAGAGAGAGAGGAAAAGAGAAGATTCCAATGATAATCCATAAGACTATTCTAGAGGTGACATAGAGAAGATAACTCAAAGAAAATAAGACATATGATAAACAATGTTAAGGTATTGATTCTTATCATAACAACTACAGAAATCTCAATTCATCTCAGCACAATAGTCTTCATAATTCCTAGAGACAACCAATGATTTTGAAATAGTTCATCTTAAACCAAATCAACTTTAATGGCCAAAGGTTTTTCAAATGTGATTGTTACTTAAACTTCTTTGACAAGGAGAATGTCCCAAAATCAGAAAGGGAAATGCTAATTTCAGATGGTCCTTTTCTCAAGGCACTTGAAAGTACCTGGGACCTCTTGAATGCATTGCTCATCTCTACAAAATAAGTGCTGATAGCTGATACTAAATAATCAACATATTTTCTTAAGAAACAGAAGGAAAAACCACAATAAAGATTTCCAATAATACCACTCAGCATCATCAATCCGCATATTTGTTGGCTTCTCAACAATAGCCAGACCATTTACTACTACAAAACGAACTCGTTTTTCCTCTTGTATCACCAACTCAGGAAATCTTGACCTCGTCTCAAAGGACGTTGCCAATTCTCTTCTTTTAAATATGCAATGCCCTGTTTGTCAAAATCAAACCAAATTAACCCAATAAGCTCTCCTTATTCAGATTGAATGTCTTCATTGAACTTGGGAAAAAGGTTCTAGGAGATACTAAAACTTGGCAAAATATTTTATCATCTTGACTCCATTGAATGTAGGACTGTGTAGTAATTGCCTCACACTCTCACTCTCTCTTAGATCATAGGTAATGGAGATTTAGATTGAAAAGAATTCTCAGTTTTTTCAGAGTCTGAAGAACTTTTCCAAAAGCAAAATGAAGTTATCCAATTCAAGATGGAGGATGATTCTTTCATATTTTTTTCAATTGAATATCAGGAAAAGTAACAATTAAAGACAGAGAATGGACTATTGACCAAAAAAGATTTACTTATTTTTCAGAAAAAGAAAACAGTTACAGTTACAGTTAAGAAATAATCAAAAATAGAAGGAAACAAAAATCTAAGGTTGGTAATGGAAGCAAGATTATGGGACAATTGCAGATATCTTTATGACATTTTAGAAAATTACAACAGATCTTCCCCAACAATAAACCTGAAAACTAAAGAACTCCATGTATTTTATGAGATTTTAGAAACTCATAACAGATCCTCCCAACCCAAAAACCTGGACACCAAAGAAACTCCATGTATTCAAGGCAAAGAAAGAGATAGCTATCAAACTTTAAACAACTAACCTCATTCATTTAAGGGATATGATTTCCAGTAATGCATAGCTCCCATTACCTACCTCTTTAATTAATACAGGTAAGCAGCTAAATAGTTCATGATAAACTACTCTCCTAAATCTTTCTGCCAAATTAAGATTGAAAATTCATTTCAGATTAATGGAGTATCTGAAAGAACAAAACTAGCAGGAATAAAAATTATTAGATACCTTTCCGGGGAAATTTCTTTGCAAGCTTTCTATACAAACCACCAGCTGCTTCAAGGGCCACGCCAATAGATTTTTCACGCATGCCACTTAAGGAAGAGAGTCTTAGGTTTACTTCATTAACCAATGTTTCATACATGTTTGCCACATACATCAATGGCAGAACAAACCTCGCATCACCCTCATACCGCATATCTCCCGATCTTCTTTTGCTCAATTTATCTTGAGCAGATTGAGCTGAATAATCAGCATTAGAATCTGACAGCTCAACTATATGTGGACTAATAAAATGATCCACAATCATGTCTAAAAACCTTGCCCTGGCTGTTTCAATTGGAGAGATATCTGTTTGAAGAGATTTAGAAGATCAACCATATGAAATAATTGATAATTGGTTACTATAATTTTTGCTTTCGGTTGTCAGTCAGAGCTTTAAAATACCTACCATCAATTGTCAAAATACTGTAGGCATTAGTTGAAGGTTCACCGTTCTCAAGGCCTGTTTGATCTTCCACTCCTACACTGTGAAGAGGCAACGAGTTCCTGTATGACTCGTGCATGCAATCCTGAAGATTAAGAGACAGGGCATTGTATTAAAAGGAATTAGAAACAAACTTTCTCCTGGCATTATTAAATAGGGAATCTATCCACGGTGGGTTTAAAATGATACATGACATGGCATTGATAAATTAATCATTAATGAGCTTCAAAAACAAAAGGAAATATGGATTAACTGCAAAGTCTGAATACTAGATGGCCAAACTTCAGTTTTTCAGAGACAATGGAAAGTACAAGAATATTGACATTTAAACTGGAAGAAATTAACATGTAGTACTGAAATACTTTAACCAGCCAAACACAAAGGCACTAACAACAACGTTACTTCAAAATAAATGACAGCCATTGATCCAAACAAAGATAGAATATTTATGTGATGGACAGACCCTCTTCTCTTTTCCACAGGTGTAAACAAAGGAACTGAGCTGTTTGATAAAAATCCCAAATGATTCTTCGAAGTGACTTTAGCTGTGCATCCTACAGCCCTAATCTATGTTTACATCCTCGCAAGTGAAGCGCTTCCTCTCCCTTTCACCCTTCATTTGAGGAACATCAATAACTTGTATAACTAATTGATTTTCAAAGTTGGCTAGTCCATTCTCATCAGCAGGTGGTACACATTTTCATCAAATGAATCCATTCCGTGAAATATTGAATTGAATTTCAACTTCATTCATCACATAAAATTCAATGACAAAAGCTATCAAAATAAATTCATTCGATCGAGCTACGATCATATTAAAAAATATATATATCTAAGAGAAAATCAGACTGGGAATCACAGAACTCAACCGAAACAACAGCAGTAGATTCTTCATCGTCATCTAAATTATCGTCGGTGACGTCATCATCTCCGCGGCCCACATCATCACCACCGCCTCCGCTGCCGCCAGCAATGTCATCAGCATTAAGATCGTGCAATGAAGTTCCTACATAGGAATTCGCTGATCTCAAGTTGTAATGCTCCACCACAGGAACCCTAGTCCCCATAGTTATACAAAAACCTCAATAGAAAAGCCCCCAAAAATTTCACAGTATTAACTAGTCTGCCCTCATCCTCCACCTTCTGCTTTGCTTGTTCTTCCAATTTGTCCTCTGATCACGAACTCATCATCTGTACGGGAAAAGACCATATCAGTAGCCATTTCTGTGAAAAATCTTGGTGTGAATCTACTTAGGGCTCTCGGCAGTTTGTCTGTAACGGCTATACAGACCGATATGCTACGAGTTTGGGCGTGGGAGAGAATGCCAAGCCTGTAATAGACTAAAATAAGGGTTTGTACCTGAGCTTCAGAAGATTGAAAGCCAGAATCCGAACCTAACTCCGATGAGCACCCAGTCCCAAACCCGCAGGTTAGGGCGTTCGTTTTATAGTTGTTCATCCTTGTTTGACTTCAAACTTCAAAGGCAAAATTTGAATTTAAAATTAGGTAAATTTTTCTAGCAAAACGCGTGTAAATTAAATTAAATGGACTCTAAAAAATTTGAAAGCTTATTTACTCATTGCTTACTTTGTTTGGAATTGAATACTTCATTTAAAATTGATAAAAATTAGAAAGTACGTTTGATTTTTTTAAAATGTTACTCATAGTTAATGATAGAATTTTGAGTAAGTAGACATGTATTCTAAAACATTGCTAGTGAAAATGAAATTATTTTAAGAAATAATAAGATATTAAATTTCAAATCATTTAAGATGGAAATAAAAATGTTTTAATTTTGAACAAAAAAAATATAAAACATTAACAAGCATATGAATGTTAGATAAATTTCTTATTCTAATTGCGATAATCTTCCACATTCTCCTGCCAAAGATTTCTTAAAATCATGCCAAAATGATTAAATGAATAAAATTGTAAACAAGTCGAAACTATCGAACCAAAAACAATGCTAGATACAAATAGGGCTACACCTAAAATATTAAAGGAAAGACTTTTTTTTTCCTTAACAAGCAAACTACTAGTCTTTTTCTTTATTTCCTAATTTAACAATTTTAATTAGACATTCATCCATTTCGAATCTATAATCTTAATAACTAAGTATTAATGAGAAATTTTTCCATACATCTGCCATACCAAATCATCTTCGGAAACAAGTTGAAACTACCAAACCAAAAACAATGCTAGATACAAATAGGGCTACTAAAATGTTAAAGCAAAGACCTTTTTTTTTTCCTTAACAAGCAAACTACTAGTCATTTTCTTTTATTTCCTAATTTGACAATTTTAATTAGACATTCATCCATTTCGAATCTATGATCTTAATAATTAAGTATTTATGAGAAATTTTTCCATACATCTACTATACCAAATCATCTTCGGATACTAATTTGGTGTAGCAATCTAATAAATTTTCTCCACATGACTTCCCCTTTGCCACATCAAACTCATTCTCATTTTTAATGCTGGTTAAAATTAGATACATTCTTCTCCCTCAAACCCAATTTCTTGAACTTTTATCTCCAATATTTCAAAATCTTCGTATCAACAAAATCTACCTAATACAAAGGAAATGGGATTGGAGGGAGAAGAAGGTATCTAATTTTAATGGTGTTAAAATGATCATGAGTATGATGTGGTTAGGAAAGTTACGTGTAGAAAATTTATTGGATTTTTTATATCAAATCACTAGGATGACTTGATGCAACAACAAATCCCTTATTTATCTCCAAAAATTTTCATCCAAGCTAGCTATTAGCTTTTACAATTAATTTTCTTATCCCATTTCCATTTTAGCCTTCAAGAATGCTGGGAATCCACACAAAACGTTTTGATTGAATCCCCAAAACCCATCTATTGTGACAAATTCCATTTCCTTTATACTAGTTTTTCAAGTTTTGAAACCCTAGTCCCTTTCAAACTCCCCAATTTCGAAATTTTAATTTTATGGATTTTTTAAAATCACAAATTACTATATTAGGAGTATTTAGGATCTCTAATACTATAATTATAAGTTATACATAATGTGAGTTTTACGACATTTAGCTTATCAATGAGAATATTGATAGGATTCGAATTCGACATCTCTCTCCACTCCATCCATCCGAATGTCCCCAAAGTACAAAGTACGTAACAATCAATTATTGTCATAGCTCAATGATTCAACTTTGAGTGCTTGATAAATGAGATCTACTTTACCAATTTATCTAATATGATATATTTGATTTTATATTATTATAAAAATAACCAATGAATCATAAAATAATATTTTAAAATACATTTAATTACTTAAAATTAATTATGAAATTGTTTATTAGACAAATTTAATTATTCTTTTAAATTATATTTTTAAATAAAGAGTACATAATCTCTAAAATCAAAATAAAATTCTAGAAATAAGTAAAAATGTTGGTGCATTTTCCCCTACCACATGTATTTGGGGATTTAAGAAAAATAAAGCTATTTTTTACTAGGGAAAAAAAAAAAAAAAACTTAGAGGTCACTCCATGCTCTCTCTCCATTTTAAACTGCTATATTTAGATCCGTTTCGATGAGTTTATAAAAGAAAGTGTTCTGCTTTTTTCTTAAGTTATAATATATTAAATGGTAATATTTTAATGTATTTAAGTAAATTTAAATTATTTTTAACACTATACACTAAAAGCCAAACCTTTTTAAAAATAGCATCAACTAAAAAATAGATCAAAAAATAATAATAAATAAATTATGTTCAATTTAATTTCGAAATATCTAAAAAAAATTATTTATTTTTAACATTATTTTTATTCGCCATAAGTTATAAAGATAATACATGAATTTTAAAAAGATCATTATAGAAAAATAAGAAAAAAAAACTCAAAAAAAAAAGGATAAAGCAGCAAAGGAAAACAGAAAAAGAAGAGGAAAAAAAATAATGGAAGAGACAATTGATAGGCTGAAGTATGGGCTTGGTAGGGGGTGAGGGGGGTAAAATAAACTAAAAGAAAACCAAAAAAAGGGGGAAAATGAAGCAATTAAGAGGTAATGCATAGAGGTGGTAGGCGGAAGTTATTTCGGGGGTGTAGAAAGGAAATAATTTGTCGTATAAGGGAAAAAAAAGAGAAAATGCGGAGGAGAAGAGAGTCGCGCAACAAAAGTGCTAAAAATTTATACTGAAATTTTTGGTTTAAAATTAAAGTGATTTTTTGACCCTTTTTTGTGCTTTGCCTTTCATTTAAATCCAAAAAAAAAAAAAAAGGATTTTATTTTGCTTAAGTGCCTTTTTTAAAAAAATAAGTGATTTTTTTCAAGAGAATCCCAAACAAACATAGCTTTAATTGGTCTATGCTTGTTTGAGCGGTCTCTGATAATCCCAATATTTCTTTGATGAGAATAAATATGATATTTATAATGTTCCTCCCATGGATGTAATTCAATAGTAGTTTATTTCAAAAATAAGTAAAAAAAAATTACTTAAATCATATTTTAAATATGAATATAAGTTTCAAATCTTTTAATACACATGGTAGGTAGTTGTTCTAAGTCCCTTTTGAGACACCCAAGTGAGTACATCCTCTTATCATTAATTATAAATCATTATTATTAATTAATTAGGTATTTGATGATATTAATTTTATATTATCCTATAACGATGTATGATAAATTTTTGAAAGGTTTAACTATCAATTTGATCACTAAACTTGTACCTTTTTTCAATTTAACCACTGACCTTCTAATTGAGTTAATTTAATTATTTTATTTTGAGATAATAGTCAATTTGACCAATAAACTTCTAATTTAAGCTAAAAAATTTTTTGAATTTTTTTTTATTAATTTCACTGAAAGGTGAAATTTTATTCACAATATTCCTATAACTATATTTCATTTGTCTCATTTCAACTTTTGTTATAGTCTTCTTCTAAAAGAAAAGAAAGTTTGACTTAACTTATTTTTTACTTTAAAATGTTGTTTTTTTAATAAAATTTTAATTAATTTAAAAGTAAAACATTTTGTTCAACCTTAAAAAAATAAGAACATTAAATTTTGAATGAAATAAATGTATAATATATATTTTTATTGAAAACCAAAGTTGTATCTTTTAAATTTACATTAAAAATTTTTTAGCTTAAATTAAAAATTTAGTAGTCAAATTGACCATTTCAGTAACGTAAAATGATTAAATTGACTCAATTAAAAATTCATTAATTAAATTAAAAAAAGGTACATGTTCAGGGAACAAATTGATAATACTTAAGCCATTTTTGAAAGGATGATAGTGTACATATTTTAGTAAAAAAAAAAAAATCCTTACAATTAATCGATTAATGACTAATATTTAATGATGAAGAGTGTAAAAAATATATAAATAATTGATCTAGATGACAACCAAAGAGAAAAATTATAAAAATAAATAACTAGAGAAAAGAAACCAAAGATTATTTTTACTTAGAAAAGAGAGCGGGATCAAGCTCTCCCGTCCATCAACTAAAATAAGCACAAACATGGAGGAAATCAGCACTTTTGTTATTAAGCCACCTCTAAAGTTACAGTCATGAATTCTCTCAGGTATGATGATAGAATTAAATAGTAACAAAACCCACAAGGACGGATTTTCCTGTCCAGTCAATAGCTTGAATACAATGAAACTTTCTGAGAGTACAAAGAAAAAGAGAAAAAAAAAAAAAAAGGAAAATGTTTCTAATTTACTCTACTTCAAGATACAAAACGAGTAGAGCAGCAGCCAAATATGCCAATTGCTTCAGAGCCACTCTGAACAAAAGCTCACGAAGTTTTTTAACATAAATGAACCAAGAGAAGAATCTTTTAGACCAGTCTCTCTATCTCTCTCTCTCATCTCTCTTTGCTTAATACATCACACCCATCTTTTTAGCAAAGTCATCATCATCACCATCATCGTCATCATCATCAAAGTATTCATCATCGGGATCACCATTATCACCTTCTTCTAGGTTGTATTCTTCCCCATCGCCCTGCTCATAATAAGACTCCCCATCACCATGTTCATATGTTTCAGGTTCTTGGTCTTCTGCAACATCCTCAACAATCATTCCGTCTTCTACTGCCTCCACGTTCTGGGCATCTGATGATTGTCCATCAGCTGAAAGGGAAGAACCTTCTGTTCGGTCCTTAACAGTGATCTTATGCTCATTCTTGTTGTCAGTAGAGATGTCAGTATCATTCTTGGATAACAAAGAATGGCCCTTCCGTGTCTCTCCTGTAACTTTAATCTTTGTTGAGCTTTCTTCGTTCTTCTTCTGTGTAGCATCTTCATTCTCTCCTGAGCTAGTACCACTTCCAGACACTGCTTGACCTGATCCTCTTTTCCGCTTCAAAATTTCCTCTAGAGGCTTTGGACCTTCAAATGAGGCATCACCTCCAGTTAGTTGCTCATACTGGACCTTTGAGAATTTCCTTTTCCCCAGTTGGTCATTCAAATGCTGCTCATTTCTATCCTCATTCCTATCAAAATTTCTCCTACCTTTCAGCTCTGCCAAACTTTTTGGACCAGCAAAAGTAGCATTATTATCCGTTACTGTGTCTCTTCCTATACGCAGACCCCTATTACTTCGGCCATCAATATTGGTATCTTCTTGAAGATTTCCCTTCATTCTGTCTCGAAGCCGAGATGAAAGCTGCATTCTTCCTTGAGACAATCCACTATGATCCCTTACCTTTTCATTTTCCCTATCCAAGCGCACATCATTTCCATCAGCATCAGAAGATCTTCCAGGAATCCTTATTCTTCCTTGAAGACGACTGCTGAAAGAACTCTCTTGTCTAGCACGGTCATGGCGGGGGTCCCTTTGAGAGTTCTGATACCCTCTATCATCAAATCTATCACGGGCATGGTCATGATTAATAACTGACCTTAAACCATTAGATCTTCGGTGCTTTGATAGACGATACCTCAAATCTGATGCACCAACTTTATCAGGGCTCTCAGGCCCCCCATGTAGCCGCCTTTCTGGAAGAGACAAACCCCCTAGCATCCTTTCAGTTGAAGATCGTCTCTGCTCCCTAGAGTACTGACCCTGAAGTCGCTCGTAAGGATCATATGCAATTGACTCATGATATATATCACGGTCAGTATCCACCATCGAACTGTAATCACCAGAGGGACCATCAAAATATTCACACCTTCCCTCACGGTCAAACTGATCTTCCCCATGGTAATACTCAGAATCCCTGAGCTCATTGTCCACAAGAACATCAAATCCAGGGGAAGGTTCCCTGGACATCTCTTCAGCATCCTTACCATTCATGCTTCTATGTTCATTCAAGGATACAGGCTGCACACGATTAGACCAGATGGCTTGGTTTCGATCATCCATGGGAGTTCCTCCTCCGAATCTATGCCTTTGATGCTCATCATCCGTAGTTGATGTCATTGGTATTTTTCTCTTTATAGAGATTTCATTCTTTACTGGAGCAGAATCAATTTTGTTAATGGGTATTGGCTGATGGAGTAAGTCAGTAGACTCGGGGACATTTGTTCGGGAAACCTTCTGCTCTTGAGCAGGCCTCTCATGACCACCAAAAGTCTTATCAAATACAGGAGGTTCAGTTATAATGGCAGCTGCTTGATTTGGAGCTTTGTTGTTGATGGTGTTGATAGAAGGTGCATGTAAAAATGGGCACCAATCCCCTTTGAGGCAATGCCCTTTCTGAAAAAATATGCAAGCTACCCCTTGTTTACCAGAACCTGCGGCTGCTAGCGTCGCTGCTGGCTGACTTGGAGGAACAGTGGGCCCAGCAGGATTTGGACCTTGAGTTCCCAATAATCCATCCAGAGGCTGAAAAGGAAGTACATTGGCAAAGATAATCAATATAGAAACTAGAACATTATTATAATGAAAAAAGAAGACATGGCAAGTGAGACACGTGTAGAACATTATTATATAGAGATATATACAATGTGGATAACACATGTGTGGTGTGTATTTATATTTAGAATGATGTAAGACAGATAACTTACAGGATGCCGGAAACCACACTTTGGATTCAAGCAATTACCATGCATCCAGTACCAGCAATCTCTCGGATTGACCCTTGCAATATCACTATGTCGATACTCACACTCACTTCCCTGTTAATAAGAAAAGCATGCAATATTACCAATTTAAGTACAAAATCCAATACTGGAGCTACTTGGACAAAAATCATACAAATGGTGCACTCAGATGCATCAACTTTCCATATATGTGTAACATATATGGGGACGTATTTACATTCAACGAGCTCCTAAACCATTCTCATCACATCCTCACAGGCACCAAAGAAAATCCACCAAACAGATGGTAAAGATGTCAATTTATTCAGACATTTTAAATCCTTTCAAATGTTTTTTCTAACTGGATTAGACATCCATTGCATGAAATGAATTCACAAATATCAAAATAAATACATGTTTGTACCTCACCGCCTTTACCCTAATGACATCAGTGACCCCTAGCAATTGCAACCAAGAATGACAAGACAACACAAGCTCCAGCAAAATATAAAAAAGTAGGCATACACTTCTCTCTCATTCACGATCAAGAAATTAACTCATTCTTGGTGTTTCCAACCAGCATAACTAAAATTTAAAAACTAAAATTTAAAAACTAAAATTCTTACTTCTTTTCTATCATCCTACCAATATAAGGCTAGAACATGCAAAGAAAACATACAGAAACACATAGACAAAAATATTACACAAAGAGTATTAACCAACAAATTAACTAAAACATCAAATTCCATCCAACAAATACAATTATAATGCATATATAATTTTTTATTTGCATCACCTATGCACTGAATATCCGACCAAAGCAAAAACCGATACCCGAAAAATGAGAAAGAAAAAAATCGGGGCAGACACAAGGATGGGAAAGAAATGCAAAAGAAACCTGCAGAATCTAAAGCTCAAATATCAAAACAAAGCAAATTACAATAAAAAAGTTTCGGAGATTTTTATCCTTTTATAATAACAAAAACTCAACCTAAAAGATCCACAAGTAAAAAGCTCAGATACATAGCATCAAATTACAAAACCAACCTCCACAGGTGAAGTCTAAACAACCACTTCAAAACAATTCCGACAAGATTTAAAAGAATCAAAGAATCTCAAGAAAAAGGGACCTTTTTACAGGTCAAGGGAGAAGCCAGAAAGTAAACGCAATCTGTGTTCCTTTTATAAGCTTCTTCTTCACCGGATGCTGCCGCTGTTCCTACTGGAACTGAAGATGAAGAAGAAATCTGCTGCCGCTGAAGCGTTGCCGCAGTCGTCGGTTGTGCGGTACCCACCATGGCGGCGGTGCTTGATTGTTCGACGGAGGAAGAGATCGAAGTTCGGGGAGGGTTAAATTGAACCTCTGGATCTAGGGTTTTGATAAGAGAGATGAGAGAGAGATACCACTCTCCAACAGAATCTTGATGCAAAGAAAGGCAGCTTTTAGAGAGAGAAAGAGCGAAGAGGCTCCGAATAGAGAGAGAAGAGGAGGAACGGAACTATACTGTGCAAAGGACAATTTATAATATTTTTACTATTTTTTGTTCGAAAACTATTTTAGTAGTATTAAAATTAAAAATGTGGACTAAAATTCCTGTTCCATTCTTTTATTGATTTTATTTCATCTATATTTCCCAAGCAAACTTATATGTATTATATTAAATATTTAATCTTTACCTGATTTTTTTTGTACCCTTCAAAGGTTAACCTGCCAATGGATTTTTTTTTAAAAAATAATTACATATTTCATATGTTAAATTATTTTCTTTTAAATATAATAAGAAAATTGTTGTATTTAATTTATGTAAAATTATTTAATACAATTTAGTGACATGACTACTGAATATTGGTCAATGAAATTTTTGAAGAATATAATATTTATATTTTCCATTATCAAATTATTTTGGAAAACTTTGTTCACAAATTATATTATCCCTAATATTGTAATATATTAGTATTTTTTCAAGCAATACATTTATATATTTTTTTAATTCTTCAATGAACTATACATTCAAATAGATATTTCTTTTAAAAAAAGTATTATTTACATATTTAAAGTATTAAATCTTCATAACGTCATATAAAATCTTTAATAGAATTAAAATAACATGATATCAAAAAATTATCTAATATTGTCTTCGCTTTTTCATTTATTTATTATTATTCAATGCCAATAGCATTTTTATTAAGACTGTTCAATGAGCTAAAATTTGCATTAATTTATATAATATAAAAAAATTCACTTAAATTAATAAATCATGATAACAATTAAAAAATATTTGTAAAGAATATAACTTTTATAATTTATTATTACTATAAAAATAAACATATAAATTACATTATATATTATATCAATATATATTTGTTTTTACAAAGACTTGTCGCAAACCCATAGTTTCGTACTAGAAGCTTCCTCATAAAATAACAAATAATAATAATAATAAATAATAAAAAACCTTGTAACAATTCAGATCGACAATTCTCAAATGTTTTTTCCTTTTTCTCTTCTAATCTAAAGATAAAATATCACTCATTCGAACACCTAAATTATTATTCAACCAAAATTAAATATCTCATTTTGATTTAATTAAAATTTAAAATTCTAGCAAAATAGTGGAGATACATATAAAAACCTGATTAGAATACAACTAGAAAAAATATTAAAAAAATAAAATAAAATTTGAGAAGTGTATTTGACTTTTTTAAAATTACTACTCTATCATTCTCATTAAAATAAATATAAGTGAGACCTTTAATGAGTGGATTAAATAAAAAAGGTGCTTAAGGGTAAAAAAATTCTTATTTTTAAAAATGAGACATTCAATGTCGATAGTAAAAGTAATACTTCGTCGTTCAAAATTCAATATCCACATTTTTATCTTGAGTTATCTGAAAATGAATGCCTCATTTATTAAATTAGGTAAATTTTGTCATTAAATTGAAATTGTTGAATTAAAAGATAAACTCAACCAACTAATTTTCTTGAAAGTTAAAATGAGACATTCCAATTCTTTAAGAATGTAGTATATTATAAAATGTGGATTTATATCCCTGTGTGGACCTTTTATGCATATCAAGTCTCATCAATCATATGTTATACTCCCTTTGTTCAGAATTAAATATCTTATTTTGATTTGCACAAACTTTAAAAAAATTAGTTAATTTAATTCATTTTATATTTAACAATACCAATTCCTCAAGAAAATTTTAACAAATTTAGAAAAAGAAATATTCATTTTCGAACAATTTAAAATAGGAATATGGACATCCAATTTAAAATGAAGGGAATCCGCGGTAAGGATGGTGTTAGCAATGTTATCATATATGTGGGATAAAGCCACAAAGTAAATATACTCTTCTGTATGGATGATGTGACTTAATACATGCCAATATATTCATATTCGGTACATAAACTTATTTCATTTTGTATAGTTTTTATTTGCTGAATAATATTCATTCAGTGTAGGGATGACGTGTCCATGCATTCAGTTGAGACTAAATTTACCTTGATGGAAAAATCACCTTTCAGTTTATATTTTAGATGTCATTTTTATTTACTCAAAAGTGTTTGAATTTAATAAAAAATATAGAATTTTATGTTTACTTAATCTTTTATTATATTATTAATATTTTCATTTAAAAAAGCCCTCAGAATATAGAATAATAACAACTACGGGTAATACGGAGGAGGTTATATAATATACAATAATTATTATATTATATTTATACTTACATTAATATCAGCTCCAATTAATATATGATTGAACAACCAATATTAGCTATTTTTCCCTTTCTTTCTTTAGCTGTTTCTGTTTTCCACATTTAATTCCAACTGTATCACTGTCAGCTATTGTATTTTTCTTTTTCTTTTTCTTTTTTTTTTAAAGCAAAGATGGATTATTCAAGACTAGAAATGTTAATTTTTTTTCATAGTAAATTCTCGTAAAACTTAATAATTTATCCATTCTATTAATACAATTAATGATATAACTTTGAATAAGTAGATATAAATATTAAACCTAAAGGATGTTGTTAACTAGAATTGTAATAAAATTTTGTCTATTTTTAAAAAATAAAATATTTAATTTTAAATAAAGAAAGTAAATTTTTAATGGATTCTAGATGTAAATGTTCTCAATATTTTATCGATATTAAATTAAAAATCATTAAAATCTACATACTTTAAAATTATTTTCCTCATTTAAGATAATAATTTTTTGTCTTTTTCGGAACGTTTTGAATGAGGGTAGTGATAGTTTTATCATACTTCCTCCGTGCGAAAATGAGTGTCCCTCACATATTCCATTTTTAATTGCTTAAAATTAAATATTTTATTTTCTAAATTAGTAAAAAATTTATTAAAAAAAATTGATAATACAATATATTAATGAATCAAGTCAAACTTTCTTTTATTAAAATGTATGTAACTCAAAATGGATATTCAATTCCAAATAAAAAGAGTATATAAATTTGAGAGGCTCTGCATTTTCTAATGCACTTTTCATATAACACTCTAATAAAAAAAGCTTACACGTATCTTTTAAATTTTTTATAGATATATTTTATTAATTAAACCTAAAAAAATAAACAAAACTTTTAGAATATTTATCTCTTAAAACATGTATAAATTTTTTATTTTTATTGATATATAATAAAGAGTGTCATATAAAGGTATACGAAAGATCTAAAACCAAGTTTGAGTGGATGAAATCATTGAAATGTGAAAAAGAAAAGGGGGAAAGGCAGTTAGCCTAATTAGAAACTTCCTTTTCAATTTAACGACTCTCTTTTTACTTATCTCTCAGCCTCTATAAACACCTTTTGTAAGGGATTTGCTTACATCTTTCATTTCCTTTTAACTTTGGCATTTAAGCCCTCTATTTGCTTCTCCAAACACCATTCGATCAAATGGGGAAGAAGACAAATCGTTGAAAAGAGAAATTATTCTTATGAGAAGGAAAATAAATTCCAATAAATGCGAGGTTTACCTGCAACATAATGTACCCATGGATTGTGTTTGCATCAGATGAGGATGTAGGAGGACTTGGTTTGATTTGGAGAAGGCAGCTCATGGTTAGCCATGCATTTGCAAAATACATGACCAAAAAAAAAGTTTATATAAATATAAATACATATATATATAAGTATATATATATATATATATATATATATATATATTTTAAATGAATTATATTTACGAAGTCAAAAACTCTAAAGTGATACTTTATAAAAATCAAATTCACCCTTCAAATAAGAAATATAATGATGTATATTATTCTTAAAAAAATAAGGTTGTCATGAATCATGTGCTTGCCAGGATTAGTTTTCACCTATCCTGACATTCTGCTTATTCAGAGATTTATGATCTCTGCACTCGCTACTCTACCCACTGAGATGTTCCCAATGGAACAACAGTAGGTATTTTCTCTGGTCCCAGAACTTCTAAAAATTGGTAAAGTGGATTAAAAATATACATTCCATTTTAATCAGATTATTTCTTAAACATATATGGTTGAGAAAAGCCACAGGCTCTCCGAGATTTTGTCTAACCCAGGGTTTTAGTTGGCCATTTGATCCCACCAATTGTTCATGATAATAGGACTATGAAGCTGTATATTTGAATAGTATTCCAAACTCCCAAGCCATTTTTTCCTATTTGAGAATGCTCAATAATGGCTCACAATTTACACTAAATATGAAGAAAGCAAGAAGAAGAAAAACATACTTTGTGGTTGTGGCAGGGGGCTGAAGGGTTTTGGCTTCAAATGCACCAACGGCAACAGGAAAATAATGAAGAAGAAGAAGAAGAAGAAGGTATTTGTCCAGTTCTGCGAATATATTCTGCTTCTTGCTCCGTTTTTGCAGTATGGCGGTTCCTTCTGGACGCTGCAGTTGAACTATCCTCTTCAGCTTTGTGTTGGACTGCAGAAATCTTGTTCATCAGTTTGTCATGTGCCATTGCCCTCATTCTCTCTACTTTCACCTGAAAGGCAAGCAAATGTATGTATGTAATAAAGCTAAGAGAATTACCATTTATTTATCTGAGAGTTCAATAAACAAGTATTTTGGCTTCAGGTATCTTATGTTCTAAACATAAAGGCCTAATTAGGAATGCATGTCATGTACCCTGTAAATTCAGCTGCTAAGAAAGCATTGAAATGGAGTTCATTTAGATGGAGAAACATGGGCAGGAAGAGTAAACATCAACACTGTTGGATGAGGGAGGTAAGCTAAATAGAATCATGAAATCTCCACTTGAAATAGAAGCATGGCAACAACCAGTAATGCATGTAAAATTTACTACATAATGAACTCTACTAAAGTTTGCTCCACGGGAGACTGCACAAGACTATCTATCAAGTAAAGGTGGTAATCCAAGTAACTTTCAAATAATGTTGAAATTAGGATTCTTCTCTAGGCTGCTTAATGCATGTATTGATGACCTATTTTCCTTTGTTCATACTTTTGAACTACTTGGGGAGAGAGAAAAAAAGTGTTACTAGAAAAAAGATGTTCTGGCGATGTAAATGCAACTGAGATTATGGGCACTGCCTTGCATATCGGCACTTTTCCCAGGACTGTTAGTCTATACTTGCACCCATAATACAACATATCATACTGAAAATGGCAAGTATCTCTCATAACTTTCAGTTTATGAAAAGTCTGCTGCTGACTGCTGTCATTCTTTTTCACTGAATTTCATGCATATACTGAAATTTACTCAATCATGCAAATACGTGAAAATAGATTTTCAAATTTGAGGGTAGTAACGCCCATAATAAAACATTGCTCAGTAACTGTCTATCTTGTCTAAGCAAATATGGCATCTAATTGAACATAGAGACAGGCTCAAAATTTCGGGTAGAGGAAAACACACTAACCTCAATTTTCCTCATTTCAGCTTCTGTTTTTGCTCTTTGGTGGTTTTCCCATGCCTGAATCTTCATTTCCTCCCTTTTGAACCTAATGAAAGCTCAGGCTCAGTCTCCTCATCCGTGGCCACGAGAAATAAAATGAAATATTGGAGCATGGGGAAACAAGAATGCCATCATATATATTCGCCCTATCTTACTAATTTTTAAGACAATTTTTTATTCTTTTGAACTGGTAACGATAAAGAGCATAGGGGAGCCAAGAAGCGGGAAGAGAATAGGGGAATAGATGGGCCTCAACTGGTACAGAAAGTGAGACCTCACCATTGAGCAATATCTCTCCTATCACTAGGACAATCTATTCTGACAAGACTTTTTTCTTTTTATTTATAAATTTTTGTGGGTTGGTTACATGAATAAATGACCCATAGCATTTATAGCACTACGTTGTGACCATGGAGTCCTCACCCATGACATTTTGGACAGAATTCCATCCCAAATGGTACAACAGCTAGCAGGGCCATCACTTACTTTAGTTTCCCATGGTATTTTGATGTAACTTGCTGTAAACTACAATGTGACCAAGTGATAATATTAATCAAATATAAGTGAAGAGCTTCAAGGAAATAACCTGGCCATATATTTGGCTTTCTCTGCCTCCTCCCAAGCTGCTGCACGTGTTTCAATGAAACTATTGGATGTTTGGTCTGCTGTTGCAATTGTTTGTGAAGTGGATGCTTCTTTATCTTCATCCTCCTTCCCAGCCCAAGCAGCAATATTCAACTTACCTAATTGAGTTCCAAGAACCATAATTTCTCTCCTCGTTTTCATCTGTAACGCCTGGTCAGATAATTCTTGTCTGTTGGGATCAAAAGAGTTATTTGTTGGATCAGTTCGAGATGAGGCTGGAACAGCTCTCTCAGGGGTTGAATGCCTCGAAGAAGTAGGGCTACGTGTTGGTGTTGTTGCCCTCACAGGTGTTCCAGTCCTGGAAGGTTCTTGGCTAGCAATTGGAGTCATTTCTGTACCCATGTCTCTCATTGACACAGACCTAGCAGTTGAAGGTGGCGGGATAAACGTGGTTGCACTATGGATGGAAAGAGATGAATCATGACAGCTCAAGTTGACTGCAAAAGACATTCAGTTACACATTTCTAGGCTATAAAAGGAACAGAAGATGATCTCTTAATGGTAACATAAGTAATCTACAAAACATAACCAAATGAAAAATGGATAAAGATTTCAAGGTAACAACACAAGTGGCAATTTGAAGGTCATACAAGCATAAATAGAACAAGCATACATGCATGGATATTTTTGTCTCTTTTTGGATTAACATTTCATAAATCGATTCAAGAGCATATAATAATCAAGTCACAACTTATAGCAATGAAGGACAAGAGGCAGTCCATAACACTCATATTAACTCAAAATCTAGATAGGAACATACATGGCCACATAAAGTACAGACAAGAATTTGATAATAAAGATACATAAAAAATATAAAAATTTTCATCAGAAGCATTGATGATCATCAGTTGGCAAAGAAATTTTGCTCAAGAAAATTCATTCTGGTCTTTATCTACCTAAAAGACCAAGTATGGTCAGAAGCTCAATTAGAGCTGTGGGAGGCTCAACACGATAAGTAAAATGGGTTACCAACTTCTTAAACCTAGGATAGGGTCACATGAAGAGGATGAAGGAATTAGATGCCTAGCCCCTTTTTCAAAGATAATGAAGTTATTTGAAAAAAGAAAGAAAGAATTCCTCATGTATGGAACTTCCAACCAGATATAGCTCCCACTCAAGTAACGCCTACTGAAAGGACCATGGAGAATTTGAAAGGGATGCCTCTTCCGAACACTCATACCTTACAGTCAAAAACTACGCCACAATCAAAAAGAGATATGGTGCACATATTCGACAAACTAAACCCAAGAATCCCATACACTTGTACTATATACTCTGCCGGTCTATTTGAAGCCAAATGCAACATTAGCTGCAGTTGTCTCATTGTAACCCTTTCTTCAAAGATGAAAAAAAGACATTTTAGAAGGTGAGGGATTGGGGATTTAATTGTGGAGACTATCTTTTTTAAACTAACAACTTTGGGAGAAAAGGAGTTCACAGAAAGAAAAGGAAAAGGTTTAATCCACCTCAGATAGATTTGAATAGAATCTATATTAATCATTTCTGGAAAATAAAATGAAAATGAATAAAGTAGGCAATTTTTTCCTTATTAGGCAAGGATAGAAAATAAGCACAATTAAGATCCACATATGTTTAAATATCCAGTTAGCCTGTATATATGGTCTCTCCATGCAGCTTAATCAGCTGACAAACACCAAATAGGGAAATTGTAACTAAAAAGAAACTAGTTCCGGTAGCCTTCAGGCGCAAGAAAAAGGAAAGATAAGAATTTTTTGTCCACTGATTGCAAATTTGCAGCTTCGAGACTTTACAAAAGACTGTTTCTACTTCCACCTCACTCCGATCCTTACATTCCGAGTTTCTAGAGTAACAGAACTCTGGTGACTCTGCTGATTGGAGAAAGCTCAGATTCCCTGAATCTCTTATATACCAAAAATGAAAAAGAAATTGAAGATGAAAACAAATCACTGAGAAAGACAGGTGAGCAGAAAGAATCAAATAACCCTTCACGATAAACAAGCAATCAGTGCAGCACCAGCTGGCAAACAATCCACTTACAGACAAAAAAGAAATTTATGATTAATAAAACTGAAAAGTTACTCCTAGGGACGAAAGGAAAGAATATCAGGTAATCCAAGAATAATTACTATCAGGAAGGCAATATTCAAGAACCATATACATTGAGACATGACAGTCAGGAAAAAAAAAAAGAAAGAAAGCCAATGCAGAGTTGCAAAGGCATGGAGTAACTTTTACTATAATCTTTAGCGAATTGAAGCATTATCATGCTGGAAAATATGCAAACCCTTTCCTTCGTTCAGTTTCTGTTGCCATAAGAATAACAATTCTGATAACTACTTTAAGCATTTCAAATTGAACATCTGAATGAATTATTATCTGCAATATATGCATTTCAACATGTGAGTCTTTCAAGGAAGAAACAATGTTCACTATATTATGCAATCACTGATAAGATTTAAGTTATAGAAGCAGAAGAAGTGGAGCAGACATGCAATTGAAGCACCCAAATAGGTGCAGAAAAACAGCATTATATATTCCTACACCAGTCAAGGATTTGTAGATTCTAACAGCTAAAACCATCTCAATTATTTTAGATTCATGTAACTTTTGACACTTAGTCACGGGTAGTATTTTTATTTTTGAAAAACTTCACGCTTAAAGTTCTCATTTGAAACTATAGCCCAAAATTTCAAAGTTGAGAATAGTTTCTAAATCATGCAGGATCAAATGAAAAAATTAGACTTACTCGCTGATTCTCCAATGCAATTTTCAATCATAAGAACTGGCTTGCTATATGTTTCAGAAGCATATGAACAAGAATCCCAGTTCACAAACTTTGGCTCTCCATTCCCATTCTTATAGGTGGAATCAACCTGCTTCGTGTCTGGTTCTTCAAATGGCACTAAGCTCCGGTTGGGAACTTCAGTAACAACCGTTGCAGGTTGTTGGCGACTACCATATGAAAAAGAACTAGGTTTTCGTGATCCAATCCCCTGATTACCATGCCCATTCTTATTCCCGTTAGATGTTGGACTTGCTATCCACTTTTGTGCATCATCCCACTTTGATGGTGCTGGCTTAGAGAAAGGTGCAAGGGGCACCCTCTGGGTGGCTCTCTCTGCCTTCTGGAACTCAAAGACTGATGATGATACACTAAAATTGTCAACTCCGCTATCATAGTCAAATGAACTGTCATCAATAGACCTAATTCTTGAACTAACCAAGGTCTGATCCTTGAATTTACTGTTATAATTGATCGCTGGGGTGAAATGCATTATTGTCGAAGTAGAGCTCTCTGGATGGACACTTACAATGTCTAAATCTTTGCAATTCTCAGAACAACTGGTCCCTGATTTATCAAATACAGATATTAAAATCGAAATTAGCATGAGATCCTTGGGTGAAAATATCTTTTAAAGAAAAGTACAAATGGATCAGATAACCGATCCAGAATATTTGCCATGTATTCATATAAAGCAAAGCCTCAACATGGTTTCTCTACTTTTTAACACTGATAAATCAGCTAAAAACTCTCTTTTATGGTCTTCTCTAAAATTTTCTCAATCTTCAGAGTGAGCAAGTATAAACTTAGAAGGGATACTTTTAAAAGAAGAACGAGAAAAGGAAACCATATATAGTTATTGGAGAGAGAGATTTCTTAAGTCCCACATTGGAGTCCAAACAGATGCCAAATCCTCTCACCCCATTGCCTTTTCAGCCAGGATATGTGTTTATCTTCTCAAGTTTACCATATTGCCACATCAAAGGACTGCTCTTTCAGGGAGGATGCTAAAATCTTAAGGATATCAATAAGTCAAATAGATAAGGGAGAACTAATCTAGCATGATTGTGCATGTATCTATGAAGTACCTGAATCATGGATCTCCGCAGCTTGGGATCTCAATGAGAGGCTAGTAGAGTCAAGCTCCATCTCTTCTTCTCCTTGTCTTCTCTTCTTCTCTACCCCTCCCCCCAACAGCATGCTCCTCAATTTTCCAGGAGACAACTGTAAACGGCCAAACGATCACCAACCCACCAAAGAAAACCAATTAAAATCAAATACTAAAGCGTGTAACTGAAGATGATAGAAAATGGCATATGGGATTATGCATAAAGTTTTGACAGATAAAAAGGGGAGTGGTATATTTAATGGAGCAACAAAAACAGAAACCAGAAAACAAATATTACCCCAAGTTCAAAATAAAGCTGAAAATGATAAGTCAGTTACTTTTCTCCTACAAAACTATACGACATCGAGAAAACGGAAAGGAAAACAAACAGTTTTCTTGAACAAGGATGAAAAAGGAAACCCCACAATCCTTCCCGAAGAAAGAGACCTGCTTTTGTTGCTGAGTGAGCTTCTCGATTCTCTCGTAGTCCATTATACTCTACTAAGTAGAGTAGTAGAGGAGTGAGTAAGACTGTAAGGGAATGGTAAAACTTTTCTTCTCTTTAGCAATAATGCAAAGGGAAATTCTGGGTCATGTTCTCACAAATCTTCCTTGTTTCTCTGAAACTGTGCCCTCTGAAAGGGATCTTTGGCCGTTTGCGGAAGAAAAGAGGCTCAAGAGAAAATGGTACCTCAACCTGAAGCTGTACAGACAAAAACAAACAAAGGAGCAAAGGGGACCCTTCGACTGGTCAGTACTTTTCACTTGGCAGCAATCCTATACAAGGACGCCCTCTAAGTTCTATAGGTGGGGTTGTTTTTCTTTTTTCTTCTTTTTTTTTTTATTAGAATTGATGTGATCATAATAATGAATCCATTTAGTGAACTACTCTTTCAAGGTTGCTCTTTGGATTGCAGGATCTTTTGGATTGAATCTCTTATTCTTTAACGGGGCGTTTTCACTTTTACTCAAATAAAAATAGTAATTTCTTATTTATCTAATTTTTCACAACATTTCACAATTACTCATATCTAAAATTAACTTTTCATTCTATACCCATTTTGACTTATAATTAAAATAAAAAATCAAAATATAACATTTATTCTACTTTAACATGCATTTACTATCTTACCCCTCTCAGCATTTAACACACCCAACCAAACCCAACTACCTGTAAAATGAATTGAAGAAACTACAACTAACATCATTCGTTTGATCAGAAGTTTTGAACCGAAAATTGCTCAAAGAACGATTCCCTTATAGGAGAGAAAGAAAAAAAATAGCTTTTTATTACGTTCGGTTGTTCATTTTTATTTTTCGAAATCAAGAAGACGAAGGTAGGGGGTATTCGAAGGTACATTATTCGATTTGTTTCTTTGTTATTTTTTTTCTTTGGTGTTTGGAAGCCTAGGTTTGTTCATTCTGTATTGTTTATCTGGGAGGAGGAAGGAAGGAAGGTAACATTGTAGAGATTTCAGTTGAAGTGAGGAGATTTCGAGATATGAGAGGAGGCTTTCGAGACACAAGATAGGATATTTCGAGACCAGAGATTGTTGAATTCTTGACAAGAGCGGAGGCTTTCGGGACAAGAGAGGAGACTTTGGAGACACACATTGGGGATTCGAGATAGAGGTTTTCGAGACTCAGTATTTCGACAGAGAATTTCGAGATATACATTGGATTTCTAGACAGTGTATTTGGGATTTCGAGACAGGGGATTTGGGATTTCGAGACAGTAGATTTGGGATTTCGAGACACAAGGATTCGAGACACAGTGTAGAAATGGATTACATAAGGATTGCTGTTCACGAGGGTTCTCTAGATGGAAGGGTGCGTGCAC
>JAOXNR010000013.1:8368847-8438015 GCA_028571225.1 Parsonsia alboflavescens
AAATGTAAATTTCCTTCTTTTTTTCCCTCCAAATTGATTTAATTTTTCAAAAATAAACATTCCAATAATGTCTCATGTGTTGTTGTCTTTTACTTTTTTACTCTACAAGGGACAAATTATTTAAATTTGCGAGGTTATTTTATATATAAGTAAAAAGTATCGAATATCATTTAATAATCTCAAAATCTACTTTTTGCTCTCTAATTTTAATACTTTAATTTTTATCTTTCAAATACAAAAAGTTATCAAAAGTAGCCTTTTTGTCAATTTTAGACATTTAATCCTCACAACCATATTTTGTGCCACTCATGCTTACTTTTAGGCGAACAATTTCATCCCTTTCTTTTCTAACCTAAATCTCTTCTCCTTTTCTTCCTTAAAACTTGAAAGTTGGCTTGAATGGATTTGAGAGATTAGATATCAACCACAACTTTCTTTACAAACCTACAACCGAGGAATTAGGCTAATGATTACTTACCTGGTCACTAGAAGTTATATTATCATATATTGTCTTTGAAGAACTGGCTTCAAACCGACTAGACTGTTTATGATGGTACCTATTTTGTGCCACTCATGCTTACTTTTAGGCGAACAATTTCATCCCTTTCTTTTCTAACCTAAATCTCTTCTCCTTTTCTTCCTTAAAACTTGAAAGTTGGCTTGAATGGATTTGAGAGATTAGATATCAACCACAACTTTCTTTACAAACCTACAACCGAGGAATTAGGCTAATGATTACTTACCTGGTCACTAGAAGTTATATTATCATATATTGTCTTTGAAGAACTGGCTTCAAACCGACTAGACTGTTTATGATGGTACCTCTACTCTCGTAGGCTATTTGGTACCATCATAAATAGTTTGGTGGGCTATTTTACGCCACAGCCTAAAGCTGTTAATTGGAACTGATCTGATTCAGCCTGATCTTAACCTCAAAGGGTCAGAGCATTTGAAGGGTCGGGATGGGTCGGTCCCATTTTCTGAAGGATCATCAAAATTCTAGTTTGGCTCCAACCCTAAAGGGTGGGGCCGAGCCAGCAATCATTGGTTTTTTTTTTTTTTTTAACAAAAACAAAACAATTCAATTTTCAATAAATAATTTATATACATTTTTCATATTCACGAAGGAAAGAATCAGAACCTAACAAAAACATTTTTTTCCTTCCATATTTGTCCTATAACTATATTTTTCCTTCTTTTTGTCAATCAATGGAGACATCGATGATGACGAACTTCTTCCTCACGGGTCTAAATTTAGTTGGGTTGAAGCTCTAATGCACTGCAATCATCTGGATTCCTTATGCTCCGATCTCGCCCATTTTCCAACCCTTGGTACCCCTTGCTTCAGGTCTGTCTTTGCACTAATTGGGTTCTAATTAACTATCACTAATCAACGAATTCAATCCTTGATTTGGTTGTGTGAAGTTGCCAAAACCCTTCTAAGAATTGGCTATGCCTTAGCTATAAAGACATCCTCTATTGCCGTTTTTTGTTTTTTATTTTTTTTAAAATATCTATGGCCTGAGGGCCAGCCCTCTCTCAACCTTCATTGACCCTTAGCCCTTAAGGACCAAGCTAAAAAGCCCTTGATGTTATTGGGACTAGGTTTTTTAAACCCAACCCTCCAAAATTGTGGGGTAGGGCCAGGCCGGGCTAACCCCAAGGACCCAGCCCCAATTGACACCTCTACCGTTGCCTATGTTTGAAGCCAATTCTTCAAAGATAATCTATAATAATACATTACTAGAATACGATTAGAATGATGGAAATAGCCTAGGTTATTTCGAAAGATTAATTTAGTCTGAGAAAAGCTACTATATTGGAAAATAATTTCAATAAAACAAGGAAATATATAAAATATCATCATCTTGATTGTAAAGATTTTTTAACACAATGGAGGAAGGTTGACTCTATCTTTTTTTACATTCGAAGGCCCCTAATATAGGAGAGGCGACTGTCTTTTTCATTACAACCAAAGCCAATTTGGGATATGAATTGACTGACAAAGACAAAAACGTAAAAACTCATAATCCTAACTTCTAGATAAAGACACGAAAACAAATGTTCATACCTTTTAGACTCTAACTTTGACGCATAGACTTTATACTCTTTTTTTTCTTTTAATCCAAAGTACATAGACTTCTAAGAAAAAAAAATTACAACCTGATATAAGCAAGGCAGCCAAATGCAACATGGCAAGAACTCTTAAATCCACAAGTATCGAAATGCACAAACTCAGAGGAATCATGTGATGTTGCTTGGTGGATGGAATCTTCAATTTTCGTTGTCATGATACCAATGATATTCTTTGGAGAAAGGAGCAACCTAGTACTAATCATAAACTTTCCAATTTATTTTTGGGGATTCCTCTGGTTCTTGATTGTATGGTTCTAGTCAACTTTTTCTTCATCTTTATCGTCGTCATTCCTGACATGAATCCACTTATGCTTCATTTCCTTATTCTTCAAATGGAGAGTGGAGAATAAGTCTTCTATCATCAAAGGATTAAGGGAATCATGAGATATCCATTGTAATGTTGTCGAATTAGAAATTTTTCAGCATGAAGTGTTGTTCCTTAAAACCAAAAGATTTGAGTTTCCATTTTAAGCAAATGACTGAAACTTATGGTTTACTTGGAGGAATTAATGATACCATCCTGAAGCAAGTATTTTTGTCTTCTCTCTGGCAAGAATTAAAGTCTAGAATTCAGAAGCTCATCCAATTGTTTGGTGGATTTTTGATAGATATTGGATTGGGAGAACTACATCAATTCACCACAACAGCACTAGATAAGCTCTGTGAGCAGCAAAAGACAATCTCCGAGTTTTCAAAAAACAAAAAGTTATTCAAAAATCATGCTTAAAAAACTTGGAAATAGGTTGCAATGGAAAATATGCTTTTCCAAAAGGTTTTCAAAGTCCTCGAACAAGAAGAAGCATAAAAAGAATTCGAAGAGGTCCTTGAGGTTTTTTAGAAGGCTATTTGGAAACTGACTGAAGTCCAATAAGTGTTATACATGCAAGAAGAAAGAACAATCCGCAAGAGAGCCCGAAAAAATAAAAGGGCTTAAAAAATAG
The DNA here is from genome assembly GCA_028571225.1 of Parsonsia alboflavescens. Taxonomy (NCBI): domain Eukaryota; kingdom Viridiplantae; phylum Streptophyta; class Magnoliopsida; order Gentianales; family Apocynaceae; genus Parsonsia; species Parsonsia alboflavescens. The sequence goes on from JAOXNR010000013.1 coordinate 8,371,925, forward strand.
TCTCTCAATTCTTGGCTGACCATCCTGAATTAGATGTAGAGTCAGTGTATTCAGAATAGAGTCAACCAAATGAAGATACTGCCTTTACCTCGGAAGATACAACTTTGGAATTAGAATCCTCAGGGGATGAGTGAGAAAATTGTTTTCCTATTCTTGCAATTGAAGATGCATCACCAATTTTGGTATCTAATCAATTTCATTCTCCTCATTTGTAGATGAATATCTTAACATCCAAGTACTACAGACGAATAAAAGCAATTGGACTCCTAGACACTAGAGCCCAATGTACAATGTGAAATCCAGATACATTGCCCCCATATTGCCACAAACAATCCTCTAAAATGTTCCAAGCTGTTAATGGGGAAATCTTCAATGCTAATCTCATATAAAAAAGCCAATTGACATCAAATTCTTCCCAAATTATGTTGTGTGGCTAAAAGTATATGACAACAAACTCCATGGAAAATATGCCCTAATAGGATGGGACTCTTATTATCTGGCAAAGAATTTAAGAATTCTTCCCCATGGATTGAGCTGCAAGCACTCCTTTCAACCATACAATTCATTAACGAAGGTTTACTCCATCTAGATGCTCCTCCTTCCTATCCCAACCTTTGTGGAAAAATGAAAAGTTCTTGGTCAAATTGCCCTTTAAACTCAATGAAGATATAAATCCCACCAAGGCAAAACACCCACGTATGACCCCTAATGACCTTCAGCTTGCTAGGAAAAAATGCAATAAGCTTCTGGCACAAGGATTGATAGAACCAACATATTTTGGTTGTTCTTGCCAAGCTTTTTATGTAACAAAAGGTCAGAGCAAATCAGGGGAAAAAAGAGATTAGTAATTGATTACAAACCCCTGAACCAGTTTTTAAAGGATGACAAATTTCCATTATCCAAAATTGAAAATCTTTTTGTCCATCTCTCCGGAGCAAAAGTTTTTTCAAAATTCGATCTAAAATCTGGTTTTGGCAATTGGGAATATGCCCTAAAGATAGATACAAGACTCTTTTTTGCATTCCTAATGCCCAGTTTCAATGGACTGTTTTCGAACTTGAAAATAGCTGATTCAATTTTTCAAAAGGCAATGACAAATTTTTTTGTAGACATATTACACACAGCTCTAGTTTACATAGATGATATCCTTCTTTTTTCCAAAGACAATGAAATCCTTAGAGCCTTGCTCCAACAGTTCTTTAACATCGTCAACCAAAAGGAATCATGCTTTCAGAAAAGAAATCTTTCATCCGCTTGTTTGAAATTGAATACCTAGAAATGAAAATCTTTGATGGAAAAATCTAGCCGAGTCCTCACCTCATTGATACCCTTCCAAATTTTCCCAACAAGAATCTATCCACATAAGAAATCCAACAATTCCTAGGTGTAGTGAACTACATCAAAACGTTTCTTCCTAAGGTAGCCCAGCACACCAACCATTTGATCAAACTCCTTGGGAAAAATTCCCTTCGGTAAGGGCCAGAGCAAACCAAAGCCATTCGAGCCATAAAGACAGTTTGCAAACTACACGCTCCTCTCCACATTCCAACAATAGTTACCAGGATCCTATAGATTGATGCCAGTGATGAGCACTGGGGAGCCATACTTTTAGAAAAACTAGATGGATCCAAACAATACTGTGGTCATACTAGTGGCATATTCAAAGAAGTCAAGCTATTATCACACCATTATCAAGGAGATCTTAGCAATGAAATACAGTATTAAAAAGTTTGAGTTTCATCTAATCGATCATAATTTTATTGTTCAAATGGATAATTCTTCTTTTTCAAAAATCTTAGATTTTAAAGACAAAATGATCCCTGAATTCCAACTCTTTCGTCTAAAAGATTGGTTCTCAAAGTATCAGTTCTGTGTCTACCACATAAAAGCTTCTGCAAATACTTTTACAGATATGCTTTCCCGTCTAAAAAAGAATCTATAGGTGTCTTTGAGTCAATACATAAACTCCATTTCATTTTTTGTTCCTTTTATCATCATGTTCTCCAAGTTAGAGTCTAGATCCTTCTCTCACCATATGTTTCATGATATAAACATCTTTCCTTAAAATCTCCAATTTGGTATTAATGAGTAATAAAGAAGTTATCTCACATGTTTGGGAGCATTTTTACAAGTATTTAGGATCACTGTCTTCTGAACCTTCCTTTTCCGTGAAAAAAATTGATGTCAATGCCTAGTGCCCCTATAATAATCTTATTTTCAGGCCTCAAAATAAAAAGACATTTTTGAAAATGCCTTGTGGTTCACTTGGTGTCTCTCTGCTCTTCACTTTTTTGCACACATGGTAGAGGTGCAGTCACTCCTACAGTTCATTGGTAATATTGACAATGCCCAGAGATTTCCCAATCTTTGGACTTTGTTAGCCATGTTCCAACCTGTTTCACACTGGGGACGTGAACTCAGCAAGATGTTCAACACTATATTCAAGAGGAAATTTCAATTGTACCATCATGTATAGGCCCTATGTGAGTCAAGGAAAAAAAAAAAATTTGTTCTCCTTTCTCCGACAGCACTATAGTGGATGTCTCATGATTCCCTTAATTGTTTGATGTTAGAAGAGTTATTCTAGACTCTCCATTTGAAGAATAAGGGAATCAAGCATTTGTGGGGTTTTTATCGGGTACTATGATGATGAATATGAAGAAAAAGTTGACTGTGAACCAAACAGTCAAGAACTTGAGGAACCTTAAGAAATGAATTGATGGGTTTATGGTCTATACTGGGATATTCCTTTCTCAGAAAAGTATCATTGGTATGATGACAACATAGATTGAAGATTTTACCCCCCGAGCAACATCATGTGATTCCTTAGAGTTTGTGCGTTTCGATACTTGTGGATTTAAGAGTTTGTGCCTTGTTGTATTGTGTGCCTTGTTTTTATCTCAAGCTGTATTTTCTTTTTTAAGAAGTCTGCGTACTTTAGATTCTATTAAAAAAAAAAGGGAGTATAAAAGTCTGTGTATCAAAATTAGCATTTAGGAACATTAGTTTTTGTACCTTTGTCTTGAAGTTAGCATTATGAGTTTTTGGGTTTTTGTCATTGTCAACCAATTCATATATGAAATTGGCTTAGAATGTAATGAAAAGGAAGGTCTCCTCTTCTATATAAGGGGCCTTCGAATGTAGAAAAAGGCAAACCCTGCTATTCTCTATCCTATTGAGAAATCGTTATAATGAAGATGGCATTTTAAATATTTCCTTGTCTTTTTGAAATTATTTTACAACATATTATCTTTCTTTGAGTGGAATTGATCATTTGAAATAGCCTAGGTTATTCCCATCTTTCAGGTCCCAATCCGGTTGTGTACATTGGTATTATTATAGACCATTTTTAAAGAATTGGCTTCAAACCTAGGCAATGGCATAAAACAGCCTATTTTCAAAGACTGCTTATGGTGGTACCTCCATATCTCTACTGATCCAATTAAGAAATTCAAGTGAAAGAAAAGTAATGTCAGATTAAAATGAAAGAAAAGTCTCACAAACCTCTATTTGACAATGGCAGCAAGCCATTTTAAAGACAAATTTCTCCCGTAAAATTATTATATCAAAGATTTGTACATATAATCAAAATATATATTTGATAGATGAATTATGTTAATTTACAATATATATATATATTAAAATTTACTTTATCATGTTAATAAGTTGTGGTAAGTGTATGTATGCCAATGTTGATTACTGTCCAATCAAAAAGATCAAGTTACATAAATCATCTCTAAACCATTGAGACTAAGTTCTTCGTGAAACACAAGAAAACTTTCCTACTTTTGGGTAAAAAACCCTAAAAACATCTAAACTTTTCCATTTTTAAGTTTAGACACTCAATTTTTTTTTCTTTTTTTGGCTAATTCCATATACTTGAACTTTTTCAAATGTATCCAATTTGGCACTTCCATCTACTTTGAGCATTAACTATTGACGAAATCCAATCAAACCCATTTATTTCGACCTTTTTCAATGGTAAAATTGGAAGAAGAAACATAAAATACAAAACAATAGATATTTTCTTTGCTTCGAAGGATTCCTTATCTTCTTCCTCTTACATCCCAAATTGCAGCTTCCTCTCACATCCCTCACCCACAAAGTTCAAAGTTTTTTACCCAAATAATGTCGATTTGAGGGCAGCCTATGGAGGACAAAATTGAGGGAAAATAACAAAATAGCTGAGACGTCAAAGGTAGATGCAAAATCATGAAGGAAAAGGTGGCTTGGGTGGGATTCAAGAAAGGGAAAAGAGTAGGATAGGGCAAAGGTGGATGCAGAGACAACGAAGCTAGACGTAACGAAGGAGTCGATAGCGGTGGAAAAGACTCAAGAATCTGTGCAATGACTGAGTGTTGGCATGTTGGACTAAGGAAAAATGATATTTATGAGGGGAATTTGACAAAGTTGGAGACTTGGTCATCTTATTATTGTCAGAGATGGAGGAGGTAGGCAAAGATGGATTGTGTATAAATACACAAATTGTATTTAGTTTGTACTTATTAGTACAATATTTAATAAAATAAGGATTTACCAATTACAATAGAACAAGAACTCTATAATTAATCTTACATGAGATTGAACACGAACAGCTCAATGGTCTATAAAAGGGTTTACAATCAGGATTAATAGGTATCTTTTCTCTTTCTCTCTCTTCTAAACTCTACAACAATTTGCACTTTTTCTCTCTCTATCTGGTTTTAGCATCAAAATGGGATATTGGAAGACATCCCCTCATGTGAAATTTCGATTCCTTGTAGGTTTCCCGAACGGCTCACATAATAATCTAGTCAGAGTCCGACCCAACCCCCATCGATAGAGTTCTGGCTCCATCAATGGAGGAGGAGGAGGAGATGTCAGAATAGGGTTGAAATTTCCTGCAAATTGAGAATAAGGAGAGGATTGGGGATTATGTTGTTTACGGTGAAGATTAGGAGAAAGAAGTGGAGGTGTGGTATTGAAATCAGAAGAGATGCCATTGCTTTCTTTTCCAATTTGAACTTCAAATTTCTTCTTATGCATTACATATCTGATACTCCAAAACACAATCCAACACCATGTTAATCGGAAGAAGCAATTTGGGATGTGAGAGGAAGAAGATGAAGAATCCTTCAAAGCAAATAAAAGATCCCTTCCTTTTTTTTTTTTTTGTATTTTGAAGGTCTTCTTCCATTTCACCCTTGAAAAAGGTCAAAATAAATGGATTTGACTAAATTCCTTCAGTAGTTAGGTCAAATTGGACGAAAGTGTCAAATTGGATACCTTTGGAATGATTGAATGTCTGAAATTAACAAACAAACAAAAAAAAAAAAAAAAAAATGAGGTTTTGAGTCTCTCGATCAAAAAATTAAAAAGTTTAGGTGGTTTCAGGATTTTCTATCCGCCACCTTTTGATCGGATTAGAATATTTGTTTTATAGAAACTCTAGCAATGGAATTAAATTGATAGTACTTTTAGATTGAGAAAATCGTGTGGTTAATATAAAAATTGGGTTTTTAGTCAGTTTGGTCACACAAGTTTGGACCAAAAAAACAGTTCGATCCTTTAAGTTTTTTTTTCAACCATAACGATCCCTCACATTTTTACGGGTAGTCGGCATGGTCCAACCGTCAATTTCTAGCCACCCACATGACGGAACCTGTCATGTGTAAGGCACGTGAGGGGTAATGACGATGAAATGACATCTTTTTTTTTTTATGCAGGGTTTTTTTAAAAAGAAAGAAAGAAAAAAAAGCTTCACTTTCCAGCGACGATAGGAGTCACAGTGGAGCAGACCTCCATTACAATCTCTCATCTTCTCCACACGAAAGTTGCAGTTGAACCAAACCAAACCAAATGTCGGAGAACATGCTTCTGATACTGATAAACATAAGGTCATCTTTTCTTACATCCCAATCAAGTAATTTTCCTCAAAACATCTTTAAACGGAACCCTTGATCTTTAAATGGGTAATCAACTTTAATGACTTCTCCATTTGTCAAATCATCGGCATCAAGAAAATCTACCCTTTGTATCATCCTCTTCACTTTGTGTGCATCACATGGGTTAATTCGCTTTCCATCACCTTTGAGAGACTCCAAATCTTCCCTTCTTTATGTTGGTTTTTCTGATGTAAGATTTGTTTTCTCAAATTCGATAGCCCAGTATATATACAACTATACTTCTTATTCTACCCATTTGAACATATCTGAATTTTTTTGGGTGTGATGTATTGTTCTTGGATTCGTCTATATTTTGCATTTGGTAGAAATTAAGCTCATCAGAAATACCAAAAAGGTAATAAGAAACAACAAGTGTGAAATCATCTTGAGACTGCACTCAATTGGACACGGGAAATTCACGGAGTCGTTATTAGTTATGTCGTAAACCAGACTTGGATCCATGGCAAGATCAAGATTCAACTACCCAGCTCCAAAATCATAGGGGGAGTAGATGGTTTCCTGATTGCCTCAGCAATCAGAGAGGAAAGTTGATTGTTGTAGTCATCAGATCTTATTGTTACGGGACTCCAATAGGGATGTGTAGATTTTAGCCGAGCAGATGCTCCACTTACTTAGCCATTTTAGCTTTAATGAGTGTCATTTTTACAGTGTGACTTGGAGAAGGAGCTTAAGACACTGAAAAACATAAGGTCATCTTTTCTTACATCCCAATCAAGTAATATTTATGAGAAACAACTTCTCCAAAAATTGGTTTGGTTCGGTTCAACTGCAGCTTTTGCATTTAGAAGATGAGAGATTGTAATGGCGGTCTACTCCATTATGACTCCTACTGTTGTCGAAAAGTGAAACCTTTTTTTTTTTTTTTTCAAAAAAAGGAACCCAGCATCAAAGAAAATGACGTCGTTTCATGGTGAAATGATAAAATTACCCCTCACGTACCGTGCATGTGACAGGCTCCATCACGTGGCTGGTCGGAAATTGGTGGTTTGGACCATTTCGACTACCTTTAAAAATATAACAGACCGTTACAACAAAAAAAATATTTAAGGGACTGAACTGTTTTTTATCCAAACTTTGGAATCAAATCGATTAAAAACCCTATAAAAATGTGTCCATATCTTCTTTATAAATGTACAATCTATTATATTTATTTATATAATTACTTCTAAATGTAGAAAAACTTTTTTTTAAAAAACTCTTTCTTGAATCTGAAAATGCTACACATCAACTGTCTTTTAAAAGAAAGAAAAAAGTAAAAGAATATATTATAAACATTTTGCAACCTTAATAAATTTTTTTAAATAGATTGAAAAAACAATATTGATGATTAAGTGAACCCAATAAATTTGATTCATAGAACTCAAAATCCATCCAAATCCATTAGTAAAATAATTACAAAATATTTCATAATTTATTGTTGGATATCGAAAATTTAATTTAATTTAATTTAATAATTACTAAATATTAATTATTAAGTAATTTTTTTTATAATATGCATCATATCAAATAATATATTATCAAATTTAATTTATGAAAATTATATTATGCATCGTATCCCATAATATACAATCAAATTTAATTTCCTTTAAATGCTCTCCCGAAAAGGGGTTCCAATCAAGCTTTGGTGCATGCGTGTAACTCACATAGTTCAAATATAAAGAGAGAAAAAATGTTATGATGCAATTCCAAAAGAGTTTAAACTATATAAAAGTTTTTTTTTTTTTCAAAAAGATTAAGAAGCCAAAGGTGCAATTCGAAAATAATTTAGGAATCAAATTTACCAATTTGTTTAACAGATTTTAACATATTTATGGATAAATCCTTCCCCCCCCCCCCCCCCCCTTTAGAAGACATACTCATTTTGTTAAAATAACTAGTTTATTATTATTATTATTATTCTTGCAACTCTTCTTTTTTCTGTTCATCAACAAAAATAGGATGTAAATGTACATATTTTTTTAGTTTCTTAAAATTGCTTAAAGAGAGATTAGATAAAAATTATTAAGATAACTAATTTTAACATATTTCACAGTTCATATATATAGTTTTTTAAAAAAATTCTTTATATGAATAATCAATCTAATTAAAATAATTTTACTAAAACTACATAAACAACACAGAGAAATTCTGTAATTTTTTGTATTGTAATTTTCTTTCATTTATAAGGAGGATTGTGCATCGAAACAATAAACTTCCAACATTATACGAATCATGGAAGAGAGCTTCAAGAACGCCGTTTCACGACGGGGGGTTCACAGACACACTTTCCCCCGACGCAGAGCAACTTGAAGTCAGGACGACAAGTAAAACCCGTACAATCTCCGACCGTTTTGCAGCTCTTACCACCCTGTGCTAGGACGATTGGGGATGGCCCACCTGTCGGAATTTGGAACCACATGTAGTTAATTTATTATAAAAGGCAGAGGAAAAAAAAGACAGAGACGAAGTTGAAATACTAACTTGAAATGAGTAGAAAGATTGACATGATGAGAACCAGAAGAAAGCTCGATGAAACCTTCGCCATATCTTACACTTTGTTTTTTGTATGCAAAGGAGAGAGTAAACTTATTAGATGTAACTTGTAAAATGTACATGAAACACAGCTATATATAGGTAAAAATAATCTTTACCGAGCAAAGAGGTGGACTTGGAGGTGACTCTGAATGAGCGTAATTTTAAGTAATTTTTATTACCAAGATTGGTTGATGAATGAATGTCTTTTGTGGGAATTAGATTACATATATAGTTCCATATTTTTAGTTAGAAATATACCATATATACATATATTTAACTATATATTCATATTGTATTACGAATAAAAAATCATTGACTAAATCTTCCAGAAATATTCTCTAAAGCATTAGAGGAATATTTTTGTGTAACTTATTTAGATATTTTGTAGAAATTTTTATATACAATGTATATACGCAATCGTGAATCACAAACAAAATGAATTTGTAAGGAAAGAGGGGGAAATGATGCGTTGACTAAGTTCATACGGGCCTCGTGGTCCATATATGATTATACTCACATTATTACATGGGCATTCTTTTATGTTGTGGTCTAATGAGAATCATAAGATCATACGTGATCATCATGTAAGATTTGCAATTTAAAATTATATTTTTGAATTCATTGTCAATTTATCTATAGAGATTTTAATAAAATAGTAAATTTTTACTAGAAGATATGACTCTATGTATTTTGCATAAAAACTAAAAACTAAATTGTTGATGTGTTGAACGAACTCTTGTATAATAATAATAATTTGCAATAGGCTTGCATAGTTATTTATAAATGAATTTTTGTTAGAAAAAAAAAAATAATATCCTTGGTTGAATTATTAAATTGAATGAATTTTGAATTTATATGAATCAAATTCAAGAAATATTGTCTTTACACTTTTGACCCTACATTGAGGAGTTGATTTTTTTTCTTCGCAAAATCAAGCTCACGTCGTTCAGTTTGAATTTGAGTTCAGTTTGTTTTTATTTTTTGCTGTTATGGTATTTGATGGTTGTGCTTTGATTCCTAAGTGTCACTGGGTTTTGCTGGTCATCCGTTTTGTGTTGTTTGTTTGGTATAAGGAAGGTAAGAAAGAAAGTTGCTTGTGTTGAGTGTTTGAAGTAATAACCGACTTTCGGCAGGTCTATCGGACCTTCGGGAGGTATAGCCGACCTTCGGGAGTAGAGGCTGACCTTCAAGCCTATTTCGACCTTCGTCAGATAAAACCGACCTTCAGATAATTATACCGACTTTCGGATCATTATACCGACCTTCCACCAGAAAAGCATTTTTCTTATTTCCAAACTCATATCTCATCTTCCCATTTGTTTATGTAACTATTTTGCATCCGAGACATATCACTGTCATTGTCAAACTACATATCGAGGCATGTCACTATCAGAGTTCAAACGCAACAGAGAACAAAAATGTTGCATCTGAAACTGAGGCATGTCACTGTCACTATCACTGTCATAGTTTTATGACTTGTAATTATTTTCATATTCTTTTTTTATGATTCATGACTTGTAATTATTTTCATATTACTCATCACTTGTAGTTTTTTTCATATTATTTTTAATTACACAATATAAATAAAACAACTAATATAATTTCATTTTCATTTACATAATTTACATGCTGTCCAAAATACATACATGATATAAAACAAAAAATCACTCGGACAAAAATCTATGTGCTGCTGCTATAATCAAGTGTGATCAGTGCCATCTTGTCCCAGATGCGCTGAAGTGCATCTAGAATATCCTCCAGTGATGGCATCGTCCCAACATACCCTCTCAGCAATTGGGCCATGTAATATGCAATGTAGGCCCCACAACTAATCGAATCAGACTGACTCAGGAGGGCTTTAATGCTAAAAAACTCATATTCGAACTTGGCAGGCGGAGCAACAGCAACTCCCATTGTGGAATAATAACCGGCCTGTACCGGAAGGTGCGGCAACATCCTACAGACCGGATCCATCAGCTCTATCTTGCGTGCCTTCAACATTTTATCCCTTACTGGTCTCGGATCATATAGAGTGACCTTCACCTTCTTCGGCGAGATCTGTAGAAGTATCCAGTGATTCTTGTGGCAATATGGCATCAAGGCCTACGAATACATTGGAAAATATTAAATTATTTTAAAATGAAATGTAACTTAAAATAAAATAAATAAATATTAAATTTGTTTATTACCTCATCGATCCGCCACCAGAAGACCTCATCGTCATCTCCGAGTCCCTTCACCAAACTAATGGAACCTTCATCGAACTTGTGGGTCTCAGACGTCCCTCCAACGGATGTAGAAACGAAAGCAAAATGATGTCATTCTTAATCGATATTATATAAATAAAATACTTTATACACTTGATAAAAATAAACAAAATACTTACGTAGAGATAAGGCGGGACAATGGTGAACCTCTCCACCATAGGGTAGGCATCCGGATTCACTTTAGCTGCCCGTCGGAGCTCTTTGATGAACTGATCGACATGAGGATCCTCCAGCTCTTGAGTGTAATCTCGAACGATCCTCAAAAAGTTCCTGTCAAAGGAGAGGAATCCCACCGTCGAGCGGCTGCCACAAAAAGAACCGCAATTATTAAAAAATATAAATAATAACTCTAACATACTAAAAAAAGCACAGTAACTTAATTATAAAGAGAAATCTAAATTGTATTAACAAAACGCATGTAAATACCTCTCCAATTCCCCTGAAGAGCAAAAATTATCCAAGCAGCTTCGGTTTAGGGGAGTGTCCACTAGAAATACCACAGAGGCCTCCTCTAGCATCCCTACCGGACCTGCATCTCTCTCTCTTCGTTCTGGGCTTCTTCTTTGGAGGCCCATAATGTATATGGTGAGAGGAGTCTGTGAAAGGTAAAAGAAGGCTTGCAGCTCGGACCTTGGTTCGAACAGCACGTCCTCCCTCCTAAGATAATTTTAAATCAAATTATTAGAACGTAAACAGATTAAATTAAAGACACTCGAATCAGACATATAGATATGAAGTCAAAAAAAATACTAAAGAACTTAGCTAATGATGTCATGTCTCACCTGAACAACAGAGTCAAATACAATAGTCCTAGGCCGAGCGGGCAAAGCCTCCCTCTCACCGGCATCGCCCTTCGCTTGCTATTTAAAATAAATTAACTAACTATGAAAATTGGTTTATGTATGAAATATTCAAAAATAGATAGATGTTTAATTTAACCTAATCTGTAGTTCGGACCTTGATTGGAACGAATGGATCTGCCACCTCCCTCTCAAAGGCATCGCCCTCCGCTTGCTATTTAAAACAAATTAGCTAACTATGAAAATTGGTTCACGTATGAAATATTCAAAAATAGAGAGATGTTTAATCTAACCTGATCGATAGTCTGGACCTCGACTAGAGCAAATGGATCTGTCAGCTCCCTCTCACAAACATATCCGTCTGGCTGTTAGGCATGAAAAATGTCAAGAATAGTACCTTCCTTTGTGCACGTGCACAAATGGATCCGACATTGCTCTGAGTTCCTCTACTACATCATCAGTATTCTGATACTTTAGGCTTGTTAAAGAAGCTCATCTTCCTTTTGCAAGACAGTTTTTCCCTTTAACACCAGATAGGATTATTTGTCGCTTTTGTCTCAACTTTTTTTCAAAGCCTTCCATAATAGGCTGTTCTGGTTGTACGGTATGTGACCCTCATCAAGTATTAGAATGCCAGGCATCTCAAGGAGAATTTTTCTGAACTTTTCCACCTGCTGCCCCTTCCTACTTTCACCAGGAAAGTAAGTATCATTTAAATTGTAAAACGGGTTATTGACTTTCTATCTCTTTAGCTCGTCAGCCCAAGCACGGAACATGGTAAAAGGAATGATGCAGGAGCTGAAGGTGAGGGTCAATGTAAACAAGAGTAGGTTGAACCAAACAAGCAAACACAGCTACGAGTGCCTAGGCATTCAGCGAGGATTAGAGATATTGCAGCTCGGATGTAGGGGCTTGATGGCCTTTCGGACCTTTTACTGTTGTTTTTGTTTTATTTTAGGTTTAGGGGCAATTTCATATTTTTGGTAGTGTTTTTTTTAATTTCCGTTTCCTATTAGGTTTAGCATTCATGGAGGTTTATTTAACGGTGTTTTTTCTTGAACAGCTTTTAGTAGATTGAATATACAGAAAATTCTCAATTGTCTTGTGTTCTTTATTTTCAACTACTTCATTGAAGTTTCTTAAAAACTTCATCGTCCGTGATTATAATAGCATAATAATGAAAATTCTACTATTGTTTTTTTTTTTTTATGATATCGAAGACTAAGTGCAATTCTAATTGCATCTTCGTCAATTGGTATCAGAGACAACGTTTTGGTCCGTCAAACCCTAATCCACCCGCCAACAACTAGACAACATTTCTAGCAATGATAACAACGATCTCAACCTTATTGTTTCCAATCTGTTGCAATGGTTGGAAGAAGAAAGGAAAGAGCGAAAGTTGCAACAGGATGAAACTAGGAGGCGGCAAAAGGAAGAGTGTGAGGAGAGGAGGCAATCATGCAGTAGATAGTGGAGATGATGGCGTGATACGCACCCATGCAAGTGAATCCAGCACCGCCACCTCAACTGGAATTTCAGGCAGAAGAAGAAGAGGAGGCAATAATGCAGCAGATAATGGAGATGATGGCGCCGTTCGCACCCAAGCAATTGAATCCAGCACCGCCACCTCAACTGGAATTTCAGGTAGAAGAAGAGGATGAGCCGATACCGTTCGAGGAGGAGCCATACCGGGCACAAAAGTATTTTCAGAGACCTTTTCGCAATCAAAGGCAAAATTATGAAGCTGTGAGCGACGAACAGAACCAATGGAATGGAGGTTTCAAGTTAAAAATTCAGGAGTTCACAGGAACTTTGAGCCTAGACGAATTTCTTGATTGGTCGACAATGGTGGATGATTTGCTGTGCATCAAAGAAGCCCCACTGGAGTAACAAGCCGCGTTGATAGCTTTGAGGTTCAGGAGCAGGGCGGCCGCATGGTGGCAAGCTAACAAATATCAGAGATATCAAGATGGGCTACCTAGGATTGAAACCTGGAACGATCTACAAATGGGAATGAGTTGAGAATTATTACTTTTGAATTATCTACAAATACTCTATGGAGAATTGCAGGCATTAATTCAAGGAGCGAAGAGTGTGGACGACTACACCTTGGAATGCTATAACCTTGCTTCTCGAAATCAATTGCGAGAAACAGAGGAACAGTTGGTGGCGAGATACATTCAAGGTTTGAGGTTGCCATTGTGTGATGCACTTCAAGTTTATACTATTTTGAGTGTGATAGATGCTCAGTTGAATGCCAAAGCTATGGAGAAAACTTTGAACAGACAGTGGCTTCCAACTAGTCGAATTGGCCCAACTCTTCCATATGGCTCGACTCAGACTTCACAACCCTCATCAAGTGTAGCAGTGGTACCAAGGGTGGCTTCTATAGCCACACCACCTTTGACAAGAGTTGGAATTCCAGCGGCCAGGCCTCCCTCAAACAAGGCCTCCATTCGGTGTCATAAATGCCAAGTACTGGGGCACTATGCCAACGAATGTCTGACGTTAAGATTCCAGCTGTATATGGGAGATACACATGAAGAGAGTGATCCGGCTTTGTGGTTCGATCAACAAGACACCGAAGGGGAGCTGGAAGTTGTCAACCCTAAGGATGTGCAAGGGGAGAGTTTAGTAATGAGGTGAATATCCAGGAGTGACGAGGATTGGCGAAGAAGGGATATCTTCACAACACGTTGCACGATTGGGGCCAAGAGTTGTCGAGTGATCATAGACTCCCGTAGTTGGAAGAATGTAATATCCGAGGAAGCAGTGACAAAGTTAGGACTGACTACGAAGCCGCACCCTCACCCTTACCGACTTGGTTGGGTGAGCCATGCCAATGAAATTCGAGTAGACCGATGGTGCAAAGTGCAGATGAGCATCGATCCGAATTATTTAGTTACGATTTGGGCTGATGTCATACCAATGAATGCGTCACACTTGATTTTTGGATGACCATGGTAGTTTGATAACGATGTCGTCTATGATATTGATAATCACACATATACCATTGGAATAGGAGGTAAACGCTGGGTATTGAAGCCGCTGCGGGAAAGCAATGTAGGGAAGAAGAAAACAGTCCTCTGTGTGCCTAGTGTAGAATTTGAGGAGTTAGTTCAGGAACAGGATGTTTGTTTTGCATTGGTCTCACATTGCTTGGCTTCGGCAGATAGTTATGGGAATGTTTCAGATGCTATTAAGCCGACATTGGAGAACTACAAGGATGTTCTTCCAGCAGATTTACCGAAAGGACTTCTACAATTGCGAGACGTGCAACATCAGATCGATCTTGTACCAAGAGCTACATTACCAAACAAAGCTCACTATTGAATGTCACCAGAACAAAGTGAGGAGTTGAAGAAACAAGTGCAAGATTTATTAGACAAGGGTTTTGTTCAAGAAAGTGTTAGTCCTTGTGCGGTACCAGCTTTGCTAGTGTCGAAGAAAGATGGGTCGTGGTGTATGTGTGTGGACAGCAGGACGGTCAATCGAATCACAGTAAAGTACCGTTTTTCCATTCCACGCCTTGACGACATACTAGACCAATTGAGTGGGGCAAAGGTGTTTTTCGAATTAGGACTTAAAGACCGGATACCATCAGATTCGTCTTTGTCCGAGGGATGAATGGAAGACAGCATTCAAGACGAAGGATGGGTTGTTTGAGTCCACAGTGATGCCGTTTGGGCTGTCCAATGCCCCCAGCACATTTATGCTTGTGATGCATCAGGTTTTGTGGCCATTTATTAATAACTTTGTCGTCGTATATTTCGATGGCATTCTGATCTATAACCGCACTTCAGAGGAGCACGTCGAGCATGTCAAGAAGGTATTGGACACACTTCAAAAACATCAGTTGTTTGCTAATCCATCAAAATGTGTATGGATGGTGCACGCTCTGGTCTTCCTTGGGTATGTTGTGACAGACGAAGGAATCTTGCCAGATGATTCAAAGTTGGTTGCAATTCGCTAGTGGCCGGTTTCAACATCAGTTACACAGGTTCGGTCTTTCCGTTGGGGGAATATAACACGTTAAAACTACGAAAGATTGGTCCATGTCATGTACTTGAAAAGCTGGGTTCCAATTCTTATAGTGTAGAGTTACCACACGGGATGTTCATCACCAACGCATTCAACGTCAAGCATTTGTATCCGGTACATTTGGAGCTTGAGGACAAGCTCTTCTGAAGAGGGGGAGCCTGATGCAGGAACGGAAGGTAAGGGTCAATGAGAACAAGAGCAGGCTGAACCAACCAAGCAAACAAAGCTACGAGTGCCTAGGCGTTCAGCGAGGATTAAAGATATCACGGCTTGGAAACAAGAGGGTTGTAATCTGCTCGGATGTAGGGCCTTGAGGGCAGGGGGTTATAATCAACTCGGATGTAGGGTCTTGAGGGCCTTTCGGACCTTTTACTGTTGTTTTTGTTTTGTTTTAGGTTTAGGGGCACTTTCATATTTTTGGTAGTTGTGTTTTTTTTTTAATTTCCGTTTCCGATTAGGTTTAGCATTCATGGAGGTTTATTTAATGGTGCTTTTCTTGAACAGCTTTTAGTAGATTGAATATATAGAAAATTCTCAATTGTCTTGTGTTCTTTATTTTCGACTACTTCATTAAAATTTCTTGAAAACTTCATCATCGGTGATTATAATTGCATAACGACGAAAATTCTACTCTATAAATATATATATATATATATATATATATATATTTATGATATCGGAGACTACGAGTAATTCTAATTGCATCTTCATCAAGGAGCCATAATCACAGGATGTCAAGTTGGATGCACTTTCATTCATGTCACAAGGAAAACGATAACCACGAACTTTCCCCCATACTAGGAGACTATTGCTCGGCACGGTGAAAAGTTCCCTTACTATTGTTGCCCTCGTGATATTTATGATCCATATCTTTGCAAATATAAATAAATAAATAATTCACTAGATTGACGTTAAATTAAACTAATTACAATAAATAAAATTGGCAACAAACAATTTGTTATCACATGAAAAATATTTTTTAAATCCTAAACATAATATTTCACAGAAAAATCTATAATAATTTATTATTTAAACCATTGTATAAAACTTTACCCCGAGTATTTTAATTTTAAAACATATTACAGTTATAACTTATTATTATAATTTTTAATAGATAGACATTGGTGGAGTCATTATAATATTATTATTTTACTTTCTTAAAATAAAGTACAATGTATTTTTATTTATAAAAAAAATAAAATAAGTCAAGACAATCATTATAAAATATTAAGTACTAAAGTACATTGAATCATTAAATTCAATTATACACTGACAATATAGACTAACATTATATAATAATAATAAATCATTGTAAAGTACAATAATAATAATAATAATTATTATTATTATTATTATTATTACTTAAGTTACGATTTATTTCATTTAGAATTTAATAATAATAAATAATAATAACATTTTTTATTGAATTTCAAATTTAATAATATAAATTTTTTTATTTAAAATTTTATAATAATAATAATGAAATAATAATGGACCGACCTTCTATGGATTATCCCGACCTTTTATAAATTATCTCAACCCTTGGTGATATTTAAAATAATAATAGGCCGATATTCCATAGATTATCCCGACCTTCTATATATTATTATGACCTTCTATAGATTATCCTGACCTTCAATGATATTTAAAATTTTATAATAATAATAATGGACCGACCTTCCATAGGTTATACTGACCTTCCATAGGTTATACCGACCTTCCATAGATTATCCCGACCTTCCACAATTTCAACCCAAAAAGTCTATTTCCAGCCTTCCCCAATCTTTTATCCCACAAATATGCCTCCAAATAGGCTTAACATTCCTCAAGTATCAACAAAAAAAAAAATTTTAAAAAAGAAGAAGTACAAATCGAGACATATGATAGTTAAACTTTCCAGTTCAAAAGCAATAAACAAAAAGATAACAGAAATGACGCAAAGGGGAACTAACAATCACAGCACACCCATTTGCATATTAATGGAGGGGAACAATCACAGCACAACCATATGCATAGTCATTGAAGGGAACAATTTTAAATGACCTAAAGGGAATTTACCTGTAACCGAAGAGGTGCAGGTGAAACCTTTTCTTTTTTTGTTGCGGTCTAACTTCTTCTTCTTCGACAACGGCAAGCTACCGGTAAACAAATTCCATGGCAAGAATTGACCTTGAACAAATGGATTGTGAGAGAAGATGGATAATTGGGTTTCCGTTGCGGGAAGGTTGTTTGAATGAGTTTGTGGAAGATAGGGTGAATGAGAGAACAACAAACCCATTGGAATTCCTAGCGGATTTGGGGAGGGTCAACTAAATGAGAACAAATGGATCTTTTCCATTTGGTCAGCAATTCTCTTTTCTCGACTTGGGTGTCCCTACCAATTTGGGTATACAGTGAAATTCATTAACTTGAAATGGGTACAATTGAAATGTTTTGAGAAATCGAGTATAATTGAAATACCCGATTCAATTTTGAGTATTTTTGGAAATTTCCACATAACTTTTATATTTTGGTTAACAACCTTGTGGGTTCTTTTAACCTGAAAAGGTTATTAGAAAATTTATTTTATTATAAATATTTTAGGATATTTTCGGTACTTTACTCCCTCTCTCTTTTGGCCAACCGCAACTTGCTGATTTGAGTCGCCAGGTGAGCCAAAGAACAAGCAATATTCTACGGTTTTAAATTCTTGACAGCGTCGCTTTGCTTAACAAAATTTAAATTAAAGTTTCGTTTCAAGTCGTTAGGTGCCTTTTCTAGAGAAGGCGTTGTAGCCTTCTCCAACCTTACTCTATATATATATATAAGAGGAAGTACACTGCATTTCTTCCAATTTACGATACAACTCACTTTCAACTTTATTTCATAGCCTAAGTTATTTTATAAATTTTGATGACTATTTATTGGGCATAACAAATAAAGTGACCATTGAACTTGTTCTTTTTTTCTAATTTAACCATTGAATTAAAAAACCATTTAATTTCACCATTTTTCTCTAAGAATTTGAACAATTAAGTCACTATGTGGTAGTCCAACAAATATAAGGTAGCAGGTGTATTCACATTCCGGCAAGAATGACATGTAAGCTTTTCAAGTCACTCACCTTTTCCACGTCAACCATATATATATATATATATATATATATATATATATATACACACACACAAATATCATATCAGCAATTTAATTTTTAAATAATAAAAAAAAAAAACTTAATCCCCATTTATGGTCCCGCCTACCGTCATCCACCGCCATCCTCAATCATCTGTAGAATGCCGCTGACACTTAGCCAGCTATCTCCCCTCTGTCTCCTTCCCTCTCAAGCGCCCTTTCTCTCCTTCTCCCTCATCTTCTTGCTTTCACTGCCAGCCTACCTCACCGAATCTATGCACCCACCTCTCCCCATTTTTCAGATGTGGTCCACCCCCTCCGAATCCAAGCTTATCGAGTTTATCCATCCAACCATGAACTTGTTTTTAACTAGATCTACTCAACAACATTAATCCTCTGCCTTTCCGAGTTTACCCATCCAATGGTGAACTTGTTTCTAGCTAGATCTACTCAATCTAAATCAATCACCATTGCTTTCAAAAGGGTGCTTAAAAGTCACTTAAGGCGGAATTGAACTGACTTCTAACCCCACGAATCTCCATAGCTAATTTTTTTTTTCCATTTTAGATAGCAAGTACGGCCTTTGGTACTAATCTTATTTTACACAACTGTGAAGGTATCGAAATTGAATTTGAGAGAAAGATGGTCTGACAATAGAGAGAATGAGAGAGGGACAAAGGGAAAAAAATAGAATATTTTAGCGGTGGAGATGGTCGGAAAGGGAGCCGGTGACATCATTGGAGACTATGAATATTAATGAAGAAGATCGCGTTTTTTTCTTTTTCACATCAAATCAGATTTTATTCTTTTTTTTTGTCCATATTAGTAAAAAATTTATATTCTGCAAGCCATGTCAGATGTATAAAAAGAAAGTTGGTGTGCTCATTACTATTGGTTGCGCGGGTGTTCCAATCCTTGTTCAACCATTACATAGTGGCTTAATTGTTCAAATTTGTAAAGATATATGGTGAAATTGAATGGATTTTAAATTTAGTGGCTAAATACAAAAAAATAATAATAAATTTAGTGAACAATTTATATTTATGCCCTATTTATTGTTATTCTCCCACTATGATCTCTAAGGGTATTTCTTTTTTTAATTTTTTAATTTTTTAGATAGCTCGACTAAATTCTTTTTTCATATATTTTGATTAAGTTAATACATAATTTTTTTGTATTTTTATTACTTAAAAAGGAAAACCTTACACTGAGAAATATGAAAACGAAGGGTGTATAAACTTGGAAAAATGACTGAGGGTGACCCGTGAGGGAGTATATAAATTTGCCAAATCGACTCAGTGACTGGGAAACCGCTCTAGGAGTATGACATCTCTCTCAAGCACCCTGGCGGAAGAAAATGTAACCTTAATCAGTCAAGCACGACACGACCATGTAACCTTAATTTCCACAAAATAACTGAAAATCCCACATGCTTCACAAATTCCCAATTCATCTCTCTTTCTTCTGAGGTTTCCGTTCCAAATACTATGTTTGAAATCCAATGCCTTGTACCAGTACTAGTATTAACACTACTGCATTCAATTTTCGCATCGCTTCTTCATCTTCCGCAAATCCCTTTTCATCTCCCGCTCTTCGTCCCGAAATTTCTGCTGAAATGCTAACGGATTTGCAAGATTTTGGGATTTTTCGCAGACTCATTATTTTCACTCTGTTTCTTGCTGCCCTTTTTTTCTCTTGCTTTGTGCTCTACAGAGCCGCTGAGTCTACTGGCTTGAAGATGACCAGGTCTTACTATTCTTATTACTTGCGAGATCACCCTCACCTGCCTACTGAGCTCTTGCCGGATGATGATTCCCTTCCGTTGGTCAGTGCCCACAATCAAGTTTTAATTCTTCTTCTTCTTTTTTCTTATGGGTGCTTTATGCTTCACTCCTCCCCCAATTTTGTGGGTGCAAATGTGTGCTTTATGAAGTCCTAGCTGTTAAAAAATGTTAGAGATGCTTTGAAACTTCCATGAAAATATTAGGGATTGGATGCTAGAAAATGTAAATGAGATTCCTATCCTGGGCTACTACAACATTGGAATTTTACTCGTGTTTAGGATATTTTTTCTTTTCATTTTGCCTGCTTGTGTTGAAGATAAAAATTTATGTTTACTTTTAAATCCCCCCCGAATTGGATTCCTTGAGGACAACGTAATATATATTTTGCAGGATATCACCGCGGAGGATTTAGGAAGGGGGAGCTCTTTAATTATGTTATAATTGAGAACTTGTGGTGTACTGAAAGATAGATTCATTCTATCATTACCTTTTGGCTGAGAAAGATCCAATAAGGTTTTCTGAAGATTTTTTCTTTTTGAATGAGAAGGGGAGTGGATTTTTTTTTTTTTTTCTGTGCGGGTGTCTGGTGGTTGGGGGGTATAGATATACAATTAAGGGCAAGTGTAGAGCAGGAAAAAAGGGCGCGCTTTCAATTTTAGCTACTAATGATTTTGCATTGTTGTTTTGTTCATTTATGATTTTGACGGCCTTTGTATAGGATGAGATGTTTGATATTTCTTAATTTTGCAGTTTGAGTTTTAAAGAACCAACTCGCCTCTAGTAAACCTCATTTTGATGTTTCCTAAGCGAAAGTCCATTATGTCAATCTCAGTGCATGTCATTCTTGAAACAAACAAGTTTCCATTTTTGTCCATATTTTGTGCATAACTTATAGTTATTGTTGGCATGCCAATTGGGTTGGCAACATACTGATTCATGTTTAAGTTTAAACTTCTGTAGGACAGTGAGGAGTATAGTCTTGAAAAGGTGATGAAGGAGGCTTCTATGCAAGACAAAACAGTAATCTTGACAACTTTGAATGCAGCATGGGCAACTCCTAATTCAATTCTAGATCTCTTCCTGGAAAGCTTCAGAATTGGAGAACAAACCCGCAAACTTTTGAACCATTTGGTGATTATAGCATTGGACCGGAAAGCCTTTTCTCGGTGTTTGATTTTACATATCCATTGTGTTGCCCTCATCACTGAAGGAGTTGATTTTTCCGGCGAGGCATATTTTATGACTCCAGAGTACTTGAAGATGATGTGGAGCAGGATTAATTTTCTAAGATCTGTGCTGGAGATGGGATACAATTTTGTTTTCACGGTACTTATTCTCTCTCCTTCGTGTTTGTGCATGTTGGTGTGTGTGGTTGATCATCAATCATCATATTTTCTGACAAGCATTCATATGTCATCTTGAAAATCAGTCTTGCACTATGTATGCTTGGGGGTGAAATATATAAGGGAAAGGGAGGGGACAAAACTGTAGATAAAGATTTAGGATGACAAAGTAGGGATGTAATTTTGGGACAGCTAGCCCTCCACTTCAACATTTCTCACCCTCCCATAATGGAGGACTTAGGAGGGAGAGAACAAGTTGGAAGAGAGTAATGAATTTGACCTCACTTTAGCTATAAAAATAGAATAAGAGGTAAAATAAGGTCTAGTTGTTGTCATCTCCTGTAGTACTTCTCTTACTTTTCCTCATACCAAACCAGAACGGAAAATAAATAAAATACTTCTCTTAGCAATGCCTTTAGAGTTTATTTTCTCAGTTTAAGCCATGATTAAATTATCTCAGTTTAAGCCACAGTTGAAAATATTTCTTTATGTTCAGTGCTTTTTGATGCTTTCTATACCAGGATGCTGATATAATGTGGTTCAGGGATCCATTTCCACATTTTGACTTTGAAGCAGATTTTCAAATTGCTTGCGATCATTTCTCAGGCAAATCAGACGATGTGGAGAACAAACCTAATGGAGGTTTTAAGTTTGTAAGGTCAAGTAATCAGTCTATATACTTTTACAAGTATTGGTACTCTGCAAGAGAGGTATATCCTGGTTTGCATGATCAGGATGTCCTTAACAGAATAAAGAATGACAGCTTAATCAACGACATTGGGCTCAAAATGAGATTTTTAAGTACTACATATTTTGGGGGATTTTGTGAACCCAGTGAAGATTTGAATGAAGTCTGTACCATGCATGCAAATTGTTGTTTTGGACTGGAAAGCAAACTTCATGACATTAGGATACTGCTTGAAGATTGGAAAAGATACATGTCCTTGCCACCAAGAATTAAGTTTTCATCTATATTATCTTGGAGGGTTCCTCAAAATTGCAGGTAAGATGGATGTGTGAAATAGGGTGATTGATTAAAGTTCCAAATGCTTATGTATTATTAGCCTTAAGTTACCTTAAGATTTTTCACTAACTGCGAATCCTTCTCTTGATGAGATTCCAGTCTTGATGCACTACAGCATAATGATTCCGAGGTGGATTTTGGTCCTATGGACAATGATAGCAGAATTGACTAAACTATCGAAGTGTGTAGTCAGTATCTCTTGACCTCTGAGATTATGATGAAGGTAAATCCATCTCTCCTAAACTGTGGTCGAGTACCTCGGTCTTGCTGACTATCAAATAAATAGCTAGCTCTGTAGTTGTGCAGAGGTAACCAATCAAGCAGGAGCCATTCTGGAGGAAAGGCTTAATGATTTTTTCCATTATATTAAGTTGATTAATTGTCAGTATTATATAACTCTTTCCTTCCAAAATGAAAGTCTGCATTTGATTTATTGCAAAAAATCCATTTTGTTATTAATAGATTAGGAGAGGGGAATAGAATAAATGAAAGAAAAGAAATAAATTAATTTTATTCATGAAAGTTCCATCTATTCAAAAATGAAAAGGAGTAGGTACGATAACAAGTTGTTAAAGTAGTTAGTAATTTACTAGTAGTACTCATATGTTAATGGAAATGAATCATAAGGTTATTGGAGGTGCTTATGGGAAAAAAAATTGTTTCAGGAAAATGCATATTCAATTTTAGACGCTCAAAGAAAATGTAAATATTCAATTTTCGTTGCAGTGAATATTTTATTTCTTAGTGGCAGACTTTGATAGTTTTTGGGGTCAGCACTTTTCTAATTCTCTTCATATTGGACTTACAAAGCATGAAATGAGATGCATATTACCTGTACTGAAAGATATTTGTGTAAATTCTCCTTGTATTCTTTGCATTTTCTCCTTTCTCCTTGTAAATGAAGACTATCTGCTTTGAAGGATGCAGCTCCAGCCGAAGTTCTGCATTATTGTACTCTAGAAGCTATGGTGGAAACTAAGTTTAGAGCTTAAAAAGGAGAAGCTTAACTATGAAACTTGCTCCTCCAAGGCCTGCTCTCTTCAGCATAAATTATCCGAGCCCATCCTCTTGAGCTGGTTTGCCCATACATGGGTAATCTATGACAGGTGATGTATTACTTTCAACACCGCTGGTAGGCTTAGATGCCTTATTTCTTGTGACCTTTACCCGTAGCACTTTAAAGCAAGCTTCATAGCCATACTCCAGATTTTCAGAATGGAGTGCTCGTCAACGGTATGTATTATTCTCTAGTGTAACTTTGTAATCTATTGTACCCTACCCCATGTGTTTTTCAATTTCATCTGTGTTCCTCTTCAAGCTTTTAACTTGAGATGTAGAATATATCTCACAGTTTAAGCATATAAAAATATAAGTTTATTCTTTCAGGGATCTTTTTCTTTTTCTTTCTTCCCCAGTTTTCTCCCACCCTGTGGTCCTCTGTCAGTCCACTACTTCCCCGCCATGCCATGCTTTCATTCCTTTTCTGCATCCCTGCAGAATCTCCTTAGCCAACCTACAGCAGAACTCGATCCCAACCATTTGGTCCCCCCACATTACCTCTAATCCTATGTCTTTTCCTCTTCTTCTTTCCAAAACAAAAGATTGCTTTTTCTGGTCCCATCTCCTTTTTTTCTGCAATTCAAACTGATTTAGGTGGTTTAACCTTCCATCTAAGCCTGATTCAAACCAAGAAGAGATTTGAAAAGGTCCCAAATGATGAGTTTGGCTTAAAACTGGGCATTGTTGTGGGGTTTTTGAGAATGATGAAACTGGAAAGGGTAATTTCAGACAGAAACACCCAATGCAATGCTTCTTTCATCTTTAATTGAATGTCTATGTCTATGTTCATGTTGTAACACAGTCAGAGTTAAGGAATTTTTAAACAAATAAGAGTTTCATTAAATGAAAATGTACAATTTCTAAATAATTTATGTTATTGATTTATTTATTTTACCAAATTGACCATAAATAATATTATACTAAAACAATCCTGCCACCTCTTTTTATCGTTGAATTAAGTAAGAGTTCATAATTCTAAAATGGCAAAATAGGCAATTTCGTCCCCAATCATTGCATTATAAGCCAATTAAGTCCCTCTTCATTTCTTTTCTCTTCAAAACGTCAAATTTACCACGTTTCTATCAATTAAGTCTTTTTTATTTGAAAGTGAGTGATTCAGGTAAATCAATGAGGAACTTCTTATTTTTTGTCAACCAACTAAGGGCAAAAAAGAAATATTACTATTCAATTAGCTTTTTCCTTTACCAAAACCCTAAGGAACTTATTTTTTGTCAACCAACTAGGGGCAAAAAAGGAATATTATTATTCAACTAGCTTTTTCCTTTACTAAACCCCCAATAGTAGCATTTTTACCCACCTTTCCCTGTCCTCCTCCTCTAGAGGATCAATAATGGCACTCCATCTATTATCATCGTGTCTCGAACTTGAGATTTTTCGATCTTTAAGTATTGCTACATACTATTAAGTTAGTAAGGCTCGATGACGCTATTTTAATTGTCTCTCCGTTTGGAATTAGGAATTAGGAAGTTAATGAGATTTTATATTAAAAATTTATTTATTTGTTTTTAAAAATGAGAGATTTAATTCTAAACTAACTAAAATAGATATAGGGTTTAATTTTGAGGCGTAGAGAGTATAAAAGAAGAAGGATTCCCTATCTTAGTGTGTGATTGTTTATTTTTCTTTTTCTTTTTTAATTTAAATACCAAATCGAAGTAAATTTCAGGAAAACTAAACTGATTTTCTTAAAAGAAAAAACTAATTAAACAAAACCAAAATTTAGCCAATTTGAATTCGATTTCTAAAACTCAAATTAAAATAACTCAATTGTTACCAAAAACCAATCACTTTATAATATAGGGACCAAACGAAATCAAAATTTTATTCCACTTAGAGAATCAGATATTTATTCAATTTGGAGACAACCAATAAGATTTACCTTTTTTTAAGATCTATGATTTATAAGGTTTTTTTAAAAAAAAATTAAATTAAATATTTAAAAATATCTTCAATTATAAAACAATTGCTTTATTTAATTTAACGTCTAATTTTTTTTAAAGTATAAATAATTGAATATTAGTAATTGTAAATAAGGAATGTGCACCATCTAATTAACTTTAAATGGTTGATGGTGGAGTTAACCCAAAAAATTATTTCCAAAAAATTGAGACTTTCAATTTTAAGTAAAAAAGAGTATTAATTATTTGACAAAACCCATAATTTTAGGATACTCTTAGAATTAGCCCAAATATTTTGCAAGTGAAAATTCTTCAAAATTTAATTTTGTCACTGAACTTTTGAATATAAGATTTTGTTCCCCAAGAATTAGAACTGGGTATTCAAAATCGATTAGAGTTAACCAAACTGACTTAAAACTGATTTCTAATCGATTCCAAAATTAAATGTTTTTAGCGATTCGATTCAGTTCAATTCAGTTATCAATTATAGAAAACTTTTAAATGGTTATGATAGAATCAAATCGATTAGATATAATAATTAAAAAATATGTAAAATACGTTATATAATTTATTATAGATTACATAATTTAAAAATAAAATAAATTTTTATTCAATTATTAGCGAGCCAAACCGTTATAAGAAATAATAAAAATATTATTTAATAATATATAATCTTGATGGGGCTCAAAAGTGAACTCTGTGTCACCCTGAAATCACGATGACGTCAACGCTGCAACCTGAGAAGAAAGTAAAGATGGTCACCGGAGTGGGCTGTACATAGGGAAGAGATCCGATGCCTAAGTCAGTAATCTAGTATAATTAATTCTCAAAAAGACTATCTTCTTGTCCGTAGTGTCTATAATTTGATTATATATTGAAAGGAATTCGTTACCTCATAGATTAGGCCTCTTCTCTTATATGACATTAGGCAATTGGGATAATTATGAGATCATGTCAGATCTCACCAATTGCTCCTGGGATGGTAGAGTTTCCCTTGGTTGAGATATCTTGTCATTCACGTCTCTGTTAAAAGATGCGAGCTTGCTAACTGACCTTCAGGCCAACTTTGCGACCTGTCTGTGGATGTCGAGGCTCTTGACTATCTCTTCTGAGAGGTCATGCCAAGTGTCCATAGGTTCATAGGAGATGTTAGGAGTCTTGTACAATTAGTCGTGGCATGGAAGATGTGTGAGAGGGTTCGAGCTTACCAGGTCGAAGGTCGTGGCCTGGTAAGACCTTTCCCTAGCTCACTTAGGAGGTCGGTGGTAGCAGGTCACTACCTACCTATCCTTGTTAACTTCATGAGTCTGACTTTGAGGTATTGATGGGTGGGGCTTTAGACCCATTTGGGTTGACTTCTATCCGGGTCTTGCCCATTTATGTTGACTTGTTCGAGTTGTACCCGTTTCTCCCATCATTACCCCCCTTTAGGCCCAACAAGCTCAAAAGTCGTGACCTGTGAGAAGTCATGTCGTTTCGTTCTGTAACGACTATTTTTAGAGGGGTGAGCCTTTTTAGTTTTTGGAAGGATGACCAATCCAGGTTTTTTAAAGACTAAATCGATCCAGACTTGGAAAGTCGCTCCGTTTCGGTTTTAGAAGAAAATTGACCCGTTTGGTCTTTAGCAACTGCTCCATTTCAGCTTTAGAAGGTCGACCCGTTTCAGGAACCCAAAGGTTTCCTCATTCCATATAAATTAAAAGCCTTAAAATTTTGGGATTTGCTTAAACCCTTTCGTATTCTTGCAGGAACTTTGAATTTACAGAGCCTTATGCTTCAGACTTCTTTTCTTCTTGCTCTTGCTTTGAACACTTTCTTTCTTCGAGTGTGTCTTTTTATCTCTTAAGAAAATTTTTGTCTTTCTTTCTTCATAGAAATATCTTTTTTCTTTAGTACCCCTTCTCTCAACTCGATCGACCTAGAGAATAAGGTTTTTTACACTCCCCCCCCCCCCCCCCCAGTCTCTATCTGAGCTCCTCCTACAACGAGTTAGATCTATGACCTCTCTGAGGTGCAGGCCAGTTTTGTGTCTTCTTCCTTAAGCCTTGACGACGTTTTTGAGATCGGTAGGGAACTGAGGCTGGAGAGGGATGACATTGTTGCCGCTGTTGAGAACGAGCGAACTTACAGCAAACATGCGGGATGCATAGTCCTCTACCTTTCCAGCCCTAGGGGAGGTATTCTTCTTCCCTTCCTCCATTCTCTGCTCCTCAACATTACTTTCTTCTGGGATGTTCCTATTGCTTAGCTTGTTCCTAACTCCCTCCGAGCCGTGATCGCTTTCATAGCGACTCGCCACCTTTTCAGGCTCCCGGTATCTTTGGAGCGCTTTAGGAGCCTTTTTAAGTTAGGCATCTCCTCAACCTCCAAATCTGCTAAAGGGTACCTCCGATTTTACCTCCAGTATAAGTTATTTGGCCCCTTCCAATCCCTAGTGGGGGAATGGAAAACTCACTTTTTTTTTGCCCGTCTTTCTAATAACCTAGTCCAGAAATACCCATATTGGATTTTGCAACAAACTTCTTGACCTGATCAGTGATCAGATTGGGAATAGGAACTTTTTGCACTTCTCTTGTCTGGCCAAAGTCCTTTCTTCATCCTGCTGGACTAGGGAGACCAGCAAAACGAGATCTCCCTTCGATCAGGAAAAGCTTGGGGATATATCCTTCCAATAGGGAGCTTTCCTGATTTTGGTTGCCTCCTGTTTATTGATTTGAAATTTTGTACTAACTGTTTCTCCTTTTCGTTCTGGTAGCATTGAAGCCTGCAGCTTGGCTCTTCAGGCCTACTCCTTCCCAAGCTCTTGCAGGCGGAGCTAATGGTACTGCTGATGCTTCTTCCACTGCTGCTGCTCCAACTCCAGCTGTTCAAATTCCTATTCCCTAGGGCAAGGGAGGACAGGAGGTGGCTAAAAGGACTCGGGCTACCTCTGCGAAGGGGGAAGCTCCTGTGACCTCGGGGTCTAACCCAGAATTCCCAACGAAGGATGAGGGCGAGGAAGATGACTTGCCCTTTATCCACATGACTCCATTTTTGTAATAGGATAGGACTTTTTCAACATGTTTTTGGATATTCAACTGACGCAGGGCAAGTAGACAAGCATGATCAAGATTGTTTAATAATTTTTATTTCCTTAATTAAACAGAATTTTATTTAGAAACTTGTTTTATTAATTTTTCCCTTAAATTCACATAGGATTATTATTTCCTGAATTTTGCATAGGATTAGGATTTATTAATTATTTCCTGAATTTCGCATAGGATTAGGATTTATTATTTTTTTTCCTGAATTTTGTGAAGGATTAGGTTTTTAGTTATTTTTGACAATAAGGCTATATATAGCCGCAACTTTGTTCTTTTTTTACAGATATACAGAATTGATTATTTTTTTTCGATAAAATTTTATCGTATTGGTTACTTTTCTTTCTTCGTCCTTTAATTACTTTAGATTGAAGTATGTTTATAGGAAAAGAATTCTATTTTTCTTGTTTTGATTTTTCTGACGAGTTCAGAAGTTAGATCTTTGAAAAACCTCAAACTTTCACGGATTAACCAAAATCTTCAACCTGCGACGTCCGTCTGCATCAATTGGTATCAGAGTAGAGATCCACGATGTTTGGAGGTAATCTCGAACAAAATATTGCCGCCTTAGCTAAAGCCATGCAACATGACAGGGAAGAGCTAAGACGAGAGATGCAATTGGGACAAGAGAGACGAGACAGACAGACGGAAAACTTAATGCAAATGGTGCAACAATTGGCAATCCAGCGACCACCCGTTCTGCCAGAACCCTCCGAAAGACAATACGAACATGGACCACACAACCCACAATGGGACACGGGGTTCAAACTAGAGATCCCAGAATTTTCTGGAAATTTAGCGCCTGCGGAGTTCCTGGAATGGTCTATTACAGCATATAGTTCCACCAGTACTTCTGCAATATCGCAATACGGACAACACTACAAGCAAAGGACAGACTACTACAATCAAGGACAAACAGAAATAAGCTTTGCTACTGGTACAGAAACTGTTTCTGTTTCTGGTGTGCCTAACCTAAGTTGTCCATTTCTTGGTGTGGAGTCCAGTTCATCTGAGTTGTCACCGAACTAGTCTGGTATAGTGAGTGGAGGCATCCATAATGATTACTAGAAACCTGGGACTGCATGTTTCTCGAATCAATATTCAAAGTCTACAAAACAGCATATTCAAATGACTTCAGAAATAAATTCTGCTTATCAAAGCACCCAACATCAACAAAAATCTACATTAGCTCAACCCATATCAAAAGAAAAGCTCTGTAGCTTCTCGTGAAACAGTAAAATTCAACGGTTGGAACAAACAGTTTATCGGTGGAAAATTGGGGAATGGATATCGCTT
Organism: Parsonsia alboflavescens; assembly: GCA_028571225.1. Taxonomy (NCBI): domain Eukaryota; kingdom Viridiplantae; phylum Streptophyta; class Magnoliopsida; order Gentianales; family Apocynaceae; genus Parsonsia; species Parsonsia alboflavescens. The sequence continues at coordinate 8,402,108 of JAOXNR010000013.1, forward strand.
TGCCTTTCCCTTTAAGGAATTTGATACTGTGGAAGCCTTACATAATGTAGGGGCACCCTGTTATACAATTCACAAGATATTGCAAGGTCTGTTTTACCAATACACATTTGCCGGAGGTAAGAAAGCTTTTAAAGGTTGAATACTTCTATGATCGTGTACAAAGTGTGATAAGAAAAAACACCATAAAGGAACATTGGGCATCACTGAATGAAGAAGTTGGGACGCAATGCTTACAAGCTCGAGCTACCAGATGGTTACAGTATCTCCAATGTGTCCAATGCCCAACATCTTTCTCGCTTGCATGGAGACACATGAGCTTGAGGACAATCTCTCTTCAAAACGGGGAGTCTGACGCAGCAAGGCAAGTAGACAAGCATGATCAAGATTGTTTAATAATTTTTATTTCCTTAATTAGACATAATTTTATTTAGAAACCTTTTTTATTAATTTTTCCTTGAAATTCACATATTATTAGGATTTCCTGAATTTCACATAGGATTAGGATTTATTAATTATTTCCTGAATTTCACATAGGATTAGGATTTATTATTTTTTTTCTTGAATTTCTCATAGGATTAGGTTTTTAGTTATTTTCGACAATAAGAATATATATAGCCACGACTTTGTTCTTTTTTTTATAGATATACAAAATTGATTATTTTTTCTTTGATAAAATTTTATCGTATTTGTTACTTTTCTTTCTTCGTCCTTTAACAACTTTAGATTGAAGTCTGTTTATAGGAGAAGAATTCTATTTTCGTTGTTTTGATTTTTTCGACGAGTTCAAAAGTTAGATTTTCAAAAAGCCTCAAACTTTGATGGATTATCCCAAGTTTGAGTTTCCGAAATGTGTTGTCGTCGCCCAGTTTTTGGGAGAATCTTCAACCTACCACGTCCATCTACTTCATCAACCCTTTTCATTTTTCCACTTGTACTGAATATCATTGCCTGAGGTCTATTTGTGGCCTCCTTGCTTTTTATATATCAATTTGAATAACACGAAGTAAGATCTATATAAGTTTTTTTAAAAAAAAACTTATCTTTTATTCATGTCTTGTTCAAACTAAGCCGAGGGATTGCTGGGGTCTCATTGCATTTCAGCTAAGTCCTTTAGGATAGTGTTTGACTGAATTAACAAGTCTGCAAGGTCTACAATGTCAGAGTAGCTTCAGGCATAGAATTTCTTTAGATGGCAAATGTTCCAAAGTCTCAGGAGTTGTCTTCCTTCGAGATTAGCGAGCATATAGCTCCCTCCTTTGTGAACTTCTTGGACTATACAAGGTCCTTCCTAGCTTTCTTGTAGCTTGGTCAGTTGTCCATATTTCCCAACATCTGACCTTTTGAGAACCAACTCTCCAACTGTGAAATGCCTTGTTTTCACTCATTTGTTGAAAAATTTTGTGAGTTGCCTTTTGTAGATTCTATCAGCTTCCATTGCTTTGTTTCTGACCTCTTCAAGGAGGTCGAGGTCTGCCCTTCTCTCCCCTCATTTAAGACTGAATCAATCTTAAAGACTTCATTTCAACCTCGACTAGCATCACTGCCTCTACACCAAAGCAAAGGTTGAGTGGTGTTTTTCCAGTAGCCTTTCCAGGTGTTGTTCTGTATGTCCATAGAATGCTCGAAATTTCATCCGGCCAGGCAAGTTTGCAACCCTCTCTTTCAAGCTCAATGAGTTTTTCCTTGAGTCCTTCCAGAATAGTTTTTTTTGTGACCTCAATTAGTCTATTAGCTTGGGGATGAGCTACAAAGGTCAGCCACTGTTCAATGTTCAAATTTTTGCAAAAAGTTTTGAACGGGTCGCCAATGAACTGTTGTCCATTGTCTGAAATTATAGCTCGAGGGATCTCGAACCTGCACATAATGTTTCTCCATACAAAAGACTAGACTTTTGGAGATGAAATCATTTCCAGTGGCTTAGCTTCAACTCATTTGGTGAAGCAATGCCCCAGATATCAAAAGGTCCTGATGCGTTGATTGATTGATACCTTGTTGACCGCACATGTGATTTGTTCCCATTCAACTGGCAGCTCGTGCATTTCTATATGGTCTTCTCATTATCTGAAACCGTTGAGGGCCAATAATACCCTGTCCTCAGTATTTTCTTTCGACTGTTTTTGCTTCTATGTGTGATCCACTTATCCCACTATGTACCTCTTCAATGACGTATTGTCCTTCCCTCTTACTTAAACATTTGAGCAGCGGCCAGGTGTACGACCTCCTATACACCTCGTCATCTCCTATCAGGACGTAGCTAGGTGACCATTTTCACACTTGGTGAGCTTCTTTAGGGTCCTGCAGGAGGTCGCCCATTCTTAAGAAACTTGTAGATAGGATATCTCTAGTCTGCTTGATCCTCTATAACAAAGCTCTCATCTTGGTTTATGCTGGGAGAGTTTAATTGTTCCACTAGTAGCTCGGCCTTTGTTCCAGCTATCTCTCGGTAAATTTTGGATAGTGCGTCTGCTTCTGCATTTTGCTCTCTGGGTATTTGCTCAATGAGAAAATGCTCAAGTTTAGATAATATATCCCTTACTGTTCTGAGATATTTGATCATATTCTCCTCTCTAGCTTCATATTCTCCAACAACCTTTTTGGCCATAACTTGTGAATCAGTTTTGACATGTAGGTTCTGCACTTTGAGAGCTCTTATAAGTCTTAGACCTGCTAAGAGAGCTTCATACTCGGATTCATTATTCGAGGTTGGGAAGTTGTACTTCACAGAGTAAGGGATTCTCACTCCATCAGGATTGATCAATACTATTCTCGCATCTGAATTTTTTTTTTCGTGAAACCATCCGTATACATGGTCCAAATATTATCTTCACAAGTGCTTTTGAGTTCCAATGTATCTCTTGTGCATTCTTTTACAAACTCTGAGAGAGCTTGAGCTTTAATTGCTTTCCTTGGTTCAAATTTAATTTGATATCCAGAGAGCTATAGAAACCACTTCATCATTCTATCCGATAGCTCAGGCTTCGCCAAAGCATGTTTTAGTGGTAAATTGGTTATGACTCTTATAGGGTAAGCTTAAAAATATGGCTTTAACTTCCTCGAGGTAATAATAATGAGGTACAAAAAATTTTCGAGGTCCAGATATCTAATTTCGGGGCCTCGGAGCAAACGGCTTACATAATAAATGGGAAATTGTAAGCCTAACCTTTCTATCAATAGTACAGAGCTGACTGCTTTTTTTTTTTTTTGTTGCGGTAAGGTACATCATGATTTCCTCCCTTGGTCTCGATGAAAAGAGCTGGAGGAGCTTTCCCATGAACACTTTCAGCTTGTCAAAAGCTACTTGACATTCTTCAATCCATTGGAAGTCCTTCGGCTTTTTTATGACATCATAGAATTTCTCCCCTTTGTCTGCTATTTTGCTAATGAAGCACCCTAGTGTTGCCATCTTCCCTGTCAGACTCTACACCTCTTTGATATTCCGAGGGGACTCCATGTCCATTAGTGCCTTTATTTTATCCAGGTTGGCATCAATGCCTAGTCCTGATATCATGAAGCCCAGGAATTTCCCTGCTGAAACTCTAAAGGTGCATTTTTCTGGGTTAAGCTTCATGTGGGCAGACTTCAGGGGTCTTTAGAGGTCCTGGACTTGATCACAATGTCTTCCACGTAGACCTTGATGTTCCTCTGAAGCTGGTTTTTGAACGCCTTATGCATAGCTCGCTAGAATTATGCTCTAGCTTGCTGGAATTATGCTCTAGCTTTTTTCAGGCCAAACAACATTTTGTATAGCAGTAAGTCTAAGTCTTGACCTCGGTGATCAACGAGTTCTTTTCCATATCTTCCACTGCCATTGGGATTTGATGGTATCCTTTATATGAATCCAGGAAACACAGCCACTGATAATCGGTTGTTGAATCTACCATCTAATTGATGCTTAGGAGTGGATAGGAGTCCTTCTGGCAATACTTGTTCAGTGTGGTGAAATCCACACACATCCTCCATGTCCCCTGTTTCTTCGGCACCATGATCGAGTTGGCCAACCATTCCGGGTATACCACCTCCTTCAGAATTCCTGAGTCAAGAATTGCTTAGACTTTTCGAGCTATGACCTAGTTTCACTCGGGAGCAAAGGTCCTCTTCTTCTACTTCATCGGCTTGACCCCTGGTTTGAGCCCGACTTTGTGTTCAACAATCCTTCGATCCACCCCCTTGACGTCTTTAAGTTGGAAGGTGAAGACTTTTAGGTACTCTTAAAGGGAGTCTTAGAGCTTCCCTTTGATCTTGGGGGGTAATAATTCTCCTATTTTTATCCCTTTCTCAAGGAATTTTGGATTGATTAATACTTTCTCTCCTCCCCTCGAGGTTGTCATCATCTTTCGGGAGGTCAATGCAATCCTCCTACTTGAGCTCTACTGAGCTATCCTCATTAGCTTCAACGAGGTAACATTCTACAGCGAGCTATATGTCCCCTTCTAGGACAATCAAGGTATCCCCAACTCAGATTTTTATGCTATAGTTTAGCAAAGATATTTCTGCTCTCAGGTCCATGACCCCCCTTTTGCCCAAGATTGCATTGTAGGTTCAAAGGGCATCGACTACCATCCCATCCATGACCTCGGTGACCTCCCCATCATTTACGCCGACTGTAGTTGGGACTCAGAGAATCCCATCCGCATAGGTCGTGCTACCATTGAAGCTGGTTAAAGCAGTATTTGACCTTATCAGCGAGCTCCTTTCCATCCCCATCTGGTCAAACACCTTCCGGTACAAGACGTTCACATCACTCCCTGTGTCTACCAGTATCTTGAGCACTAGGAAATCTCCGACCTGGAAAGACACTGTGATGGGTTCAGAATCTTCCCCTTGAGCTCGTTTTGACCTCCTCTCGATGGCATGTATTTCACCAACTAGAGGTCGCTAATTCTGCGGAGCTGCTAGAGGTGGGTTGGCAAGACCCATATTCCTTACCATGAACTCTCGTAAGTGACCTTCTTTGACCAATCTCTCGATCTCGCGCTTGAGGTTGAAACAATCCTCCTTGAGATGATCGTGGTAATTCTGATAGTGACAGAACTTGGAAGGGTCCTTTTTGGCCATGGGGCTTTTGAGTGGTCTTGGCGGCTTCAGGAGACCTCTCTTTTCCATGACCACCAAGATTTCGGCTCGTAAGGTCTTTAGAGGAGTGGTCACAAGGTAGGGGATGGTCTTTCTTTTCTTGTCCAAAGTTCCTCCCTTTGAGTGGAGGTCCTTCCTGTCTCTTTTCGAGGGCTGAGGGCTTTTTGGGTAGCCCTTGTTGTCCTTTTTTGTGGTTGAGGCAAAACCAAGGATCTCCTTCTGGACCGCTGTCTCCTTAGCCTTGATCAGTTTCTCTAGGAGCAATTGCATGTCCTTTATGGTTTTCGCTGGCTCCTCGGCCAGTGTGAATGCAACGTACCCCCCTTGCAATCCTTGTTTGAAGGCAGTGATGTAAATGTCATCATTCTTTTGCTTGATTTCCACTGCCTCATCATTGAAGCGACTGTAGTAGCTTCTCATACTCTCTCCAAACTTTTGTTTAATGTTGAAGAGATCATTGATGTCTTTCTCACACCTCATGCTGATTTGATAATATTTCAAGAACAGCTCTTTCAACTGTGTCCAGCTTGAGATGCTTGCCTCCGAGATGCCCTTGAACCAAAGAAGGGTGAGCTTGGGTCGATTTCGGTTCGATTTTGGTTTTTAAAGTCTGTTTTTCTAGGGGTTATTTTTTTTCTGAGGAGAAAATCCAAAACCAACCCTACCTATAGTTGGTTCGATTTCGATTTTTCAAGTTCAGTTTCGATTTTTATTCGGTTATCCAATGGGTAACTGAAATTACCCAACTTCAGAGGAAAATTAAAAATTGTAAAAAATTCCCCAAAAAAAAGGTTAATTTCATACTCTATCAAATAAAAATGGAAAATATTAAGATAAAATATTAAAAATTAGAAGTAAAATTAAAATTAAAAGAATTAAAAAAATTGTGTCGCCTATAGGGATTGAACCCATGACCATGTGGATAGAATGCCACGCCTTCTACCACTAAGCTAATCACAAAAGGTTGGTATGTCATAGCATTAATCACAGAAACCAACTAAACCCAACCCAACTATAAATCGAGTTCGGTTTCAAACCGACCCATTAATCGAAAAATCCAACCCATTTCATGTCGGGTTGGGCGATTAACCAAGCCGATGCTCACCCCTAGAACCAGGACTGTGAGTTTTGTTCAGTGTTGACCAAAAGGCTCTACATATGACGTGGTCAGGGGATTCAAACATCTCCATGTAAGACACATATTTGTCTATGTGTTGTAGTGGTTCTCCCGTGCCATCATATTTTGCCTCCAAGTGTGGGGCTTTAAACTCGGTAGGCATCAGGGCCGTCCGAATGCTGTAGACAAACGGCGAAGGCTCTATGAGGTCCACATTGCTCTATATCTTCTGTTCTTCGGTTCATTCCTTATTGGCTTGGGGAGTCGCTCTCCTCAATGGATTGCATGCTACCCTTCAAGTGTTATCGCTTGTCGTTTCAATCAGGCTTTGTCGAGGTGGTTTCCTTTCTCCAAACGGAGTTCGTAGCGAGCTTCCCTGCTCTTCAGGTTCAGCATCTTGTCTTTGACTTCATGACATGGTTGCTAGGTTGAGCATGTCTCTTATTTCGTAACCCCTACCATTGTTTAGGGTTTCTCTAAGATCAGTCACAGGTAGGATTACTCCTCTCTATGACCTTTGCTGCTCTCGACCTATTTCCCGACCTTCTGTTTCAGGCTGGAGGTCATTCCTTGCTTCTGAAGATAAAGGCTGATCAGGCTATGCACCTCCAGCCTGACCTCTGGGTGGCTGTGAATTTCTCTGGGAAAGCACAGCAGTGCGTCCTATGGACAGGTATTCTTGCCTGCCTGAGATTCCCTCCAGGGCTGCCACCATTCATTCCAGAAGGTTAGTTGGAACCGATATTTGTGTTCTCCCCGATCTCTGTGGCTTGGGGTTATTGTCATTGGCCATGGGACCAGGGTGCCCCTGCTTGGGCCTCTCTTGCACAGGTGGAGGGTTCGATAGGGCAATCCAAGATAGACCAGACAATGATGGCCATGGTGGATCTTGTTGGGCAATTTCTAGATTGTTGCTTTCGATCAGGAGTGGGCCTTCAATCACCGTTTCACCAGTGCGTAACTGTGTCCTGCCGAGTGGTCTACCCCGGCACGGCGACTGAACATGTGTTGGTTGTGATTAAGTCATCGGGCTTTTTTATTTATTTCTTTGATATTGGGAAGAAAGCTAAGCTTTTTGTATCACCTTCCCACAGACAGCTCCAGAAGTGATGGGGCTCAAAAGTAAACCCTGGGTCACCCCAAAACCGTGATGACATCAATAGCTGCAACCTGAGAAGAAAGTAGAGATGGTCACCGGAGTGGGCTGTGCCTAAAAAAGAGCTATGATGCCTAAGTTAGTATTCTGAGAGTAATCTAGTGTAATTAATTCTCATTGTCTTCTTGTCCATAGATTGTTTATAATTTGATTATCTATTGAAAGGAATTCGTTACCTCTCAGATTAAGGCTCTTCTTTTACATAACAATAGCCAATTATGATAATTGTGAGATCATGTCAGATTCCGCCAATTGCTCTTAGAGTCGTGGAGTTTCCCTTGATTGAGATATCTTGCCATTCACGTCTCTGTTGAGAGCTGCGAACTCGCTAACCAACCTTCAGGCCAACTTTGCGACCTGTCCGTAGACGTCGAGGATCTCAACTATCTCTTTTGGGAGGTCGTGAAGAGTGTCCATAGGTTCATAGGAGATGTTAGGAGTTGTGCACAATTAGTCATGGCATAGAAGATGTGTTAGAAGGGTTGGAGCTTACCAGGTCAAAGGTCGTGGCCTGGTAAAACCTTTTCCGAACTCACTTAGGAGGTTGGTGACCTTAGAGGTCAGTGGTAGCAAGTCACTGTCCACCTATCTTTGTTGACTTCATGAGTCTGACTTTCTGGTACTGAGAGTTGAGGCCTTAGGCCCATTTGGGTTAACTTCTGTCCGGATCTTACCTGTTTATGTTGAGTTGTACAAGGCATACCCGTTTCTCCCATTAAATATATAAACAATTATAAATATATCTAAAACAACAACAAGAAAAAAGATAAAATTTTAATCGATTATTAACCAAATCGAACAAAATCAATTACGAACGGTTTGGTTTGGTTAGATTATACACTAAAATATGCTATCGATTCGTTAGAAAATTACTATAATCAATTATGACAATTACAAAATTTAGTTATAACTGAAATGAACAGCAAACACCCCTAAATAAAACATAGGAAACATGTCCTATTATTCATTTTTACTGTTAACATCGATCGAGGTGACAGCGTCCAAGGATATCTCTTTGACTCTCTTCGTCACTAAATATAAATTATCAACTATCATTTATAAAAATTAAGGTATCTTTTTTTTCTTCCTAAAATGTCCTCTCATCACTCTTTCAAAAATTTAAACACCATTTCACTATACATCACTAAAGGGGTAATATAGAAAAAATACTCACAAATACCAAACAATAATAACTTATAATGAATGACAAAAAAAGTTAATTAAAATAATAGAAAAAATACTCACAAATACCAAACAATAATAACTTATAATTAATGACAAAAAAAGTTAATTAAAATAACTTATATTTAGTGATGGAGGAAATATCATTTATACACTCAATAAAAAAAACCATTTACTTTTCTCTTTCGTGTTTTTTTTTTTTTTCTCTCCTAATTTTGACTCACCAAGCTACAAGAGGGAAGAAAGTTACAAAATTTTCACTATACTTCAAAATCTTCTTTTGTCAAAAATAATAATAATAATAATTAAAGTAAAAATGATTAGTGATTGCAATAAAGTTTGTGCCAAAACATGTATCTTATGAATTTTGAACTTACTTGCTCTTTGACATTAACCATAGGAAACTTAAAATTCAAGTACATTTTTATGATATGTATATTTCACTATCTATCTATACATTACTAAAAGAAAGGTGCTTTATTGTAGAGCTTCCAAGTATCCAAATAAAATAAATAGGAAGAAAAAAAGAGAGCAAAGAAATGGAAATTGAAAAGAAATAAAAGTAAATTAATTAGGAGAAGTAGAAGCAACAAACATGACAAAATGTCATTAAACATTAAAATAAAAAATATGCATATATATAAATACTAATTAAAATAATAAGTGATTCAATATCAATGCATTAGCAACATATGTCACATGTGCATAGATCAATAGGAAAAACATCAAATGCAGGCAACAGGAAGGAAAAATATTTCTCAGTTACATTTTGTACTATGCAAATAACAGGAAAAATAAATAAATAAATAAATAAAACTATGCTACTAAGATTATAATCTCACTTATTAAGAATTCATGAAGACATAACAAAATAGCTTCATCCGATATTTCTTCAGCAACAACTTCAAAAGGATCGGCCACACCTTTGTGTCTCTACAGTGAAAATAAAACTTTACAAGACACATGTTATTGCATTACTTCCCCATCAAAGCAAAAAGTAGCCAATACCTGGCTAGAACAAAAGTTATACCCGTGAAGGAGGGTCAAATGCAATGGATCGTGATGCTCAATTAAAGAATAATATTTAATTAAGTACATTAATAATATTTTTTTTCTTTTTCCATTTGAATATAAATTAGTGATTTTTTATTATTATTTTAATAAATTGATGTTTTTCATTGTTAATTAGTATGATTTTTTAAAAATTTAAAAAAAAAAAAAAAAGGGAAGCTAATGAGTAATATGCTGCCCAACTCAGACACGTTTAATAAGGGGAAAATATAATCAACTATCTGAGAAACTAATAACAGTGAGTTATAATTAATGACAAAAAAAAAATTAGCTCTGATGACTTATAAATAATGACGGATTGAGTATGAATTTAATTAATTGAGTTTTTCTATAAAGTAATTGAAAATTACACATACATATTTCTCATTTTTTAATTTTAGAAAAAAATTTATTTGAATGGATGATGGGTGACACGTTAAATTACTTTTTTCTTAAATAAATTTTTATTTTTTATTTATTATTTCATACTTTAGACCATTGTTATTAATACTTTCCCAATATTATGCGGGTTGTTATAATAGTTCAATTTTAAATCAAAGGATAATGTTTCCTTTCTTGATGATTTAATTGTACAAAAGATTTAGACAACTTTATTGTTAACATAGTTTATGTAGGCTACAGATCTTTTACCACATTTTATATACCACCAATAATAAAAATATCTATGTTTTTATAAATATATTTTATTAATAAAATCTTAAAATGATATACTAAACTTTAGAAATATTTGATCTTTATGAAGTAATATATATTATTTTATTTGATAGTGATGGCACACCCTTTGTACTAGATAGGGGCTCTACTGTCCACATAGTCATGTTTAAGCATCCTTGTATCATATATCTTTATCCTTCAATCTCTTTTTTAACGGTACCTAAATTAGATTTTATTATCATAATAGATCTATCACTAACTTATTTTTCTCCTAAAATTTTGTGAAGCGCCTCTTAAAGTACCTCTATCCAATGGGAGGGGGTGCTTCCTTATTTCCTCTTTCATCTAGACATCTTTCATAAGCATCTCATTGAAGATGATGTGCTAGAATATTCAAAACCATAGTCATACATATAGTTTTTATTACATTTTACGTACTATAGCATTTCAACTATGGCACTTGCCTTTAAAGATCCCCCAATAAATGGAGTGACGAGCGCAGACTATAGGTCTCGGGTTCGAATCCCACTAACATCCTTCCGGATAAGTGGAATGTCGAGATACGTACAAACTACCCGGACAACTACTTAAAAAAAATAAAAATAAAAGGCTGTGGCACAGCCGAAGACCAGTATCCTTCTTTCTTTCTTTCCTATTCTTTGATGAAATCTTGACTTTAATAATGAAAACCAAACTTTCATGGCTGAAAAAAAAGGATTCTTTCTTCTTTTTTTCCAACCGTGTTGGGGTGACCCTTGGAAATGTATATATGTATGATAATGAACTTAGGATGCCTGGCGGATCGACTTTGACCTATAATTTTCATGTGTTTCTAAAAGGTTGACATTTTTGGCATATGAATTTGAATATTTTCATCTTCAGATGGATATTGGAAGTTGAATAAGAATTTCCCTGGCAGATCTCTCAATAAATATATATATATATATATATATATATATTTTATAATATATTAGTCCCTCTGGTCAATTTCTTTGCTCAAAAGTCTCTTAAATCATATATTTAAGGTCACCGAATCCGACCGTGTATGTAGGAACTGGAACTTTCGAGGTCTCTGACCATGCATGCATTGAGATACCTTTTTTTTTCTTTTTTCCTTTTTTTTTAAATAATACTCCTCCTTTGTTTCGTCTGAAATTGAATGTTTCAATTTGATTTATAGTCATTTTAATAATAAAAAAAAATCACTAATATATTGTGTTGTCAATTTTCTTAGTAAAATTTTTTACGAGTTTGGAAAATGGGACATTTAGTTCTAGATAACCTAAAATAGAATATGTGACATTCATTTCCGGGACGGTTTGAGGAAGTAATACACAATAAAATACAACTATAATAACTAAATTAAGAACTACAAGGGTCAATCTATATCAGAATTTTAATTGCAGCCCGATATATTTAAGGAGAAATTAAGGGGAAAATTCAATTTGATTAGGTAATTAAGGCTTAAATGAGAAAAATATAGAATTGTAAATCAAAATCAAAGTCAAGCTTCTACTTAATTGCCTTGGTGTTGCAAATCCATTTGAAAATCATATGATGGGGCAGCAATATTCGAGTTCGATGAGCCCAGTTTTCTCCCCTAATTACTAGCTACTACTTAGTATACTCGATTATTGAGTTGATTCTTGGTAAATTGACTACTTAATATCAAAAATTTGAAGATATTAATTAATTTCAAATCATTTTTACTTCTATATAGGAGTAGAAATGTTCACATAAATAATACAAAATCAATTTTACGTAAATATAAAAAAAATACATCCACGTGAAGCCCATCGATACATTTTATAGTATTTTTTTTACTCCCTTCATTACTTAATATAAATTATTTTAACTTCTTTTCTTATCATTAATTATAAATCATTACTGATAATTTATTAAGTATTTTACTGATTTTTTTTATCATCTTACCAATGTCGCTGGTCTCTTTCCCATCGTCACTATTCTCCTATCAAATATCCTTAGTCATTCCAATCATCAATTCTAGTTATTCTATTGCTATCAGAATTGAAGACTCTTTTGCACAGCTTGTCGAACAAACCTTTTGACTTTTACACGTACATACTAATCTCATTACTTCCGCACCGGTCACCTACTGCCTTCAAAAAATCTAACCTTCTACATATCTTCCATGTGACCAAGAAATTTTTCCATCAAATTAAGAAGCTCCTTCAAAATTAAATGTTTTAATCATGGAAAATTTTTGTATGATTATGTGGATCTGATTCTTGCCTAGACGTTTTGATTCCCGTAAAGTCACGTCTTAGTTACAAGGTATATGTAATTTTTGACCCGACAAACGATGATTTATTATTTTTTAAATATTACTCATTTGGTTTGATATAGATCATAAAATTCTTATTTTTCTAATTACTTGGCTTGATATAAACTATAAAGTACCCTAGATGAGAACGTGGATGTGGTCCATATAAAATTTAGTTTCCTTTTAATTTCATATATTATTCTAAGATATATAATTTAAACTAAAAGTAAAAATTCATGTTTAATTTTTATTTTAAAATCAAAATCTAAGGATAAAATTTTGATATAAATAAATAAGTTAGTAATATTCCCTTCATCGCTAGTTGAATGATGAAATATTTATAAAAATATAAGCTTATTAGAAATAACAATATATAAATCATGGTTATTCTTCATCTCTAATTGAATAATGAAGTATTTATAGTTTATTAGAATTAAAAATAAATAAATCATTGTTATTCTTCTAAATTTATTGCTCTAAATAAATACATCTTCCCAAAATTGACCAAAATTTTGAATTTATGGTTGCTTCTGGTTTAGGAGGTGTGCTACATCTCCTTGACCGCCAGGCTGCTTTAGGAATTTATGACGTAATATATGTTCTCAAAAAAAAAAAAAGGTTTATTCCTTAATTTTCAAACACAAATCATATTTCCATGAAGGGAATATATTTTTTTACTACTAAAGCTTAGAACTTACTCAGTCTTCATGATCTTGTTCTACTAAAAATATGTATTTTCCTAAATACTCTCAACGTCCGAAATTGAATGTTCTATTTTGATTTGTATAAATTTTATGAAAGTAAGTTGACTTAGTTCATTTTACACTTAACAATATCAAGTTTTTAAGAAAATTTTGACTAATTTTGAAAATAGAACATTCATTTCCGAACAACTCAAAATGAAAATGTGAACATTCAATTTTGGACATAGGGAATAAGAGTTTCCTTATGGTATATATTAACTACATCTAAACTAATATTTCTTGTAGTATATTAGCTAAAGAAAATTTTGATATGGATCTATATTATTACTATATGGGAACATAGATTTTATGATTTAAATTGAATCAAACTATTAAAAAAAATTCATAAAGTATACATGTCTTTTGTTTTAAACCCTATTGATAATCATGAAATTTTTGATATTTTGACTCACATCACATGATTATGGATCGCAAGATCCATGTATATTACATAGACTTGGTCCGTAATAGATTTTACCGTCATTTGAAGCCTATCATTTGGAGAGGAGATGACTTGTAGGGAGACAAAAGGAAAAAGATTAAGTGTTAACTCTACTAGTACGACTCGGATCAAATCTGGATTAATTTCATTAGGATAGGGATATGAAATGTTGAAGAAAAAAAAGAGGAAATGGGAAATAAATTATCAATTTACAGCTTTGCATATATTTTTAATGAGTATAAATATCTTTACCTAAGATATATCTGCATGGATATAAAAATACTGTTTTGAAATTGTCTCTCTCTCGAAAGTTCAATACCAATGGGCGCTTTGGAAGGAAAATCGCAGTTTGATGCCTTTCTTTTATTCAAAAAACGTTTCTCATTTCAAAGTTTATTTTAATTAAAAAAACAAATTTTTTTTTTAATAAAATTGAAAATTATATGAGATTTATCTTTAATAAAATAAATTTTTTACTATATATAAAAACATTAAAATTACTTTCTCCTCTATCTCTTATTTGTTTCAAAATTCCTATAAAATGGAATGATTAAAATTGGGTATAGGATTTAGTCGAATCTTTCTTTATCCTTTACTGATCAACTTTAAATTAATTTTATTTAAATAAATAAATCCCATCCAGGGATAGCGGCGGCAACAAGATAAAAATGCGTTACTGATGGCTCATCAAAGACACAAATGTAGAAGTTGTAGTTCCCAACGGCCTTTTTCATTCAGTGTGTACACAAAAAAACAAAGCGCATCTCTCACCACCACTGCTACTGGCAGGGGCAGCAGCTGCATTACACAGCAGCCTTTAATGGACCAACCACAGATTTCCAAGTCAAAAAGCCCTCCGACCTCCTCTTCCTTCTTTGCCTTTTTAGTGTTTTCACCAACCAGATTTGCTATTTCCCTTCCATTTGGCTTTTTCTTCTTTGCTTGAAACAAACTAGAAAATATTAACCTTTTTTCATTTCTATTCTTTTGGTTTTTCCCTTCTTGTTAATTGCAAATTTTGGTGTAACTTACTGGTATTTTGATATTGAAGCAAAATGAGCAACGGAGTCCGTGGTTTCAATTGAGTAGATCTCTGTGGTTGTTTGTTCGGAAAGTCTTTGGAGATGATGGGTGTTTTGGAGGTATGGATGATCTTTTTATTTCTTGGGTTTTCATTGCGAGGTTTTGTTGTAAATTCGCAGAATCTCACATGTAACCAGAATGATATGAAAGCATTAGAAGGTTTCTTGAATGGGCTGGAGTCGGGTATTGAGGGGTGGGACATCAATTCGTCTCTTGCCAATTGTTGTAATTGGGTTGGGGTTACTTGCAGTTCTTCTTCTGTTCTTGGATTGAATGATTCCTCCAACTCATGGAGGGTGGTGAAGTTGGATCTTGGTAGGAAAAGATTGACGGGGAAGTTGTCAGATTCATTAGGGAATTTGGACCAGCTTAGAGCTCTTAATCTCTCTCAGAATTTTCTTCAAGGCTCCTTACCTGTGGCACTGTTGCGCTTTCCTAATTTAGAAGTTCTGGACATAAGCTGCAATAATATTTCTGGGTCGTTTCCAAAGAGTACGTGGCTTCCTTCAATCAGAGTCTTGAACATTTCTGAGAATTCGTTTGAGGGTTCAGTGCCAGTCGAAATTTGTAACAACTCTACCAGGGTTGAAGCAATGAAGATGGGCGCAAACTTTTTTAATGGGAATTTTCCACTGGGATTGGGGAACTGTACTTCACTGGAAGATCTTTGTCTGGCTGCAAATTTTCTTTCTGGAAATTTACCAGAAGATGCGTTTCGGCTACCAAAATTGGCTAAATTAGATCTTCAAGATAACGGATTTTCAGGGCAACTCAGTGGAAATATTGGTAACATCTCTAACCTTGTTCATATGGATATTTCTTCAAATGGGTTTTCAGGGAATATACCTGATGTTTTTGATCGCTTTAGGAAGTTAACTTATTTCTCTGCTCAGTCTAACAAATTGAGTGGCGGAATACCCCGCACATTAGCAAATTCTCAAACTATTGCTTCTCTTAGTTTGAGAAACAATTCTTTGAGTGGCACAATTGATCTTAATTGTGCTGCAATGACCAGTCTAGTTTCACTTGACTTGGCCACCAATCAATTTCGTGGGTTGATACCTGCTAATCTTCCTTCCTGCCCAAAACTTAAAACCATAAATCTTGCAAGAAACTACTTCACTGGTAACATTCCAGAAAGTTTCAAGAATTTTCAGACACTCTCTCACCTTTCTCTTTCAAACTCCAGCCTTTATAACCTGTCAGCTGCTCTAACAACTCTGCAGCATTGCCGGAACTTGACTACTTTGGTTCTTACTTTAAATTTCCGTGATGAGAAATTTCCATCTGATCTTAATCTGCAGTTTAGAGCCCTGAAAGTTCTTGTTATTGCAAATTGTAGACTCAGAGGTACTGTGCCACAGTGGTTGAGTAGTTCAACAGATTTGCAATTGTTAGACCTATCTTGGAATCGTCTTGAAGGGGCAATCCCAGCTTGGATTGGTGGTTTTCAGTCTTTATTCTATTTGGATTTGTCAAACAACTCTTTTATTGGGCAAATCCCTAAAGAGCTTACTGAATTGCGGAGGCTCATTGTTGGTAATTTACCTTTAGCTGATCCTTCTCCAGATTTTCCTTTCTTCCAGAAAAGAAACGTTAGTGCCGTTGGGTTTCGCTATAACCAGGTTTTGAGCTTCCCACCCTCTCTACTTCTTGGCAATAATTTTCTGACTGGACCAATTTTGCCAGAGTTCGGGAATTTGAAGAAGTTGCACGTTTTGGACCTGAAAGGAAATAGAATATCAGGAGTCATTCCCAGTAATTTGTCAGGCATGACTAGCTTAGAAACCTTGGATCTCTCTTGTAACAATTTGTCTGGATCAATACCGCTTTCACTAACAAATCTCAGCTTTTTGTCAAAGTTCAGTGTGGCTTATAATAACCTCTCTGGGGTAATTCCAAGCATAGGCCAATTTGCCACTTTCCAAAACTCAAGCTTTGAAGGGAATCCAGGTCTTTGTGGAGAGCATGGTCATTCTCCTTGCCCAAAGAGTAATGGAACTCCACAAGCTTCATTTAGAAGAGCTAAGATTCCTAGAAGCACTGTAGTGTGGATGTCTATTGGGATCCCTCTTGGAATTGCTTTTCTCCTGGGTCTGATATTCATGATCATTCTAAGGACTGGCACAGGCAATTCAATTGATCCAGAAAAGGAAGAAGCAGATTCCATCGAGGACCTGGAAATAGGTTCAGGTCTAGTTGTTCTTTTTCAAAGAAAAGGAAACAGTAAAGAGATTTCACTGGATGACCTTGTCCACTCTACCAACAACTTTGATCAATCCAACATTATTGGTTGCGGTGGATTTGGTTTGGTCTATAAGGCTATCCTTTCCGACGGTAGAAAAGTGGCCATCAAAAGACTTTGTGGTGATACTGGTCAGATGGAGAGAGAATTTAAAGCTGAAGTTGAAACCCTCTCAAGAGCACAACATCCAAATCTAGTGCTGCTTCAAGGTTACTGCAGATACAAGAATGACTGGCTGCTAATTTACTCTTTCATGGAGAATGGAAGCTTGGATTATTGGCTGCATGAGAAAATTGATGGACCATTTTCTTTGGATTGGGATACAAGACTTCAAATTGCTCAAGGGGCAGCAAGAGGGCTTGCTTACTTGCATCAATCATGTGAGCCTCATATCCTCCACAGAGACATAAAATCAAGCAATATCCTCTTGGATGAGAATTTTGAAGCTCATCTAGCTGATTTTGGTCTAGCAAGACTCATTCTTCCATATGACACGCATGTTACTACTGATCTTGTTGGGACATTAGGCTACATTCCTCCTGAATATGGGCAAGCTTCTGTAGCAACATATAAGGGGGATGTATATAGTTTAGGGGTTGTTCTTCTAGAACTTCTTACTGCTAAGAGGCCAATGGATATGTGCAAGCCGAGAGGAAGCCGCGAATTGATCTCTTGGGTGATCCAAATGAAGAGGGAGAAAAGGGAGAATGAGATCTTTGATCCATTCATCTATGACAAAGACCATTCAGAAGAGATGTTGTTGGTTCTTGAGATTGCTTGCCTTTGCTTAAGTGACTCCCCTAAAACAAGGCCTTCAACACAGCAACTTGTTTCTTGGCTTGACAATATTCATTCATTGTCTGGCTTGTGTATGTTAGCAGACAGTAGTTCTCTCATCTCTCAGTGACTCTCGTCCTTAGATTTTTTTTTCTTTTCTTTTCTTTCACATTTTTCTTTTTTCTGCTGTAAATATTTCCATCCGTGGAATATAAAACATGAAAGGAAAGGAAGATCTGAGGCCCCATGGGCTGCAAAAGCACATATTTATCTAGCTTTTTAATTATTGTTAACAAACATCTACAAATAATGTTCTTGTTTGGATCCTATTGAAAGTGGTTCAATAATGCAAAGGAACAGTTTCTTGGGCTTCATTTGCTCATTTTACCAAAAGCAGCACAAGTTTTAATGGCTTGACGATCTTCTGCCTCATTTCAAAGTCCTCTCTCTAAATCCTCCAAAAAGAGAATAGATCATTACACAAATAATATACCTTTTTAAAATTTGAAATAGGCAAATGAGTTATTCCATTCAGAATTAAAATTTTACTCCCTCAACTTTGTATTTCTCGAAGAAGCATGTTTAGTCCTTTTCTATTTCCAAAGGAGCATTTAATAAAAATATTTCAATCTTATCATTTTAATCACATTAAATATAAGGATTAAATTTGTATGGTCATTATTTATTATAAAGGTATTTTAGTTAAAAGAGAAATATTAATTAATGAAACAATCAATACTTTGGTTTATGTTTCGAAACCTTACACGATTTCTAAAAAGAAAATGAGGGCATTTCAAAATTTTCAAAATTTTGTCATTTACACATTTCAAAAAAAAAAATGTATAGATGAATTACCTTCTTATTAATTTTCCTTTTCACTCCTTTCAAAAATAATTTATTGTTTTACTATTTTCAATAATTAACCAACCAATAGACGAGATAAGAGAGGAAAAAAGTACAATGTAATAATAAGAGACAATATTGTCTATGGAGGAAAAGTAGTTGATTACCTTAATTTCTCAAAAATAATCTTAAACAATAATTATTTTGAAATAAATATTATAAAAGCTATGTAGAATTGCACCAAAAGATTCACAAGTAAAAGTAATGATCTTTATTCTTTAAAAGAAAAATTGTAAATCAAGTAGATTAATTAGCAAGTTCAATAATTAAATAAAATTTTAGGCGGAAAGTCAACAATGACCCAAAGTAGAATGAGTAAACAAAACCACCTACGGCAATGCAGTTTCACAATTTACATTTATTCATTGAAATCAATTTTTCCAATAAATAAATAAAATCTTTAGAAGAGAAATAGCAAACGATCCTTTCTCCGAATTTAAATGTTTTTTTAATGAGTACAGAGTCATCAAATTAATCTTGTTCTTAATAAATTAATAATAGAATTACGTAATTTAATGATATATATTATAGATTTTATTTAGAAAGAAATAATTACAATCTTAAATTAAAGATATGATTATTTGAGATGAATGACATTTATTTCAAAAATATAAAACTATAAATGCTTCAGCCTTCATACCGCAAAACAGAGAGAGTCCAGATGAAGAGAATTTACAATTGTGATTTTTTTTTAAAAAAAAAAAATTATACCTAGTACAGAAAAGTCAATATTTAGGTCAATAATAAAAAATAAAAAAAAAATCAGCCTCAAGCTCGAATTAATTTTAATTCTGACCTGAATAATCGGGCTGGATCATTGCTATCATGGCCTAAATATTGACTTTTTTGTACTTCACCCAGGACAAACTGAGCAAATATCAATACGGATTGAGGTCTTTGGGACTAAATAATAATCCGCCTTGAGAAAGATATGCTTGGAGTTAAATATGAATAAGACATATTCCCACTTGGCAAATAGCATTGAATACTAAAAAGAGAAAAAAATGATAAATTCCGATCTCACACGTTCTCCTTTTTAAATTACATAGAGATCATAAATCAAGAATTATGTCTCAAATGCAAAGAGAACCTACACGACATTGGATACTAAAGCTAAAGAAAAGTGGATGTTTCCATGTGTACGATAAAGACATCCCGCCCGCGTTCCTCATTTTGACTTGTATTTCGCAAGCTATTTCAAAACGTTAATTGGAATTTTCTTAAAAAAGGAAAAAAAGAAAAAGATAGCACGATAAAGGCCAAAAAAGAAATTAAAAAAAAAAAAAGAAAAAGAAGGTAAAGTTAAATAAGAGTGGATGCAGAATAATGTCAAACTTAATTCTCCAAGACACGAGATCCCACTTCCACTCACTTTCGATTAACTATTTTGGTACCACACCACTGCCAACAACGAATATTCCAGAGGGTTTGGACAAAAATAACCAATACATCTTGAATAAAGAAAAAGGATCTATATATAGAATTAAAATATGATATAATTTTAAATCATTATTGAAGAATAGAAATAATAAGAAAAAAAATAAAGAAAAGAGAGGTGGAAGAACAGACAGCGAGAATTACATAACATATGCCGGTCCATGTGTCATGCATGCTCATGCCCCAGAATTTCATTTTGAGCCATAGACTCATTAACAGTAGCACCACCAAGTTCAATTTGAGCCATAGCCTCATTTATGGCATCCACGACATCCATCGTTCCGTTACTCACAGCTTCATCCACTGGAGTCCTCTCGTAGCTGCCAACCAACATTCATCAAAGAGATTCAAATAAAGAGGGATCACAGTCAATTCACTGTCGTAGCAAGAAAGTATGTAGAATTGTCCGAATCGATAAGAGACCTGTTCAGAAGTGAGACATTAGCCCCTCCAAGAATTAAACATCGAACAACCTGACAGAGACAAAGAGACATGAAAGGCACAATAAAGTTAAATTCAAATGCTTGTGTGGATGAGTGTTCTGTACATGGCCAGAATTCATCATCAATACGTGTGTGCATATGATACCTCAACATGCCCATTTAGGCAAGCCCAATGAAGAGGTGTATTCTGCTCCACGTTAGAAACATTAACATCCTGTTCATAAAGGAGCAGAATTTTCTTTATATAGACCAAATGCTTCAAGCAAGAATCAAGAAATTGAATTTAGGAGGATCACATTAAGGAAACAAATGTCAGTTGAATCTAACAATAACCACGCTGATCAAGTGCCAATAGACCCACTTGTCTGTAAATGACAGTGCAGGGTCAAAAACCCAGGAAAGCCAGATTTACCCCCTGCTTGGGGACAGAACCTTTGGGCTTAGTGGAATACAAAGACAACTTGATTTAGCAAATGGGTAGCATGGTATTCAAGGGTACTTGGGCCCATATTCATAATTTCATATTTCCAAGTAATTATATGCACTTTTACAAGGTGGCATGGGTTTCTCAGAAACACCCTTTAAATTGGAATATCCTGTCCATATCTTGACAGAACATGCATAATTGCTCTAATTCCATTCTGTCCCAATCCAAGGTCTGCTCCACAGGATACCTATACTCATGAATAACATGATTGACATATTCCTGATCTTCTAGAATAGATTTCTACAGTTATTGGTGTTTAGCTCATCATCCAACATATATATTCTTCCAACTTGGCATGGGATTTCACATGTCAAATGGATTAAGACATGAGACGACAACTACTTAGATGTAGTTAACAGTTTAGTAAAATTCAACATAATAAGTATTGAGCTTCTGTCTGTAACCTAAAATATCAGGCTGACACAACTCAGATGATTCCATATATTAGTCAAAACTTATGTACATATCTCACACAGGCACCCCTAAAAAGTGCAAAAACCATTTTACTGATCAGAAGCAGCACTGCAAACAAGTCACTGCTACATTTGTCAGCAGCAGTATCAAAATTAATAAATCACATTGTGGAAATACTTGTATGATCCTTTAATGGTAAGATTAGGTGAAAGCTAACACAGGCAGTTGGGTACCCAAAAACTTATGATACTCGTTGCTTGCAGCTCTCTATGTGCTAATAAATTACCATTTGTGTCTTCAGCAGAACTACTCAGCAGCCTAAATGTTTGCATTAAAAAGAGAATAAATAAACAAAAGCTCTAAAATAGGAAACTAAGTATGAGAAATGTATTATTATAATTTTCTAATTGACATGACTTTCTGCTCTCTAATTTCCATGTAGAAATACATTCCAAAATCCACAATCGTAGATCTCTTATATGCTGAATATATAACTTGCATCTTCTTGTTAGTTTTGGATAAAAAATGAAAATGCATAATTGTAGAGATGTTTTATTTAAAGCTTTAGATAACATGATAATCATTGCCTGAGTTGATTGTTTTTCTTCAAGCTCAAGTTACCAGAGTAACTTTCATAAGGTTATTTGTTAAATAATACTCCCCATCCGGATTTGAATATTCAGTTTTCTATTTTAACTTGTTCAGAACTGAATGTCCCATCACTAAAAATAAATAGACTTTTAACATAAAGTTACACTAAGCACCAATTAAGGATTTACATCCACTAACCAAAAGTCTCCACAAAAATTACATTAATAAGAAGGATAGACTGATAACTTTAAAAAGTCAAATGCATTTCTTAATTTTTTATGAAGTCAAAATGGGGCATTCAAATTCAAACGGGGGGGTATATATTATTGAAAGGGTTTATTCAATATGGCACCAGAGCAGTAGGTCTGGTGTTCAAATCTTTTTGCGGCCTACTAAAAGTGATTGTTGGTGTTAAGCAAATTTAGCCAACACGAAGGGAGTGTAAAGTTTATAAAGTATATGCTGGATATTATGTTAGTTGCTTTATCCTAGATAGGATTATAATTGATTAGGCAATATTAGACTGATTAGTAGTTACCTATTTGGTATTTTTATTGTTTCTAGTATCTTAGATTTCTTTATATACTTGTAATTCTTTGTTAGTAAGAAGACATTGATTTATTCAAATTCAACATGGTATTGGTTGTCTTTGAGATCGAGTATTCTCTTTCTACAACCTAAGGTTTCGATTAGTTGCCTCTGACCTAAGGTTCTGATTAGTTGCCTCTAAGGTCGAATATTCTCTCTCTGCAACGTCGGATTTGTTTTGCTGTCTTTTGAGGTCGAGTATTCTCTCTCAACAGCCTAGTAGAGGACGTGTTTTCCCTCGTGTTATCGCCATGGCTGTTTTTTTGTGGTAGAGTTATTCCCTCAACAGCCTAAAGGTCTTTGTTCAAAGAAAATCACCTAGGGTTTCTACACAAAAATATTTTTCTCAAAAAGGTTGAGTTTTCTTAGTCTAAACACCTCACCATCACCAGATCTGTAGCCCATCAATTAGCCGGCCAACTTCCAACGCCGGAGCTCAGTTCCAGATGTGCGTGACCCACACACACCACGAGCAGCAGCAGCATCCTCCTCACGCAAAAGTGGGCATGGTCTTGGCTCCAGCAACACCTTCCTCTGCTGTGCCTCAATCTCCTCGCCCCGATTCCAGCTTGATTCACCCTAGACAGATTTGTTTTTTTTTTTGTGTTTTTTTCCGTAAGGTTGCTTTTGTTTTGGTTTTCTGCTTTTCTGCTTGAGTTTTCTATTCTCTGCAGTTAGTGCTGAAGATATCGGCGATAACAAACCCATAGATCTTGGTTCTACGGTCTCAATCAGTAGTGTGAAGTTGGATGGTGCTGGTACTTATCTTGCTTGGTCTAGGGCATGTTTACTCTTCATCAAATCTCGAAAGATGTTTGGCTTTATCAGTGGAGACAAGAAAGCCCATCCTTCGACAAATACTTCTTATAGCCAATGGGATTCTGATAACCCTTTGGTTATGTCATGGCTTTTGAATTCTATGGATCCTCAAATTTCAAAACCGTATCTTTTGCTTGATACGGCTGCGAAGATTTGGAATTCTGCAAAAAGGACCTACTCTCGCAAAGGGAATGATGCACAAGTCTTTGAAATATGAAACAAAATTCAAAATACAAAGCAAGGTGAATTGTCCATAATGGATTCTTTTTCTGAGTTAAAAGGTTTATGGCAAGAGATGGATTACTATCAAGATCTTCAAGCACATTGTGAGGAAGATGTAGTTATATTTCAAAAGTTAGTTGAAAAGGAGCGGGTGGTGTATGATTTTTTGGCTGGTTTAAACTCGAAATATGATCAATCTCGGGCCCAGGTTCTCGGAAGGAGTCCTTTTCCTTCATTGGAGGTTGCCTATTCTCAAGTCATACAAGAAGAAAGCCATCACGGATCCATGCTTTACCTAGCTCAGACAGAAAAGGCTGGATTAGTTGTTTCTCATGAACCACCAAAGGAAACATCCTTTGATAAGGATCATCTTCGTTGTGACTATTGTGGGAAACCAAAACACATCAGAGAAACGTGTTGGACACTAAAAGGTCACCCAACCAGAGGTCATGGGGAAAAGCATATGAATCCATCAAAAGGACAAGAACATATGACTTCAAAAGGAGAGACATCTACCGGAGAGACACATAAGGGAGAAAATCCAATTGGATCCTTATCTTCCAATGAAATCTAGTATCTTCACTGCCTCCTAACCAAACTTGACTATTCAACCATTGCAACTACACAATACGTGCAGTCAGACTGAGAAAAGGATTGGCATTGGTGACAAATGCATTCTTTGCAAGTTGGGCAAATTACTAATTACTAGAATACCCTTAATGAACTACTAACATGCCCCCTCGAGTTGGGACAAATACATTAAAGAGTCCCAACTTGTTCCACAATGAAGTCATCCTACTCCCTCTCAATGACTTAGTAAAAATATCTGCAAGTTGATCTTCAGACCGAGTGTGATAAAGAAAAATCTCTCTGTTGAACACCCTCACAAACAAAATCACAACCAACTTCTATATGCTTCATCCTCTCATGGAACACTGGATTAGAAGCAAAATAGATAGCTGATTGAATATCACAATAATTCACTAATGAAACATGAACAGGCAGCTGAAGTTCAGACAATAACATCCTCAACCATGTCACCTCACTCATAACATTTGCCAAGGCTTGATAATCAGCTTCAGCACTTGATCTTGAGATAACATGTTGTTCTTGCTCTTCCAAGACACCAAATTTCCACCAAAGAAAACACAATATCCAGTGATAGACCTTCGATAAATTGGACATCCAACCCAATCAGCGTCTGAGTATCCAACCATGCCAAGATGACTCTAAGCCGTGCTACGACCACCCCTTATTTCAGAAAATTAGGCCTCTACCAAGGGCACCTTTCAGGTACTTTAGAATATGAAGAACTGCATTCCAGTGAGTAGTGCATGGCGCATGCATGAAATAACTGACTACACTCACAGCAAATGAGATATTCGAACAAGTGACAGTTAAATAACTCAGCTTTCCAACCATTCTGCGATATGCCTTAGGTCTATGTAACACCTCGCCATGTTCAGAATCCAGCCTCACATTTGGCTCTATCGGTGTGTCTACTAGTTTTACCCCAAGAAAACCCACCTCATCTAAAATATCAAGAGCATACTTTCGTTGAAACAATGTGATACTCCGCTTAGAGTAAACAACCTCAATACCCAAACAATATCATAGGAAACCAAGGGCTTTGGTAGAAAACTCAACTTGAATGAAGTCTTTAAGCTTCTGAATCCCTACAACATCACTCCCTATTACAATGATGTCATCAACATACACCACCAACAAGATACATCCTGCAAAGGTAGACATACTAGAAATTCAATGATCAACATGACACCTCTTCAAACCAAACCGTATCACAGCATCATTAAACCGCCCAAACCAGGCAAGGGGTGATTGCTTCAAACCATAGAGAGCCTTCCGAAGACGACATACCAAATTCTCCCCTTGAGCAACAAACCCAGGAGGTTGCTCCACGTAA
The DNA here is from genome assembly GCA_028571225.1 of Parsonsia alboflavescens. NCBI lineage: Eukaryota > Viridiplantae > Streptophyta > Magnoliopsida > Gentianales > Apocynaceae > Parsonsia > Parsonsia alboflavescens. The sequence goes on from JAOXNR010000013.1 coordinate 8,427,763, forward strand.
ACCTCTTCAGCCAAGTCACCATGAAGAAATGCATTCTTTACATCCAACTGATGTGAAGACCAACGATGATGAACCACCAAAGATATAAACACCCGAACAGACAGGATTTTGACCACAGGGGAAAACGTATCATCATAATCAACGTCATAAACCTGAGTACACCAGTTAGCAACTAAGCGGGCTTTCAATCTGTCCACAGAACCATCAGCATGGATCTCAATAGTAAACACCTAACGACAACCGACAGGATGTTTACCAGAGGGTAATGGCACAAGATCCCGAGTATGATTATCATGCAATGCCCGAATTTCATCAGCCATAGCACGATTCCAACCAGGATGAGCAAAAGCCTCAGCAACTGTACAAGGCACAGACAAAGGAGCAATACCAATAACAAAGATGAATAGGAAGGAGATAAATGAGCAAAGGTCATAAAAGAAGATAATGGATGATGACTACTACAAACACCAGAAAAACGAACAGGAGGCTTACCAGCACAAGACCGAATGCCGTTACGAAGAGCAATGGGTAAAGAATCAAGGGACCAGAGGATGGATCAGCAGGAGCCGGAGCTACTTGATCAACAGGGAAACTAAGTGTAGATGGAATCTCAGAAGGTGAGAGCTTCTTACACCGAATATACACCTGATCATAACAAGGTACAAGACGAGGGAAAACAAAAGCAAGAGTAGGGAAAATAGTTGGATAAAGAAGGAGGTGGAGACTCGGGACAATCATGGGAAGAAATAGTCTGAGGATAATAAGACTGATCTTCAAAGAAAGTAGCATCTGGGGACACTAAGACACAATGACTGACCAGATTATAACACTTGTATCCCTTCTGAGTCCGGGAGTAACCCACAAAGATACATTTTTCAGCACGGGGTGACAACTTATCTAGACTAGGTGTAAGACACTGAACAAAACACATAACGAAACACGCGAAGGGGCAAGGAATAAAGAGCTCTGTCAAGGTGAACAATAGAGAAAGGACTCTCTCCTTTTAACACAGATGATGGCTGACGATTAATCAAATAACACGCAGTTAAAATAACATGACCCCAAAAGTATTTGGGAAGATGTGTGTGTATCAGTAAACATCGGGCTACATCTAACAAATGACGATTCTTCCGCTCAGCCACTCCATTTTGTTGTGGAGTAAATGAGCAAGAAGTCTGATGAAGAATACCATGATTAGTCAAAGAAGATTGAAAACCAGAGGAAATAGACAGTACTCTTTGGCATTATCAGTTCTCAAGTACTTGATAGAAATATTGTATTGATTCATCACTTCAAAATAAAAAGTGTGAAAACATATAAAAACTTCAGTACGATCTTTAATGAGAAATAACCAAATCATCCGAGAGTAGTCATCAACAAAAGTGACAAAATAACGAAAACCCGACATATCATTTATACGACACGAACCCCACACATCAGAATGAATAAGTCCAAATAACTAAGAAATACGACTAGTAACACGAGAAGGAAAAGACACATGACGGCGTTTAGCTAACTCACAAGCTTCACACTGAAACTGACTACCTGACCTAGACACAGACGAATGACCCATTCGACAAAGATGAAGAAAAGTAATAGATGCAAGCAAAGATGTTGAAGAGACAACAAACTCTTTGTCCAGAAGATATAATCTACTAGACTCAGTTCCCCCACCAATCGTCTGTCCAGTCCTCAAGTCCTGTAAAACACAATGTGAAGCAAAGAAAGTTACAGAGCAATTCAAATTCTTGGTCAAAGCACTCACAGAAAATAGATTGTAAGGAGAGTGGGGAAGACAAAATATTTGACAAAGAGAAGCGAGATCCAAAAGCAGCAACACCAATTCCCGTAATACTCGACTAGGACCCATCAACAAAGGTAACAAGTTGAGCAGAAGTGGATGGGACAAATTGAACTGAAGACGCTAACTTAGAATTATCGGTCATATGATTGGAAGCTCCAAAGTCAATGACCCAAGAGTCAGAAGGATGCAGCAAGACACGTGCAACCTGTTTTATCATGTGCCATATTAGCAGTTGAAGAAGGAGTAGCCACCTATTTAGATCATACTAAGGCATCATATTCAACACGTTACAAAGCAATGGCACCAAACTCGGAACTAGGAGACTCCAATAATGGCGAGGCAGAGTCCTCTATCTCAAAATATGCAGCAGAATGGTGAGCTCGTAGCTCTAGATACTTCTTGTAACAGTAAGGTTCAGTATGTCCCAAACGGTGACAATACGTGCACTGCCTACTACCACGACCTAAGGAACCATCTCTGGATCTACCAATATCACCATGCCCACGACCAGGGATAAAAGGAGCACGACCACAGCCCCAACCTCGATTACCTGCATCTCCTCTTCCACTACTACCGCCACCACGATAATATCCCTAAGTGAAAAAGGCTATAGAGTCAAGGGAAGCACTGCCTATACTAGAGGTAGAATCAAACCGTTAGACACGAGAATACACTTCATCAACCTTTGACAAGGAGCTCTTGGAAGTAATTTGTTGACACAATGTCTTATATGTATCACCCAAACCCTGCAAATACAACACAGCACCCATATCCTCCAATCTCTGCTGTGACGTAGCATAATCATCGATAGGCAGCAAATATGAATCCAACTATTAGCACAAAGCAACAGCAATATCATTATTCTCAAGTCTAAGCTCAAACAATGCTCCCCAAATATCACAAACTTTACTCATATTATTTCTACCAGCATAGAGTAAAGCACATTTATCCCAGACTTCTTTAGCAGTAGAAGAAGACATGAACTACTGATTAATAGTTTTGTCCATACTATTTCCACAACAGGGTACATATGGCAGCATCTTGAGCCTCCCAATCAGGAATCTTGGTCGGATCCTTGATTTTGTCCATAGTCAAATATGTTTCCAATTTCAAAGCCCACAAATACATTTTAACAGCTTGTAACCAAGCAGGATAATAGGTTCCATCAAGTTTTACCGACGTCAATTATAAACTAGAGGTTGTTGCTGGGTTAAGTACAAACAAACTATTCGAAGCCATATTCACACTCCACACACAGAATCACAACCACACACAATAATACACCAATCACCAATTAAATCACACTGCACCCATACACAAATCCAATCACCTATCAACCTCTATGAATAGTGTGGATGAATAGTAAAATCGGATAGTACCAATGAATATTTATAACAGCGGAGTTGATCAGCGGCTTGCTGGGGAAGTAACATCCATTGTGGCGGCACGAGCAACAATGAACGGTAGTTTTTTTTTTTTTTTTGTGGAAAACTTCACCTAGCTCTAATATCATGTTGAATAAAAGAGAATAATAACCTATTGATTGATTCTTACAATAAAAGTACATATATATATATATATATATACATTAAGCACTGGTAATTACTAATTACTAGAATACCCTTAATGAACTACTAACAAGGCATGCGTGACATCTTTGCACCAACTTGAGGGGTAGTGTTGGATATTATGTTAGTTACTTTATCCTAGATAGGATTATAATTGATTAGGCAATCTTAAATTGATTAGTAGCTACCTATTTGGTATTGTTATTGTTTTTGGTATTTTAGATTTCTTTATATACTTGTAATTCTTTGTCAATAAGATGAAAGAATGATTTATTCTCCCAAACAGTAAAATTCAACAATAGACCTCAGTAAGCAAACTACAATTCAACCACAATACTTTCAAAAAGAAATACATTCACACTTAAACAATACTTCTCTCATCTTACTTATTCCCAAGGTAAAATGTCCTCATTGGTAATGGTAACTTTCAAGATACGAGGGTTGCTCCTGATCAAATTAAATAGTTGCTTATTTGGACAGAAAGTCAGCAATATAATGGGCAAATGCAAAATACCAAAGGAAATTATCCTTTGAATAAATGTTTAGTAACTTATGAAGCCCAGTCTGGAGTCCTCCCTCAGTCATCTGGTTCAGGAGAATAAGTCGTGTTTCAATTTGGAGTTTTCATGTTCCAGTCACATCTTTGTAACACTAAGTTTGATTGACATGAACTGTGGAAGGAAAGACAAATGGAAGTAAATGGAGTACATTGTTTGGTTAGGAGAGAAAAGGCAACGGGAGTAATTACTTTCTTACCTTCAACAAGCAGAAACGTCATTACTTTCCTGTAGGCAATATTTACCAGACCTTCATGCCCCCAAAAAGTGGCAACACAATGTATTTATAATATCTACAGGCCTACATAAACTCATTGTCACATCACTAACTAAACAAACTATCAGATAGTTAAAAGTTTAGTCCTTATAAGCAAACATCTATTAAGGATACTCCATTTCTCCCAAAAGCACTGGCCTTTCCTTGTACTCAAAAGAATGCAAAATAATTTGATTGTGCCAATTTCATTTATGTTCTTCCTCCTCATGAACATTATGGCCATTTACTAAAAGCAGCCAATATAACTTAAACCCTGCTACGTGGGAGCCCTCAGAAATTCTACATCCATTAGTGACCCAAATAGCTTCCCAGATCTTCAATGCCATGAAACTTTATAGTCATTTAGCACAAACAAGAGAGATTCAACTTGTGACAAAATAATTAAAATCTCTAAATTGTTTCCACCATGTCTCAGTTTCGTTTCTGCAGAATTGGAGGCACACCATATGCTCACCCAATCTTCAACAGAATCAACACCCCCACCCTCCCGGGAACAACCAAATAAAAAAAAGAAGCCAAATGATGTGTGAATTAGATGGTGGAAGAATCAGTTTAGCACCCTTACCACTCCATGGCGAAAAAGATACTTCACAATGTCAAGATGCCCATTAGCTGAAGCCATATGAAGTGCTGCCAAATTATGCAAGTGAGACCAAGTAAAATGCTGGTCAAATCAATAGATGATAAGCAGCGCTTAAAAGACTTTGTACTAAAAGTAACGCGATGCACAAAACCAACATAAAAAATATGATGCATAAGAAAGTTTGAGAAAAATAAAGAATATAAATAATTGCGGACACCAGATGCAAAAATGATGAGAACTTGATGAAGAAAATAAATACCAGAGGTTTCAGCTTTTCTTTAAATTTAACTTGTTGAACAGCATTTATTAGAAGATCTAAAGAAGTAACATATTTGGAGAAGCTGGCACGTTTCGGATTTCTATAATATCCTTAAAAAAAACTCAACAAATCTTGTTTGTCAAAAACTGTTAACATGTAGAAATTAATAAATGTTAATGGAATTATATCTGAGATTGGGGAACTTATCCAAAATGACCAAATTTATGACAGAGGGACTATTTGTTCCGCGTAGCTACCTTAGTTATGGAATTCTATGTTTGTACCCATCTCAAAAGTTAAGAGCACACAAGCAGGTGATGATTAGAAGGAACTAATAGATATAAGAAACTTCATCACCTATATGTAACAATTTTAAAAAATTAAAACTTAAAACAAAAATTGAACAAAAGGAACAACAACAAAAGTTTGGATAAATAAAGATTTAATGTGGGTTCACTCCAAAAGTACTTCAAAATGTAAGCAAGTTATTGAAGACTGATATATCTACATGGAAGTCAAACTTTAGATCGTGGAGAAAAGGTGAAACTTGAGAAAACAAATAAGAGATCTCCAAGTTTTATCAAACACAATTTTGCCTTTTGACTTAGACATGAATAAGGAGAACATTTTCATTCTTCTGAAACCTCGATATCCGGAAGCTACTTTGGACCTCAACTAATCAGGGGTCAAGCCAAGTAGGACTCCCTGTGGGAATAGCTTTCCTACCACCCATCTCTCTGTTCACAAACTCAAACTCAAGACCTTGCTTAAAAGGAACCAACCTCTGTACCAGTTAGTCCAGCAGGTTAATGGAGAACATTTTGACTATAAGTAAGTTACCACCTGATCTTTATTATTCAAGTGGTTAATAGCTGTGGGAAAATATATTCATTTAAAAAAAGAGAAGTGGATATTTGTATTTTAAACATTTTAACTCCCTGTGGAAACAGCTTTCCTACCACCCATCTCCCCATTCACAAACTCCAACTCAAGATCTTGCTTCCAACCTCCTTACCAGTTAGTTCAGCAGGTTATTGGAGAACATTTTGGCAATAAGTTACCACCTGATCTTTATCATTCAAGTGGTTAATAGTTGTGGGATATTTGTATTTTAAACATTTTAAAATAGTAATGGAAATGTGGCCATTTAAGAAGGACCAAGGGAAAACAATAATTCATACACAAATAGAAACCCACCTAAAACCATTAGAATGCAAGACTTGGTTGGCCATTAATGAAATATGATGAAAATAAAAGACAACCAGAAACAAGAAAAAGATTTATATCACTAAAAATATGTGGAAACTGGCAATCAGACAATTGTAAAGAAATTTATCACCTGTACGGCCCTGTGAATCTTTGGAATCAAGTGAAACACCATTAGAAGCCAGGCTTTTCAAATCATCAAGATCGCCATATCTAGCAGCCTGCTCAACAAGTTAAAAATCAATCAACAGAGTAATAGCATACTCATAAGGTACGAAGAAAGGGAAAAAAAATAGTCACGCTCCTTTGGATTGAGAACCAAGAAGAGTAACATTTGACCATTATTTACAGTAATGAATACAGCAAAAGAGAAGCGTGAATGCAAGAAGGCTGGAGTATGATTTTCATATTTATAATGTCAGAACAAACTCAAGAAGCACCCAATAGTTGAGACTTCTACTTATTTATCATATCCAGACAAACCACAACATCCCTTTTGCAAGAGCTCTTTTCATAAGTTAATTTGTGCATTGTGGTTATATTGACAGAATTGTACCACCTACATGAAGCAAGGATTCACCAGTCCACCTTTATCCTGAGATAACAATTCATTTTCTCCATTTGAAGTGTTTCTCTAAATATAATAGTAGACCCAATATGTACTTTGTGAAGAGTTAAAGAACAATTTCTCTATAATGACAAAAAGAGGATGCTTGTGCATGATTTAGATATAATGGTGTAAATTGCAACAATGCTAAACTCAATGTACCTAAGTAGTGATTCTGCTTCTATATGACTATAATATAGATTAATGAAATCCTTTAAAAAATTAACTTGCACAATCTCCAGCATCAGATTTGAAAAAGCTATTGAATCGGATGTGAGCCAGTATACTATGGGTGTTAAAGCTCCAGAGGACCATGAAGACTAGAAGATGCTCTCCCCCAAGCCATTGGAAATAACAGACCAAGTAATCTAGGCTGTGATTGACATCATCAAACTAGAAAGGAAAATAATACAGACTAGCCATTCATGTTGAAATTTCTTGATTTCACCTACTAACCATATAGGAAATGTGATTCCCCCTCAAAGGTTTATATACTAATTAATTCTGCTGAACCATCCTAAAAAGATACAAGCTCCAAAATTAACTTTAACATTAAGATCTAGTTCCGTAAAACCAAACACAGAAAGGCAATATTTGCCACAATCACCATTTTTTCACAATAGTTAAATAATTACTGCCTTCCACCCTTCAGGGAGCTTCCCAACTTTAATCGAGTAGGAAAAACAAAAATCAAAAACCTTTTCCTTGGAAACATACATATATTTATATGAATTCTACCCAAGGCAGGCATACCCATTATGAAAAATCCCTATGAAGATTAACATACCAAAATCAACATACATAGACGAATATAAAGCGAAGTAATACTATTTCTTAAAAAATAAAATTTTTAAAAAAATCCAACAAATAATAAAATTTTATCCATAAAATAAAATGAACCAGAAGCCAGTACCTATTAGAAACTCAAAAAAAAATCGGTAACTAAAGAAACAAATGAAGTTGAGACTATAAGTACTAACTCTATTAACTTCTCAGTGTAGTAAGAATCAGCAAGCTTATGCTATCAAATTGTTAGACATTTGAAGCAGTTTTTATCCCTTGATTTCTCAATTGAGGGCGGAAATAACTGTAGATACATAGACTAATAAGCCTTTGATACCTCAAGCAAATCCTCGATGTTATCCAGCGTTGTTTCCATTGGAGCTTGTTCTGCTGAATTCACCGCTGCGCCCATTCCTCCTATCAAACTTCTTGGGAAAGCGCCTGAGGTTTATGTCTTAATGAGAAGGCAATCGAGTTGCTTCAGAACAGGGCTTACCCATTCTATTTCTCGATTACCAAAATATTCACATTCTTATTTTAAAAACATTTTACGATTGATCTCATTTTTAAAAGAGAAATAAAATATAATTTTATCTAATATTATCAAGTAATACTAAAAAGATAATTACTATTTATTTCATCTTAGATTTATTAATTTAGTTTTTTTATCTTTCTATTTCAAACAAAATCATTATTTAAGAAAGATTATATATTTTAAATTAAGTGTCCTCAAGAAGGTTTGGCTTATTTTATTTTAATGGTCATTTAATCAAATTCAATATAAAAAATGTGGATGACTTCTTTTATTTTAACTCTCAAATAATTAACTGTTTTTACTTTTTCTTTATTTTTTAAGAAAGTCTTACCATAATTTGTACTTCTTTTTTAAGTCTATTTTAATTGATATCACTCACCTAAGTGTAACAAGGAAAAAATAAAATAAAATCTTAATGATTTCATTGAAATAATATCTTATATTTTTTGACACGTCACTCTTTTTAATATAAAATGAAGAAAAAAGTGAACAGAGAGGATAATATCTTATATTCCGTTAGTACTTATTTATCAGATCAAAGAGCAAATGTAACTATTAATTATTTCAATTTACATGGAATCAATTTTCCATCATTGTCAAACTAATGCGAATAATCCGACAACCCATGCAAAGGCAAGTTAAACCTTATTCCATGGGGTTTACCTAGGACATTGTTGAATAGTGACATCGGATATCAAATTACCAAGAGCTTAAGTACATTAATTTATAGGTAAGTAGTAGCATTTGAAATCGAGAAATCTCAAATTTGAAACATAATAAAAGTAATTAGGAACCACCATTGATCTTCAAGATTGGAGTTACCGAGAGAGTTGGGGATGTATGAGTGTAAAAGAATAAAAAATTTCAAGAATAAAAGAAAATCTATCTCTATGATATTAACATAAGTGATGATGAAGGTACAAATAATATGATCTAATACTTTTCTCTGCTTTATATACTTAATTACGAGATAGTTTTAAAACTCTAACTAAAATTCATTTGAGACAAACTATTAATGGAGTTATTTTGTTTGGTGAAAGATGTTTTAAAACATGGCTATTTTATTAGGCGGATTGAGTACCACCATAATCACAAAATACAAATACGGTAGGAGAGGGTGGTGGAGATATAAAAAAATAAAAAAATAAATAAATAAATAAAGGGCACTTTTGGCTAATTGAGCCAAATTGTGTGCTCTAAAATTATAATTTCTAAGTGAAAATTGGCCCATAATCGCGTTTTATAGTTTTGGTCCTTAATTTTTCTAAACAAACTCCTTTTTCACTCAAAATATTTTGTATATTTAATTTCAACCCCCTGATGTTTGAACATTATTATAATTTAGTCATAGACTAATTACTTTTTATAATTTCATCCTTGATATTTAAAAAACATTTTTAAACCTCAAATATTTAATTTAGCTAATTTCGACACATTACATTTGATACTATTATATTTAGACCTAGATTATATACTTTTGATAATTTAGTCTTTAAGTTTTTTAAAACTATTTTTTAATCTACAAATTTTTTTTTTTTGGCTAATTTTTATTATGAATATTTAAACATTATTGGGATTTAGTCCTAAATTATTTACTGTAGATAATTTTGGTCCAATATTATAAAAAAAGATTTTTCCCCTTAAAATATTTCATTTTTTCCAAATTTTCTCTTGGCATTTCAGCATTATTGGAGTTTAGTCCAACATTGTTCATTTTTTATAATTTTGATCCCACTTTTTTCAAAAAAATAAATTTTCCCATAATATTTGAACGTTATTAAAACCTAGTAATAAATTATTACTTTTGATATTTTTGGTCCTTTTTTTTTTCAAAAAAAAAAATCTTTTTTAACCTAAATTTTACTTTTGATGACTTTGACCCCCCATGTTGGGATTCATGCCCAAAAAAGGCTATCATTTTCTGATAAAAGTGTAAAAGACCATAATCTTAATAAGTAATTTTATACATATTATCATAACATGCAATAAGGTCCAAGTTGATTTAAATAGGTGATCTGTGTGTTGGGACGTTTAGCATAGTAAGGTACGGATCACCGGAAGTTTAAATCATAAG
>JAOXNR010000013.1:8445750-8496635 GCA_028571225.1 Parsonsia alboflavescens
ACCGCCAACCCGAACCAACTCCCTCGCATGCATTAACGACAGCAAAGGGTAAATCCATCAAAACACTAACCGTTGCACCAAGAGGACAAGAATTGTACATGCCGGAGAGGGAACCTGAGCCTAATTTGCAAGCCCAGAGAACAGAACATTTACCATCAAGAATGCCACCCCGGATGGAAACTCCATTAACACTCTGGAAAAGAATCCACCTACCGGAATTTCCAAGAACATTGTAATCTGAAGGAGCCAAGAGGGTTCGATCAATCCTGAAGCTTACCCTTTTGTTATTGCATGGCCCATTAAACATCTTAGCTTGCTCAAGCAAGAACCTCCCCGGAGGTACATAAATGGTGGCCGGCACCGGCGAGCCGCAAGCTGCAGCCCATGCAGAGAGAAAGAACTTGGTTGAATTGGACTTTCCATCAGGAATTGCTCCTAACTCAACAACATTAATAATTGCATTTGAAGTATTGAACAAAAGGAAGAAAATAAATGGAACAATCATAATCCAAAGAATCGCCATTAAGAGGAGTTTTGAATTACGGGATAAATATTGTTTGACGAAGAGCTGGAAAGAATTTTGGTTTGGTGCAGTATTTATAGGGGCATGAATGTAAATTCTTCATAGAAAAGGAAAGAAACGGAAGTAAATAGAATGAAAAGCAAGAAAGCTGCGCCTAATATATTAGGGATGGGGAAATATATGTAACGTTGAAAGGGAATAAGAGAAAAAAACGGCATTGCTTTAAACTTAAACCAGGGGCTTTTTTTAATTAGAGGATTGTAAATGCATGCATGGAAAAGAACTCCCTTTCTAATTAATTTCTTAATATTTCAATAGGTCTATTACATACTCCCTTCTCCCTTCGTCACTAAAAATAAATCATCAGTCGTTGCTTTGCAAAAATTAAGGAAACTTTTTTTTCCTAAAAAGCCCTCTAATTGCCCTTCCAACAATTTGAACATCATTTCAGGAGAATATCATTAAAGGGTAATATAGAAAAAACACCTTAAAAAAAGGAATTAACTAACAACCATGATTTATAATTAATAACAAAAATAGTTAGTTAAGTTGACTCATATTTATTGACGGAGGGAGTATTGTTTTCACTTATTTCTAACATTGATTATATACATATGTCTATATACTCAGTCCATTCCTTATTAGCCATCGTTTTATTAATATTAAAGTTAAGTTTTCTTTTCCCAAATACCCTAATAGAGAAAAGAATTGATAATGAAAGAGAGAAAAATATATATTATGAAGAGAGAGCGAGAGAAGCAATATTGAAAAGAATGGATAAAAATTATGGAGGATGACATGTAATAAGGGAGAAGAGTATATATTTATCAAGAGTATGTAATAAAAATATATAGTATATATTCATGTAGAATTCACTGTATATTGACCATTTGAATAAAAAAGGTGCACTCCAAATTAAACTGAACAATTTAATCAGTTATTGGAAACACTTATTTTCTCGTATTTTGATTTTTGGGATTATAAATGCTTGCGGACAGTTCCCCTATATATCCTACTCCTTATTATCATGGTACGTCCATCAACTGATTTAAGACTAATTAAGGAAGAGATGATCTTAATTTGTCTCAAATAGGGTTGAGTCTGTGCCAATTGAACTAAATAGCCCTTATCTCTCAACCTTATCAATCAGTCTCTGTTTGGAGGGCACATATCTTAATACTTAAGCTACTATATTATTGTCTAATCTAATCATTGTAATGATCAAATTGATTGATTTTTAAGTTGAATAATCGCACATGGCTTTCTCTCTTATTTAAAAGAAGTCTGGAATCTTGGGTTACTAATTGGTGGAATGCCGGGCAATCGAAATTTTTTTGAATGGCATTCTAGAAAAATTCAAAGAATTCGAGGAACTCCTTATCTTGGACGAAAGGATGAAGAATACTCGGAGACACGTGTACACAAGCTTAATATAGGAATCCAAAAAGAAACGATTGAATTAATCAAGATACACTCCATACGATTTTTCACTTCTCGATAAATATAATCTATTTGTTATTATTGGTGGTTATTCTATTTTGAATAATGAAGAACTTGTTATTCTTAACTCTTGGGCCCAGGAATTCCTATATAACCTAAGCAACACGGTCAAAGCTTTTGGTATTCTTTTATTAACCGATTTATATATCGGATTCCATTCACCCCACGGTTAGGAATTAATGATTGGCTCTGTTTACAAAGATTTTGGATTTGTTCAGAATGATCAAATCATATCAGGTCTTGTTTCCACTTTTCCAGTCATTCTTGATACAGTTTTTAAATATTAGATTTTCCGTTATTTAAATCGCGTATCTTCATCACTTGTAGTGAGATAAGTCACTAAATATAAATTAAACAGATAAATTTTAATATATATATATATATATATATATATATATATATATATATAATTTCAGAGATGAGTATATTTGTTAATTTTTAAAATTCAATAAAAATTACTATTTTATGCAAAATGAGGTTTCTCTATCTCCCTTTTTTGTTTTGGGTGCACACGAAGACATGATATTGACCAAAGAATATAAATATATAAATTAACAGAATGTAGGATTCATTGCATGTATGTATATATGTTTTCATTCTTGTGTAATCAACACAATATAACTGCCAATATACTCAGCTCACCGGCCGTACCATTTGGTTACCGGGAGAAGTGGTTTTGTGGGCTTCTTTGAATTTCCTTTCCAATTTTAGAAATAAGACTTATATATAGCCCTTATCCCTTCAAGTGTTTCTTTGATCTCTTTTTATAATCTTTTTCTCTTGATATAAAACAAAATAATAAAAGAAAAGGGAAATTTTAATGTATTTTTAATGAGTTAAACATAAGACTTGCCAAAATTGGTTTTCTTACAATGTTTTCTTTTTCCAAAAAATAATTTTTATGTAACAGATGATTCAGAGGTTAATTATCAAAAAAAATATAAAAAAAGTGAACAATATACTACTTTGGATCAATCTGATGAGGATCAAGGTGGACAATAACATCATTTTATAAGCTTTACCCCTTAGTCAAAGCTAAAAGTTTTTTATTTTAACTAAGTTTTAGAATTTCAATAGTCAAATTGAATTTAATGTTATCTATGTTGTAGTATCTCTAAAGTCACGGAAATTAATTAAAACTATACATAATTTCAAGAATGAATGTTAACTTGCAAGTTTTTTCCATCGTTGATCACCACTTTTCCATTGTCATATTTCAAACTCGAGAAGTACCAATTTCAAGTAATCTCATTTACTTTTAAACTAGTAGACTTTACATTTTGAAATTGATTAAATATGACTATATAATCAATAATTCTATTTCCTCCTCCTGTTTTTATAAGTCATTGGATCTAATGTTTTCTTTCTAAAATATAGAACTTTTTTAACGATTGGGATAGGGAATGTTAAGGATAATTGATTGACATCTTATTTGTTAAAATTATGTTTAGAAAGGAAAAAACTTATAGCTATAATTATAGATAATTATTTCTTTCTTGGAGTCATCATAAGATTATAGTTAGAACATTTGTCTTTGTTATCAACTCAATTTAACGCCTTAGCCAAGTGATAAAATGCCCCTAAGAAGTTAACCAAGAATTCTAGAAGAGTTTTTTATGAACATTCAAATAACTAATGTTTGATCCAAAAGAAATCACTCAAGTTTGAATTAAGTTGTTTCTAAAGTAGATAATTCAAATTACGAATTGAGTGACTATTTATAGTCCAAGACTCAAATTAACCTAATAAATTCGTGGAATAAGTCATAAGAATGAAAAAACCCTTAACATCAAAATAAGTCACTGTACGACGCGGGTCAGTGCACCAGATCCTCCCGCTGCAACTGGTGTCAATTACAGCCTTGTCTGGCACCAGTCAGAAGGTTTTCCTTCTTTCCGATTTGTTCTTTCATCCCTTACTTCAAGCCTTGTTATGATCACTTTATACACTTCTTGGACATGACTTTATACACTTCTTGGACATCTCTTCACTTTTTGTACATTATATATCTTCTTTGATGGTTCATCTTCAACAAGTGTTGTTCCTTCCAACAAAGCTTCCAACAAGTGTCATCAATGTCTTCTTCATCTTTAAGGCTCTTGACTTTGTAATTGATCTGAAAGGCATTGTAGGAACTTGATTGCCATCATTTTGGGACCAACGATCAGAAGCAATGAGATTATTCCTTGTCGGTTTAAGGAGGCAGTAGCATCGATTAACAGAGGAAAGAAAATCAATCAGTGATATTGTTCAAAGAGAATTTGTGCATCATTGGAGAGAAGTCTGGCAGAGCCAAATAAAAAAATAAATTTAAAAAAAAACATCCTTTTTAAAATCTTTAATGTGTATACAACTTATATTAAAACGACTAATACTCCATTCCACAAATCACAATATATTTATTTTAGTCAAATCAAAAAAATTAAAAAAAAGTCTTATCCAAACCTAGGGAACTAAAATAAAAAATAAATAAATTAAAAAGTATTATGAGGAAATATATATAATGGAAATAGAGTAATAATTTCTTCTTTGACGTATGTAAAAAATAAAATAACTCATATTTCGAAACTTGTAAAATACCTTACTTTTCGGAATGACGAGTACTTTTCGAAACATATATTCTACACTATCAATAATAAATATACACGTATGTTTTTTAGATATATTTTTTTAATAAAAAACATATTAAATCCTACAAATACTTTATTTAAATTGAGTAAGATATATTACTTTATTAGGTGGTGTAGAAGATGATTTAGAAGAAGTACTATTTTTTCCTCTTAATCCATACTTAGAGATCTTCTTCTTTGAAAATAAGTATTCATTAGTTCTCTATTTTCCCTAATGGCGTTTCTTGTGTACTTAAAAAGTGCATATTTGTGAGGAGTCCTTGTTTATCAAACTTAACAGAAGAACTTCAATTCAGAAAAGAGATAGGGAAATGGATAGATCTTTTTCTTTGAACACAATCAAAGGAAATAAACAGTGCAGTGCTGATCAGAACGGAAATAAACGAAACCCTAAAACAGTGCATGCAATAATTCTGAGAGAGGAAATGAAAGAAACCCTAAAATGCCTTCAATACCAATTCCCTAAAGGCTAAACTAAATCCCCTCTCCATGGCCAACCCAAACAAGGTCAATCTGAGACATCCAATGGCATGCCTCGATTTTCCCGGGGGACGACTTTAGTATCTTGAAAGCTACATGATCTCTTGGCCATGCTGAAGTATCCATGTGACAGACAGCAAGGAGTGAATTAACACTAGCCCCTGATTCAGGTTCAATCAAATCCACAGAATACAATCGGGTCGACTATAGCAAATGACAGAAATAGGCTGCAAAAGGAAGGAACACTTCATGACAAGACACAACTCTTTGAGCATGATCATACTGCTTAATGGTTCCAAGCAAAAGCTCAGTTCCAGAGCCCTTTGTGTTCTTGGAAGTCATTGCAACTATTTGTTTCTGTCCCAAAGCTTTCTTTGAGAATTCCAGCAGCTCCTCTAAGGACTTTGGGCAGCCCTTGATCTCTCCCTTCAGTGCAGGTGAACTGCAGTACCAAAGGGAGGTTTCAATGGCATCTTTTGTTAGGGGGGAAGAAAATGATTCTGGAAATAGCTCCTGGAGATGGGTTGAGGTAAGGGAAATGGCTGATGCAATTTCAGAAGGGAGAAATGCCCGACGAGGGAATTGATCGTGTAAATTTGGGAGTTTGATTTTGTTTTCTTTTTGAAGGATTGAAATCCTAAAGAAAGAATTTTCAGCTTCCAGAAGCTCAGAGGTGGTAGGTGACATGTGAGCCCTAGGAGCATACTGATTATTGCTAGACAGTTTAAGATCTTTGAATTGAGATGAAGAAGAGTCTGCAGCATCCTGATGCTCAGAGGTAGGAGACATGTAAGCCCTGGGAGCATATTTATTAAAGTATCCATTAGCAGAAGCTTTAAGATCCCTGAATTCAGATGAACAAGCAAGATTGGCTTTTGAACAAAAATTAGCATTAGATGAGAAGGAATTTGTCTGTATTAGTGAAGCAAAATAAGAACAATCGTGGGCGGAAAGTGGAGATAGTTTTGAGGAAAGAGATTGGGGCATCCTGCCGTGGGCATTTCTTGACCAAAACTTGAGCTGAGAAGAAGCAACAGATGATGGAGAAAATGTTGCGGATGTCAAAGAAATTGAGGCAATGAGAAACAAAATAATGGAATGGGTAGAGAGAAATGAAGCACTAGCCATGTTCTCCTAGTCTCTATTTTGTTTGTGTGAAGAGGGTTTTCTCCTATACACTTACATATAGTTCAAGAACTTTCACCTTTTGGTAAGAAGTAAGCTCTATTTTCAATTTGAGTCTTATCCAAATTAAATATGTCATATCCAAATCTCTTTGTTCCATTCATATGCCTAAAGAAATAAGGCAACTTGCCCAACTTGGTTCAAGAATATTGGGTTAATTCAGTATGTTTCTTTAGTTATTACTTCACCCACAAACATGCAACTCAACTTAATTAACAAATCAAAAGATTCTCTTCTATGGTAAATCCAAGGGATCTTATCGCCCTTCAAGGGATTTGCCTTCAGGCTTAATTAGTTCCATCCACACTAGAAACTAGGAGACAAAGTTCAATTCAAAACTTGACCTTATTCAAACACCAATTGAAGGATTCTCTCTTCAAACTTATATTTATATATGGCCTATACATATATATATATATATATAAATGTTAATGTGTATTTGACCGTGCATACTAACGAGTGCAGTAGTTAATCAACTAACGGTCAAATTTAACGGTTTCTATCTTCTTTTTTTAAACAATTAATTAAAATTTAATTAAGTACCCTTAGGGTTTAGTTTATCCTTTTAGGGTTTAGTTTTATTCTTTTAGGATTTAGTTTTTTTTTTATCCTTTTAGGGTTTAGTTTTATTCTTTTAGGATTTAGTTTTTTTTTTTAGGATTTAGCTTATCCTTTTAAAATTTAGTTTATCGTTAGTTGACTAAATACTGCACTTGTTAGTGTGCACAGTCAAGCACATACTAACATTACTCTATAAATATATATATATATATATATATATATATATATTATTTCTTTCTTTTCCTCTTACAAAATATAATTAGATTCTCAACAAATGGTATTTTTGATCCATCAACTATTTACATGTTACTATTTTTATTGATAAACTTTCAATTTGAAATTTTTAATCCTTCAACAATATTTTTTTTTGTGCAATCAGTCCTTTTGATATAAAATTGAGCAAAAGGAAAGTATTTTTGTTAACCCACAATATAATATACTTTAACCACTTGTAACCCGCTCATTTACTTACTTATAACCCATTTATTTTTTATCCAAATAAGATAAAAATACCATCAGAATTCCATTCTAATAACCCGCCAAATAGATAAAAATATGATAGGTTATGAGTGAAGTGGGTTATATAATTGATTGACAACAATACCCCTCTCCGATGAGAGAAAATACTCATAAAACTTAATTTCTTGTCAAAAGGATCGATTGTACAAAAAAAAAAAATTATTTAAGAATCAAAAACTTAAAAATAAAAGTTTATGAATAAAAATAGCAATCTATAAATAATTAATTACCAACAGTACCATTCATTGGAGATCTCAACTTAATTGTTTGGCCTAATTAATCTCATCCAATTTGCGCCAAACTTTATTATACAAAAACTCAAAGTTAAGTCTAAAATACCTTAATCTACACCAACAGCAGAGACAAACCAAAACAACTCTTCTTATTAAAACCCAAGATTACCATAAAAGGGAGAAATTATATCAAAGTCAAATGAATTCCATGCAGTTTATAACACTTTTATTTGAACAAAACATAATCATACTCGGTATAATTGGATTCATGTGACTGCTTGATATTCAAGACAAGGCGATTAAAAGAGAACAAAGGTACATTGCAACTAATCCCATATCCAAAAACAAAGACTACAACTAAACAAAAAATTATGGAACTGCATAGAACAAGAATTCTGCTACCTTAAATGCCTCTTATTGGTACCCTTAACAGGTGACTTGAAAAGAAATTTGTTTGCCTGTTCGTTTAACCAACAAGTATGTCGAACCAATTAAACAAAAATGGTAAATTAAACACGTATCATGTCAAGAAATAATTATTTCCTGTTTCAAATTGCTCCATGGAAATTCAAATAACAAAATTCCTTGACTTCAATTAACCACATCAAGTACCAGCTTTCGTGACTTGAGCACCGACCACTTCAAACGTCTGTAATAAGCAGCTTGAAGAAGTGCCAAAGACAATACAAATATCCACTTGAATCCCATCTGCAGAAGTATGCTAAGTGTAAGAGAACTGCTAAATTGTAATAGTTGTTGTATTATTCCCTATGTCAAAAACCAACTTACCAGTTTCCTTTCTTCCATCTCTGGCTCCGCAGCCCACGACAAAAATGTCACAACATCTTTTCCCATCTAAAAATACACAGAAAAGAAAAGCCAGAGTCTGAATAACATGATGCATATAAATGGAGCTACAACATCTATGGATAGCGCATGACCAACCTGAGCTTCAGTTGCAGAAGTACCATCTTCATACTCGACAGCACCATCATTAAGCATCTTAGGCATAGCAATAGCACCACCGGGGAAGTAAGGATTATAGTGCAATCCTTCTCGAATCTGAATTGTGAAGTAAAGATTTAAGCATCTTAGTGGTTAACTGAAATTCTATGTAGAGAAAGAAATGCATTCAACAGGAAATCCTAAATGAACTTAAGAAATTCCCACTGCATTAGAGAAGTAAACTTAGTCAACATTAATGGATAGAGTTGTTTCAACAAAGAATTTAGGAAAAAGCACCCATTTAAGTTGAAGATGTTCCTTCAATTATTGGACAAACATGTATTAACAAATATGCTGATGTGAATTACTAATCTGAAAAGAAAAATAGAAAAGAACCATTCCACAGTAAAAGCAGCAGTGGAGAAGCTGAGAATTTATGTCCGAACTCAATATCTGAAGTTTGGTCATGATTAAATTATGACATAGTTGTGCTAGAAAAACAAAACAAAGTGCACACTCCAAAAATACTTTTCTTAATACTTCCATTATACATCATTGACATGTTTGAAAATTCTAAAATAAAAGTATAAAGTTTAAGGTCAGAAATGGAAATTAGAGGAACTTATGTGAAATTGTCACTTGAAGTTATATGTTTAATTTTT
This sequence comes from Parsonsia alboflavescens, assembly GCA_028571225.1. NCBI lineage: Eukaryota > Viridiplantae > Streptophyta > Magnoliopsida > Gentianales > Apocynaceae > Parsonsia > Parsonsia alboflavescens. The sequence goes on from JAOXNR010000013.1 coordinate 8,454,989, forward strand.
TTTCTAACTTTCTTAGATTAATGCTTCACAACGTCATGAAATTTTAGAGAATTAGAATACATGAGTTGTTCCATTTATTACTTTCTTTTTCTTCATATTTTGGTTGTTCAACGCAACAATGGCTTCAAAATCATCATTCTTTAAGATGAATAAACAATTAAAAACACACTCACATTTTCATCATTTCTATTGATTTATCCTTCTAAAATTGACTTTATCATCTATTAGTTTTATGTGACCATGTCTTAAAATTAAATGCCAAATACCAAATAGAGAATTACAATAAATTAGTTCTCTCTCCATCCAAAATTAATTGTCGACTTTTAATTTCATATAAAATTTGGGCTCCTTTGACTTTAATTTAAATCAAAAAAATTTTCCTTGGAATTAACTAATGTGATCAGTGGTGTGATGTTGAGTTAGTGGGACGTAAATCTTTCAAATTAAGAAGGATATTAGTGGAACTTTGAATTAAAAATATAATTATTTCAGAAAAGTGGACATTGAACATCTCATAATAGAATATTGAATATTCAATTCATGATGGAGGAGAATTTCATTTCGAAAACAAAAGAATAACATCCATTTTTATTTGGTAGAAAAGTTGAAAATCAATGAAAATATGTGCATATGACTTGAGATCTTTAGGAAGAAAAGGTTAAAAATGATTTGAGCATAAAAAATAATCCACCCCTCTGAATGGTATTGATCACAAGGACAGCAGGAACTCAGAATTCTCTGTCATAAATTATTCCCAATAGGTGAATTCTTAGATAAAGTATGTTTTTCGAGGAGTAGTACAAAAGTATGGGTGGCTTCCTTATTGATAAATACAGAGAGTTGTAGTTGACATGAACTAAAAACATTAATCAAAGGGTTGGGAAACCTAGAAAGTCAGTAAAATGAATAAAAAGACCACTCTTGCGACTAACTAGTAATTCATCAGGAAAACAATAAATACAGCAATGTAAGTACGACTTACAGAAATACCAGCAGGAGGATCATGGTAGCCAGTTAAGAGGGCAAAGACATAGTTCTGACCATTGTGACGAGCCTAGAGGAAAAAGAATACAGTTACATCATGCAAATAAATAAAACCGAAGTTAAATTCAAGAAAGCAAGCTCAAAAAGATACCTTAGTAATAAGACTCAAGTCTGGAGGATAAGCCCCTCCATTTGCAAATCTAGCTGCTGCTTCATTTGCATATGGCTGTGGAAAACGATCACTCAGCTTCCCAGGGCGAGTAAACATCTCACCCTCATCGTTAGGCCCATCAACCACCTCAATTTCAGCTGCCATAGCTTTTGTTTCCTCCTCGGTATATGCCACGCCCACCAAATCACGGTATGAAACCAGTGACATGGAATGGCAAGATGCACAAACCTGTTGATAAACCTGGTGGCCACGACGAATCCTGTTTCCAAAAGTGGCCATAGGTAATCAGGGGCACTATGAAGAGAATACAAGCCTAAAAACCTGGTGCATAAAATGCTTCACACCTGCAATCAATATAGCTAGAAATACAAGGCATAGAAATTTTAGGTAAGCATAATACAGGTAATTTAAATAACTTGTGCCCTGCAATTTTAAGTGATAAGGTTCCGGAACTGGAAAATGATTAAGGTAACTTGGTAAAAAAGGATTGATCACATCTGATACATTATATTTCACCTAATTATATCAAAAGTTGTGGTGTCATGCAGTTCAAAAAGTCACTCTTGCCAATATTTTTCAACCAACTTCTGCTCATTTGGTTGCTGAACTAGTCTTAACAAAGTACTAATTACTTACCCACTCAATTATAAAAGCATTATTATTAAAAGGGAGACATATAAAAGAAAAATGGTTTTAATAAGTTCAAGGAAAAATACCAAAAAGATGATTCTGAATCTCTTACTGTAACTATTATAAAATGAGGATGCATACAGTCGAAAGTCAAACCAACTAATTCTCACCAACAAGGATTACATCATGGCTTCAATATTAAAAATCCCATTTCAAAGATAATTAGTGTTATCCCATGCTCAAGAAAATATATGATGTCATGTTTTATTTATTTATTTATCTATTTATAAAACAGACCATCAGAACTCAAGTCAAACTGAGTAAACAGGGACCTAGATGAATTTGGAGAACAGAAAACTTATTTGAGATTAACAAAAAGATTACTGGCTAGTTGCCGTGAAAGCCAATATCCTAAACCAACCCCCAGTAGTTTATGTTTTGCAGCTAACTGATAACATTTGATCTTTGGAATACAAGAAACATACATACAGAAGTTCTTAATAGGAAGAGATTAGCTCTTTTAACAATGCTGACCAAAAACTAATAAAATAGGATGTCAAACAAAATGACCACACAACATGAACGGGGATGATCAAGGGACAAGAAGGAAAACAAAGATGACTGTCTACCTATTTAACATTTTAGTTAACCAGTAATCGATTTCCATGTCACATTTTCAAGGCTCAGGAACATAGATCAAAAAAAACAGCAAATTGAACATGATAACCATTGCAAGTAAATAGCCCAAGTGTTAATTAAATTTTCCTGAAGACTTGATATTAAGTAAAAGCATTGCTGAAACCTACGAGCCATGGTCATATGAGCTGAGAAATCCTTCATGTGGCCAAGGGTAGTTTGGGGATTCCAAACCATGTTCTGCCTCATCTGCAGATGCCACTGTAGCAAAACTCAAAAGACCTGAAACACTCGCACCAACTAGAGCCAATGTTCTCAGGGACTTCATGCCAGCTGATCCAGTATCCTCTTGACCTTGCTTGGAAATGAAGGATGACAAAACTGGAGAGGCCTGCAAAGGAAAGGAGATGAAAATAGAAATTAGCAATCATAACTGAAAATTAAGGACAAAAACACATAACTTGATATCAAATAGTCAAACATAGGCACAAAGTCATTCTAAGACAACTAAAGAAAAGATAAAAATGTTAAAAAGAGCCACAAGCTAAGAGCAAAAGCAATTTTTTGTCAAAAGCTGGTCTAGAATACCATAGACATACCAATGAAAGAAAAAATGCAAATATTACTAGCAAAGTCACACACAAAACCAAAAAAGGCAATTGATGAAAGAGAATATGATGAGGCAGACCAAAGAATCAACAAATACAGTAGATGAAGCAATAAGAAATTATCCCAGGATTTTCTAGCTCAGATTTGATATATATGAAGGTTCAAACTAAACTCAGCCAGAATCTGCTATTTTATTCACTACATGTCAATCTATTTTTATTCTTATACTCCCAATATCATTTCATCTTTAATTAAGATATTCAATATCACAACATTATTATCCTCACATCCATCCTCATTACATTAATTATAAATAGAAGTAAGAATAACTAAGATTCATGATCAGCCAAGGAAGGAGAAGAACATAAAATCACAACTGTTCACTGGTTATTCAAGTACTCCAGGAAAGTAATCTATTTACTTTGTTCTTTAACTTGCACAGCATAAAGTAATTCAGTTGATTTGTCCTATAAGTTCAATTGATTTGCCTTCAACGCATAGAACCATCAACAATTCAGTCCTGCGTTTAAGCATAAGTAACAAGCAAACAATTATTAACATCCAAACTAAATAATTTGAGATACAACCAAGTAGTAAATTTAACAGTCAAGAAATAGTATAACAAATTATTCAACCAGTATAAGCTTAAACTACAGCAAGAGAGCGAAACCAGAGTTAACATCAAAAAAAAAAAAAAAAGTAAGTGCACATTCATTCTACTATCAAATTAGAGGAACAGGATAAGTATATTAACATTGATTTCTCGGACACAGAAGCAAATAACAGCTAGAGAGAAAAAAGCAATTATAATTTAAAATTAGCCTTACAGTGGTTTGTGACTGAAGCTTTTCCCTCAACAATCTGTGAAGCGCTCTACCTCCAAGTCCAAACATTTTATTCCGAAAAATCTGTTCATATAAATCCAAAAATCAGAACAACATTGAGAACAAAAGCATACCAATTCCAGGATTTCGTTTTCATATTTTTTTTCTTCCACAGACTCAAAAGATTCCAAATTTTTCTTCCCCTTAAAATTTCGAATCCTTAATTCAGCATCACTGATTATTCCCTTAAGAATTCAGCCTCCAGAACTTTCGAAATAAATATTACTCCCCAACCCCATATCTGATTCTCATCCCACGGTGTCAATCCAAGAACTGAACACCATTCTCTCCAAACCCACGAAAATCTTTATCCTAACAACTCGAGACAAACCCATTTTAGGCAAACGCAAATTCAAGAACTCCTAATACAGCTAAAAGTACTGCAGACCCAGATTTGATCAAAATATCCTATTTCAATCTTTCCTCATAAACATGAATCGATGCGGGAACATCAAAGGGAATGGAAGAAGATACCTAATAGCGTTGAAGTGAACACACGAATAGATCGCAAAAGTCGATGGCTGTTGCACAGCGTGTGGCGTTCCGCAGAGAGACGAGGAAGCACTTTTGTGACGTTAAAATTAGCTAGGCTCTCATAAATCTCAGTGGGAGGAAAGGTTCCAAATAAAATAAAATTACATTTTTAACCATTTTGTTACTAAAATTATACAAAAGCCCCTAAAGTTAATTGTATAGTCCATTAGTCTTGGGGCTTTTGTTTTTAAAAAAATTGTTTTTTTTTTCGTGTTGGAGAAATATTAAAAGCTTCCTTTGATTCTTTTAAAATTATTTAAGTTCTTAATTGTTAGTTCAAATCACTTAATTGTTTGTATTATTATGATTAACTAAATTATTCTACACTTTTTTCTTTTGGAAAGTGAGAAGTGGCAAAGAAAGAAAGGGTAAGGGATTTGAATGGTACTTCAGTTTATATTATTGAAAGGGTATCAATTAGATGATCTAATTGAATAATTGCAATACTAATTAGAAGTAGATTCTAATTTTTTATGCATTTAAAATTAAATGTCTCTTTTGTTAACTAATTATAATTTTACTTTTACAAAGAAATTGATATTATTTTGTTCAAAACAAAGTCAAGCATTTTTTTATGTATACAAATTATCAAAATGACCTTCAATTTTGATTACCTACATTTCTCTCATTTATAAATGCAATACACTCTTCAGAAAAGAGAATTTTAAATAATAAGAGTGAAAAAAACATAAATTATGCATTGTTGATGGATATAAATCCACCTATATTTAATGTTTAACCATTTATATAGTGACGAATGTCCTTTAAATTTCAATTTGGAGTTTACTAAAATTACTATCCCCACTCGTATATATAAATCTGAGGCAAAAACAGATTGCAAAAAATAGACTAAATAGAAGAAAAGATGGAAATTTTGCGAAAACTATCTAGTTTTCTGTAAATTTTGCTGATTAATCTGAGCATGAACCTGAGAATGCAAGTACTTAATCTGCCTAGAATGTTCCTTTGCCTCCGAACTGAACTGACTGTAAACCGGTAATGGAGTAAGGTCCAGTGGAGTAACTGGATTGCTCCCATAGACAATCTCGAATGGGCTTCTCCTTGTCATTCGATTTACTAACCTATTATAAGCAAATTCAGGTTGGGGCAGCACCAAATCCCACTGCCATGCACTGTCAGCAAGCAAACTGCGTAACAGATTGCCCAAACTTCTATTCACCACTTCCGTCTACCCATTTGTTTGAGGATGGTGAGAAGAACTAAACTATAACTTGGTTCAAAAAAAATCGCTAGAGAGTACAAAAAAAGTGACTGACAAACTTCACATCCTTGTTAGACGTGATCGACTTAGGAACCCCATGTAGTATGACAATCTCCTGTAAAAACAGCCCAGCCACCTATGAAGCATCAAATATTTTGTTGCAGGGAACAAAGTGTGCCATCTTTGGAAATCTATCAACCACTACCATGACCGAATCCTTATTCCTCTGTGTCTTCGACAGCCCCAAAACAAAGTCCACACTAATATCCTAACAAGGTGCCACTGGCAAGGGTAAAGGCAGATACAAACCAGCATTGTTACCTTTAGTTTTAGCCATATGACAGACCTTACATCGCTAAACGCAACGAATCACGTCACCCTCTATCCGAGGCCAATAAAAATGCTCAAGTACCAAGGCCAACATTTTGTCAATCCCAAAATGCCCTGCTAAACTGCCAGCATGATGCTCATCAACAATTGCCACCCTCAACGAACAATCAAGGATACACAATCGATTCCCCCTAAACAGAAATCTATCCTGAATCATAAACAACTGTTGCGGCTCTGTTTGACACTTCTCCCATATATCCCTGAACTCCGGATCATCCCTGTACAAGTTAGAAAATGTGTCGAAACCCAAATCCTGGACTTGCATCGCATTCAACAAGGCATGTCTCCTGCTCAATGCATCTGCCACCCTATTCAGTACGCCTGTCTTGTGTTGGATGGAAAAAATGAAAGCTTGCAGAAACTCTATCCATTTTGCGTGTCTCCCATTCAGTTTATGTTGTCCATAAATGAATTTTAGGGTCTCATGATCAGAGAACAGAATAAACTCCTTGGAAACTAGATAGTGTCTCCAATGTTCCAAACTCCTCACAATTGCATAAAACTCCTTTGAGTACCCTCTATTTGTCTTGCAAGAAACTCTATCCATTTTGCGTGTCTCGCATTCAGTTTGTGTTGTCCATTAATGAATTTTAGGGTCTCATGATCAGAGAACAGAATAAACTCGTTGGACACAAGATATTGTCTCCAATATTCCAAACTCCTCACAATCGCATAAAACTCCTTATCATAAGTTGAGTACCCTCTGCTTTGCCTCATTTAACTTTTCACTGAAGAAAGCTACAAGCCTGCCTCGCTGACTTAACACTCCTCCAATACCCACTCCTGATGCATCACAAAGAACTTCAAAAATTTCAGTAAAATCAAGTAAAACCAATATAGCAGCTCCGATTACCTTTTGCTTCAGTAACTGAAAAGCCAAATCTACCTCTGCGGTCCATACGAAGCGACTCCCTTTCAAACAGTTTGTCAAAGGTGCAATAATAGAGCTGAAACCTCAAATAAACTACCGGTAGAAAGATGCCAGCCCATGGAAGTTGCGGACGTCAAAGATTGTCTTCGACATCTCCCAATTTAGAATAGCATCCACCTTTGCAGGATCCATCTGAATGCCACTGAATGACACAATATCACCCTAAAATGTCATATGATCAGTCAAGAAATCACATTTTTTTGCATTAACAAACAGCTGTTGCTTCCTTAATGCCTAAAACACTGTAATCAGGTACTGTAGATGCTGCTCAACCGAGACACTATAAATTAAGATGTCATCGAAATACAGAAGCACAAATCGGCCAATAAATGGACTTAACACCTGATTCATCAATCTCATGAAGGTACTGGGCAAGACAATCCGAAAGGTATGAATATCCATTCATATAGCCCATCTCGCGTCATAAATGTGGTCTTCCACTCGTCCCCCGGTCAGACCCGAATCTGGTGGTATCTGCTCCTCAAATCTATCTTCAAAAAGACAGATGCCCCATGTAATTGGTCTATCAAATCATCAAATCAGGGAATCGAAAACCTGTACTTGATGGTTATCTTGTTTACTGCCTGACTGTCAATGCACATCCATCAAGAACCATCTTTTTTTGGCACTAACAAAGCTAGCACTACACAAGGACTCATACTTTCTCTGATTACCCCTTTTTCCATCAATTCGTGCACCTACCGTTGTAGTTCTCCATGCTCCTTAGGACTCATGCGATAGGCTGTCTTATTAGGAATAATAGCACCAGGCACGAAGTCTATACAGTGCTGGATGTCCCTCATAGGTGGCAAACCTAAAGGCATCTCCTCTGGTATCACATCAGCGAATTCTTGCAGTAATGGAGTAATTTGCTCAGGAAGGTCTGACTGAACTACATTTTGTTCCAGGACAACCAATGTAAAAATTTCGTTCACCTTGCTCGTCTCCTCACAAAATTCTACTCTGGATAGCAGATTCTTCATTGCTCTCTCATAATCATAATGAAGAGACAAGAAAACTTCCTTCCTTCCTCAAATTCAAAGGACCCAGTGTGATATTTTCACAATCCTTGTTGAAGGTGTACGTGTTCCAAACCATGTTTCATCCTCCTATCGTGCTGCCATAGCCTTCCTAACAGAATGTGACAAGCATCTATAGATACAACATCACACCAGACCATGTCAGTATATTTCTTACCAATCGAAAACTATACCAGACACCGTTTGCTGACTTTCATTTCGTTGCCCTTTTTCAACCACCACAGTTTATAGGACTGCAGGTGCTCAACTGTTTTTAAGCCTAATTTTTCTACTGTCGTTGTGGAGATCACATTCCCACAAATACCACCATCAATGATCATGTCACAAACCTTTCCTTTGGCAGTACATCGGGTATGAAAGATGTTATGCCACAGCCATAAGTCATCTTCTGCTAGAGCCACATTTTGAACTTGCCTAATCACAAGTGACTCTCCCGAATCAACATACACAATATCCTTCTTATTCTGTACATTGCCAGATTCCTTTTCATCTTCATCAAACACCGATTCCAGGGCCTAATCACTGAGTGCCCCGAATTGCTTGTTTGGACAGTATGCAGCAAAGTGTCCAATACCCTGACATTTAAAACAGCTCTTAACCGTCGCTGCTCATTTGCCAGTCCCACTGTGCAGTCCTTCCTTGGCCACTGATTTGCCCTTTTCTCCTTTACTCGCAGCCACTGCCGCCGCTAAAAAGGATTGACTACTGGGTTTACTCTGACATCTGTTTGGACACCTAGACCCTGAACCATTGTTTTTCCTTCGACACTGTCCTTCGACCTTCAAAGCTAGTCTGCAAGCATCTTCATATGACTAGTATTGTTGCAAATGAACTACATCCGCAATTTCAACCCTTAGTCCTGCCAAAAACCGAGCCACCGTCTGCTCATATTCTCCAACCACATCACATCTCATTCGCAGACGATCAAATTCCTCAATATCCTGTTCTACAGACAACTCACGCTGCATAACACTATGATATTCAATGAACGCTTCCTGTTGGTAATGAGTAGGCAGAATTTTTTTTCGCAGCAATTTCTTCATCTTATCCCAAGTCGCAATTTTCGACTTCCCCTCTCTCGCACGTTGCTTCTTAACATGTTTCCACCATATTGAATCACGTTTTCTCAATTTAATCGCAACAATTTTAACCTTCCACTCCTCAATCAGGTCTCGAATATAAAAAATTCTTTCAACAGTGTGTAACCAATCTATAAACTCATTAGGATAAGCCTTACCTTCAAAATCTGGAATCTGGATTTTCATACCAAAATTCTGGAAAGAAGTTTGTCTGTCAGATCGTTCTGCTAGATTATGCCCCCCTGTTCAAAACCCCAAACAGATTAAAGTCTTCCTCCCATCTTCGGTTTCAATCTCTGATTCCTCCCTCGCCTTAGACTGAACGCCCAACCTAATCTGCACCAATTGCCCTTCTAAGTCTCGGATCAGCCCTCTCAGCTCTTCGTTTTCTCTGTCTCGCAGGTCTCGTTGATGATGTTGTTCGTCTTCCTTAGGAATGACTCCATATCCCCTTCCAGCACAACATCATCCACGACCAACACAATCTTGTTCAACCATTGGTGAAAGCAACCTGGTGCTCTGATTCCAAATGATGCAAAAGTAAATTGCGAAAAATAGGCTAAACAAAAGAAAAGATAGGAATTTTGCGAAAACTATCTAGTTTCTATAATGCGACACAAAAGTCAAAAAATTAATCAAATTCAACCACCCTAAACCGAAAACAATTGGTAAAATATAACCTAACCGTAATCCGGAAACAACAAAATAATAAAATTACCAAAATACGCCTAAAATATAAAAAAATCCCAAAAGTCCAACAAGATAATCCCGAATGGTCCAAAACTGGCTCAATCCATGACAAAGCAATGGGTTTTGATCATTAGGCCGTTTCCAATCACCCAACCAAATTTGAATCCATTCCAAGCTCGGACCACTTGAATTCTACAAGTACTTTTTGCCTTGCATCAAAATCATTTTAATTAACTTTTCTTTTTGCTAATTATAAATCATTATTATTAATTAATTAAGTATATGTCAATATTTTTTCTATATTTCATCTTTAATGATATATTAATTTCTTGAGTATTTTACAAAAAAAAAAATCTTAATTTTTACAAAATAACAATGGATAACTTATATTCTTTGCTGAAAGGAGTATGATTTAACATCTTGTACTAACTCCTCCTAAAAAAAAATTTTTAAAAAAAAGGAAAAAGAAAAGGGAATTGCTTTGATTCAATTCTGCCTCATGAAAATTAACCACTCTTTTGAATCCATAAAATTTGTCCCAATCTAATGAGTGAGTTTCACATTATGCATGTCAAAGAACTCTACAAAGTACCTTTTCTCTTCTACACGACTAAGCAAAAAGCAAAAATCCCACAGAGAATTTAATAGCTTCCTTCCTGTCTTGTGATTTCTGTACAATTATCTTTCAGGCAGAATGAAGTAGTGGATTCTGTTAACTGTAAGAAAATGCCTAAAAGCTATTCAAGACTACTACATACATTCAGTTCCTTCTGAATGGTCTCATCCCCACCACCTGAAGGGTTGTTGTTCACTTCACCACCCCTGGTGGCTCTCTGGGAGAACAGAAAGTTCTTGACAACTGAAAAATGAAAATGAAAATCAGCTTTCATTTTTGAGCAGTTGGCACCTATCCACTTCTCAGCCACACTCGTTGGAACGCTGTCCTGGCTGTCCCTCTCGTGTTCTTCAATGGCAGGGCGTATTTCATCGTATAAGGAACTGAGCTTACTGGTAGCTTCAGTTTTCATCTCCTGCACAACAAGAGTTGTAAGAAAAGGGCAATTAAGACAGATGATGCGTGTTTTTTGCCCTTGTAAAGTAATACTCAATCTCTCCAACAATATAAGTAGTTTTAAGACTCTTTTGTTGGTCACACAATATAAGTCATTTTACAATTATCGATACATAATGAGAAAGAAAGAGAATTGTAGTAAATAATGAGAGAGCAAAAGGGCAAGTTTTACAAAATATAACCATATTTAAGGATTCTTAATCTACATAAAATGATGGTTAACAACTTATATTATAAGATGGAAGTAATATATAGATGTAGGCTCATATACACAAAGGACGATCTTTAGACTACAACCAAAAGCCTACACAAAATCCAATTACAATTCAATGCACTAATCCCAAACCGGAGTTCCTTTTGTTTCCTAAATGGTTGTTTAGAGAGAAGAGGAAGAAAAAGATTAGGCATATGATGTCTATGTCAACATTCACGAAGAGTATGGGGTGAAAAAAACCATCACTGCACATGCACCAGAGTATGAGAAAATGGGATGGCAAAATATGAAGGATTCAGGTTCACATATAAATCTTTGGTCTTTGCCAAAGAAAAGAAAGGATTAAAAAGCCACCATGAGAAAGTAAATAATCAGAAGGCAACAAGGAATGCATGTGTGCAAACATAAAAAGGAACAAAAGCAACCATGAGTAGTAAGTACCTCGTATTTGCGCACTTCATCTTGAACTTCCTTCAATGAAAATAGGCATTCTATATTTTTGATATTGAACTGCTTCCCACTTGAAGATTTTATCTTTCGCTTTGGTTTATGCTGTGATTTCTTCTCCGAAGTTAGACCGAGTCCAATATCAGTATTATTACTGTGAACACTAGGTATAATTGAATTAGTTTCAAGGAAAGTTGGTTGGATATTGTTTCCATAGAATTCTCCTACATCCGTGATTTCAGCCTTCGCTGTTTTCACAGTTGTATTCTCCATGGCAACTGAATGTTGTGGCATGATAGTTGCAAAAGATTCCAATGCAAATTCAGGTCCCCCCTGCAGCACTTCCATTTTCATGGAACCATCATTTTCAATGACAGATGTAGTTTCAGATTTGAATGCATTAAGAGCAGCTGAGACTTGTGAAAAGGGCTCATCCTCAGCAGAGTCATAAAGAGGAATCTCCTCAACTCTGTATCTGCATTGACCAAATCAATACACAACATTTTCAATATCCTACAAGGATACAGCAAAACTTCGAAACCAGTAAGCAGCATGGGAAGAGGAACATAGAAGGAAAAAATGCATTAAACACATTACTGGGAACAAGTACTCAAAAGGAAAATGCTACAGGAAATGAATTCTCAATAAAAAAAGAACAAGCTTGTTAAATTTGCCCCTTTAAGATTTAAGATCAGGAGCCTCAAAGTCATTCTAATTAGGATATGAAGAGAAATCACCAATAAATTTGAAAATCAGGTTAGGAAAGAACACACATACCAAATTCAATTCCCTATCAAGGAAGCTTACAATTTTAGCATTCAAAAACTAGTAGTACATTATAGCTTATAAATATATTTTTACTTATTTATTTCCTTTATAGAAAATTAAAAATAGCTTTTGATTGGGAACGAGATGTCAGATAAACTTTTCTGGGTTTACAGCAGCAAAGAAACACATTCTTGCAATGGCTTTACAGAGACACATTTCCAAGAATCGGAGAGAAAATGTACACAGATGAGACAACTGAAGAAAGAATTAAAAAAATTAAAACCTGACATGTGATATATGGTCTTACATAAGTCTGCTTTCAAGGCCATACAAATTCAATGCAAGTGCTCTAGTTGTATTGTTGGTCTTATCTATCTATTCCCTTTTATTATTATAAAATAAAACCAGGCAACTATTCTTAAAGTTTTTATGTTGTGTTCTTTCTGGCTTTAGGATTTATAGGTCACGAACTTAAAAACTAATAGTTCCAATTGGATTAAGGTTATAGGGTTAGGAGTTGCAGAAACTCTATCAGCCTTAGTAGGAAATCAATAAATAATGAGTAGCAGTCAAAAACTGATGGCAGACCTTGGTAGGAATAATGGGTAGCAGTCAAAAGACATCCACAAATAAGTAGGAAATGAATAAATATCAGGCAGTTTAAATTCTATTGAACGTTTTTATCTTGATATTATCCATGTGTATTAATCATTTAATCTTCCCTTATTATGAAGAGATAATGTCGCTAATACATGAAACACTTATTTTCTCTTCAAGGAAAATACTGTAAGAAGTTTGATGGTGATCAATGAGGAACAGTGGCATTGGTGGGAATATCTTGGAAGCGATCAAAGGAAGAGTGCATTGAAGATGAAGTTCACGGAGTTGAAGATGAAGTTCATAAAGTATCCTTGCAAGGACAAGGCAATACATGAAGGCTTCATGAACAAGAAGCTTGATGGATGGAAGTTTATGTACAAAGATTTACACTTCAAGTTTAAGGCTATTGATGAGTTGAAATAGCTTGAAAAACACACCATAGAACACCCAAAATCAAGCCATAAAAAGCCAAGAAGAGAGAACTAAAGAAGGCCAAAGAAAGCAAGAAAAAAGGGAGCCAACATGTTAAAACCCGAGAAGAACCGGTCCTGTTGAAGGGTGCCGGTCCACTGCACTGGTCAACAACTTTTTTTGACCAAAAATTGGTTGGCTGTCCAGAGGACCGGTGCCATCACCGGTCGGGCACCTTTCCGGCCAAGTTTCCTTCATTTCTTTTGTGTTTTCTTGGTTTCTTCTTGATAATTTGATTATGTATTAAGGATATTTTAGTCTTTTCTCCCCTAGAACGAATTTTTTAGGTTATTTTAAGTCATTGGTCTATAAATACACTCTTGTTTTTGTAATTTCATAACCAATCTTACAAACATATTTATGAAATATTGAGTGAATCCTTTTGGAATAAACTTGTTCCTTTCATGAGTGTTCTTCATAGACTCTCTTAAGGTTCTTGATCAACTACTCTAGGGCTTTTCATCACTTTGGTTAGAGTGTTGATTTGTCTTCCAACATCAAGACATTGATTAATGATTGAAAAACATCATAGGCCAATGTACTAATTTGAACCTCTTGGTGAGTCTTAAGTTTCAAAGTTGCTCTGTTTTTAAGAAACCCATTTCAAAGAATCACATCAAAGTTGGTTCAAGATTCTTGAGTTGGATGTTACCCAGTTAGATTCCTAATGAAAGACGAGATAGGTCCTGGTTTATGATCTAAGAAGTTTTTTTATAATGCAAAAATTATAAATATGAAAGATGAGTGATTTGTGTTCTCAACTACGAATAGCTTGAATTTGGATGGATTCCGAATATAACAGAATCCTGACAATCCAATATGACTGCTCAATGACCCAAATAAATAAGAACCAAACTGAGCCTCGCATTTTCATGGTTCAACATAAATGCTAGAAAGTTACGTGTCTTTTTATACAAAACTGTTAAGGAGAGTAAATAAACTTTTTTTATTTTTTTGTCGGACTTCATAAAATGTTCTTTATAAGTTTTTCATTCAACCACTGCACTGATCCTTTATGATCTCCTAAGAGTCAGAAGGTCGTCGCTTTTGTTGGATTCTTAATATCACCTTAGGCACTTCATGATTTAATGCTTCTGTCTTACCCCCAATGAAAACCATAAGAAACAATCAATACATCAAGAACAGTATTCCCATCACCTAACCAACAGGCCTCAACCATCTTAAACTAACCAACACCATTATAAATGTGCCGCTGAAAAGAATTAGAAAGCTAAAGTATATCACCTGTCATCTCCCTCTTCCCAGACATGGTTGAACTCCTGTAAGGTACGGAAAGGAAAAGTAAGACAAATAATTTCCAAACTTATGGCTTTAGAAAGAAGAAAGAAACAAAGAGGAGACTCCAAAAATTAAGGCAAAATACACATGTATGATATCTAGACCACAAATCTCAATAGAAGAAAGCATGGATGTGAAAACACCATCACAAATTGAACCATAATACTACATTATCACAAAATCGCAAACCAGAGATGGTCTACTCCTACAAGACTATTGAGCCAAGTTCAAATGTGAACCTTCAATTTGAGATGGATGGAATACTTTTTTCTCCTTTCTTATGTATGTAGAGTAGAACTACTTTGGGCTTGGTCTCAATTGCCGGAGGTTTCTCAAGCGACTAACAGTACTTCTAGGAAAAGATATATATATTTTTATAAATTAATATAAAATTTTTACTTTCAAAAGGATCATTAGGCAAAGTATTTTGAAATGCATCCGTACGATAGCTTCTCTAAACAGTTTTCTAAAGCTTCTTCTACACTAATATCAAAAAGTGAAAGCAACATACAACAGCTCAATAAACTGAAAAGAACTCAAAGCTACTTATTTTAAGCAACCAAAGAATATAGCCTTCATCATCACTTGTTCGTTTTTCAGCTTACTTAAGTCAATAGAAAAATACCAGAATAACAGAGAGAACAAAGAACCTTTTTTTTGGTATGATTGAGAAATCTCTCTAGGTGGTCCCTAGAAGTCAGAAAATATTTTTCTTCAGAGGAAAAGGTGAAATTTTGTGCGGAAACCAAGCATCATTAAGAGGATGAAGAAAACCATTATTTAAATACTCTACTATAGACACATTCACCGGGAAAAGTATGGATCCTAATAACAGCATTACGAAGTGTCAGAAGTTGCCTACCCAGGCACTGATGTGCATAACACTGTGAATTGGACCCAATGCTCAGTGGCAAACTAAATCAAGTTCCAAGTAAATAGTAATGCAATTCGAGGTAACATTCATCATTTACATCGATACTTCTTCCATATTCTATTATTGGATTGGTGAAAAAGGAATATTTTTATGACTAGCTTTTCAACCAATATTGTGAAAACCATAAAGAGTCAAAGTTTAATTGGACATACTACAGTATAGAGTTATGAAACAGACAAAATCAAAGATAAAAAAGGAACCTTTTTTCATTCACATCTATGTTTCTTTCTGACAAAATTCACCTGGAAACCATGAGACCTGGCACCAAGAAATATTGAGCAGTTGGCTGCACCACAGAGACAGCGAACAGTAGCACCACCATACCATTCAAAGTTATAGTTGTAAGCTAATTCAGTTCCAGCAGAAATATCTTGCCTTGCAAATATTCCAACTCTTGTTTCCCCCAAAATTGTCCACTTCCTTGTTTCACAATTCGGCAGGCTGCAATATGCAAGAAAAGGTATTAAGCCAGCTCAAAATGCGAGGATCAAAGACAATCAATCCATTTAAGGCTGAATGTGATCCCATTCTGAAGAATGCTTGAGCATGCATTCATGTGACTCACCATGAATGATTTATAAACCTGGCAAGGCTTCCTTTCTTTGTAGCATCAATAAACTCATTAGCGTTTAGTGAAATAATGTATGCATCCCTGAGGTCTGTACAAAGGCATGCATCAGGCATTAGTTATCATCAGGATTAGAACAAATGTACAGTGCACTGATAGTCTACCTTGATCTTCATAAGTTTGAGACCTCTGCCTTGCCTCTTCAAATGATATTACTTCCCCACAATACTCAATGATAAATTTTCCAGCCTGATCAAACAAAGAAAACTTAATCACTGATAAGGCCAATTCACTAAATTAAAAGGAAGCACACTGATGATGCAATTCGAAGACCTCATAAAACAGAAATACATTTGGAAATAAGTGAAATAACAAATCATATCACTCAAGAGCAATGATAGTGTGACTTAACAGAAATGCTAATGGTTAAATATAGAAAAGAAGTGTTGGTGAACTTTTAAGAAAGTGACAGAATCACTAAATATCATTGAAGCATGCAGTAGAACTGACATGACATGGGTTCTCTTAAAAACACGGGATAATAATTTGATCCATATTGATCCAATTCAGGGAGAAGAAAAAATTGCAATGTTATTTATAGAACGATAAGCACACACTTACACAACCACATTAAAAGGAAATCAATGCCTCAATACATAGAAAGATACACTAAGGAATACCTGAATATCCTCGTCAGCTAAAAGACCCCATCCACGACCTTCAGTTTTGAACAGCTTTGTTTTGGCATATTCACACTTCTGAAATCTCTGTCAACAATAAATAAATAATAAATTTTTAATTGAATTTCCTTAAATGATTATGCATGTTTATAATCTAAAATAACTTGCACTACATTGCATATTTTGAAAGTTAATAAACACAAGCTAGTATTTATATACAACGCATGTCCCAGAATCATCCTCTGGACCTGTGTACTATACAAACATGATTAACAAGCTAATAAATAACTAACTCACTAAAAACTGAGCCCGGAACAATCAGACATGAAACCTAGTGGTTATAACTGAAAAGTAAGTCACATCAACTTCAATTGGCCTGCTTCAAGTGGTTGCTACTTTAGTTAGTCACAATAACTTCAATTAGTCTGCTTTATGTGGTTGCTACTTTCAATATAACTTAACTGTTGCTCTAGAGCTTCAATCTCAAAGGCTATAATGTGGTATTAACTTAAACTCTTGTTCCACACCCCACAGCAGGACTTAAGAAATGCAACGCCCAAGGTTGTATTCTACCATCTTTTGCTAGATTACCCATAAGTAGTTAAGGATTTACTTCCACCAAATATAAAGGAAACTCCATGAATATCTCATTCTGTAAGCTCTATCACTTCTTTCCAACAATTGAATTCCACTTTGAGTCCTTCTGACTTAATCACTCCTAACCTTTTCAGTGAGTCTGCTACAAGCAAGAAAAGAGATTTGCCTATGCCTCTTTGAAGAAGAACCAATAAACCTTTCTAGCTCTTCTTAAATTATCAGATATACAGCTTCCAAGTCTTCCAGGCTTTCCATCTGTTTAATTCAGTCTTCAGACCAAAGTTGTGTAACTAGGAGCTACTCTATCTTTCTCATCCAAAGTTTCCACTTTAGAACTTTAAGTAATCCAAGCTTTTCACCTGTGTAACACCCTTTTGGGCCAAAGTTGGGTCACTACTCATTAGGAGCTACTCTCACATAGAGCAACTTCCCCTCATTTTCCCAAAAGCAAGGTCATTCAACCTTACAGTTTGGCACATGCATTGTATGCCACTATCTAATTTCAAATATATAGAAAATGTTTAGAAAATAAATCTTACTGTAACAAAAAGCTATACTCCATCATTTCATAATATAGGTCTATTAAGGATTCAAAAAGTAATACATTGACAAAAATTATTCCAGTCTAATGGAGAAAAAATATTAAAAATTAAAAATTAATAAAAGCAACAAGGCAGATTTGTATCCAGAAGGGAAATGCGAGCAGTTTCAGCCATAGTGTAATGGATGCAAACATCTCATATACTCCATCTGTCCCAAAAGATAGTCCAGGTTTTCTTTTTTATTTGTACCAAAATATAGCCCTATTATTTTATTTTTTATTTTTTGGGAGAGGTAATTACAAGGTAAAAGACTAAAATAACCATATAAATTCTTTGTTGACATTTACTCCTTATAAGAAGTCCAACCTTTTCCAATTCTTCTCCTTTCATTTTTCATTTCCATCTATTGGAAATACAACTTTTTATTAATCGAGTGAAGAACATCATTGTAAATTTTCCGCTTGTTTCTCTTTTTTCTGAAGTATATCTTACTGTTGTTCACATGATGAAATAGACAAACCTTATTAATACCTTATTTGAATAGAGAACAAAACAAGATGGTAGTGTTATCTCTATTCTCCATTGAGCATGTAACCATGAATAAAATCAAGTATATGAAGGAAAAGAAAGACCACTCCAGGCATGAGCTTTTAAGAATATCTTTCAGAAATACACAGACCTGATTCTTGCAATAGTCACCACATGGACAGTATCCAGGTGTGCATTCTGTGCTAGTCAGCACATTCAAGCACCTCTCTCCACAAGAATTCTCAGGGTCACCACAGAGATATTTGCAGTCACAAACAGGAATGTCGTCATCCTTGAGTTTTTTCTGTCTGGAACAGTGTACTTGTTAAAAAATAGGAGGAATACTACGTAAAACAAACTTAAGAGCATTCAAAAAGACTACACCAGATTTTCACGTCTATAGGAGAAAGTTTTAATAGATTCTCAGCCACCCTTCAGCTACCAGGTGCATGATTCTAAGAGTTGATCTGAAGCTTCAACTAGTTGTAACTAGCAACCCTCAAAAAATAGAAACTAGACAGCCTTCCGATGAGTGGAGCAAATGAATATGAATGCATACAGGTAGATATAAACCTCACCAAATAAAATAAACAAAATTAACATTTAAAATAAAGAAAAAAGTTTCATACTTAGATAAGTTAAATTTCCACTCCAAGCTTGCAATATATTAGAACAGAATTTACATGAAAAGAAATAGTATCCAAGAAAATAATAGTAAAGCTTAGAAATACAGATATGCTTACAGAAATAAATTATTGGGGAGTTTACCCATCCACTAAATGTAATGAAAAGGCAGAAACAGACAATGCTGCGAAACATAGGCAGAAACAAGCCTTGAGGATCCAGAAACATAGAAGAGGTAATGTAAAGATTTCTGGTAGATGAACTCCAATGTTGTGACTTGTGACAAGCAAAGCTAAACCCAAAGAAAGAGAAATAAACAAGCAAGGAAGATTTACAGAATTTTAGCATGCCACAGGCAGAAACATTCCCCACTTCGAGGGGAGAACGAAAAATCATTCACATTCCTATTGTATTGGACCTCAAAGAGAATGGCTAGCTTAAACCTTGCAGACTATATGGACATCTTAGAAAAGAAAAGGTGCCACCAAACAATAATTCTCAAGAGCAATGCTAAAAGTGACAAGTTAGAATAAGTTGAGCAATGCTATAAAGCATAAAACTATTTCGCTCTTTACATAACTGTTCAAAAAATCAAAAGAGAACTACCAAATAATTTTGCACATTGACCTATGAAGAATTTAGAAACGAGAATTGTGATTATTCTTCATATATCTCAAGCTGAATTACAAAGCTATTTATAGGACTTCTACAAGTACTTACTAAAAAAAACAGATCTGTAAAATACAACTATCAAATCCCACAAAATCAGGATACAGCTATTATCCCACAAATCGAGGGACAGCTAAATTCCTTGACTAATTGTTCCTTGACTAAATCATTCCTTGACTAATTATTTACAGCTATTTACTAATAATCAGATCCCACAAGATCAGGATAATTCAACACTCCCCCTCAAGCTGAGGAATAGATATCTTCCATTCCCAGCTTGGAGATTACTTCGTAAAATATCCCACCATTAAGTCCTTTGGTGAGCACATCAGCCAGTTGATCTCTAGAAGGTATGTAGGACATGCAGATTAACCCCTCTTCTATCTTTTCTTTGATGAAATGCCTGTCAATTTCAATGTGCTTCGTCCTATCATGCTGTATGGGATTATGAGCAATACTAATTGCTGATTTATTGTCACAATACAGCTTCATAGGACCATCCCACTTCATTTTCAAGTCTTCTAGGATGATTTTAAGCCATAATAGCTCACACATTCCTTGGGCCATTGCTCGAAATTCTGACTCAGCACTTGATCTTACAACTACATTCTATTTTTTACTCCCCCAAGTCACTAAATTTCCACCAAGGTTGACTTTCTATCCACCATGGATCTTGCATAGTCAGCATCGGTATAAGCTTGCAGCACTAGTTTTTGATTTCTTCTGAATAGGACTCCTTTTCCGGGACTTCCTTTTAAATAATGTAGCACTCAATTGACAGCTTGTAAGTGTGATTCTCTTGGGTCATGCATAAATTGACTAATCACACTTACTGAATAAGCAATATCAGGCCTAGTATAAGCCAAATAGATGAGTTTCCCAACCAATTTTTGATACATTTCTCAATCTACAGCAGGTTCTTCCTTTGCATCCCCAAGCTTTTTATTGGGCTCAATAGGTATAGCTACTGGTTTACAACCAAGTTTTCCCGTTTCCCTCAAAAGATCAGTCACATACTTCTGTTGTGAGACAAAAATTCCTTGTCTAGAGTAAGAAACTTCAATGCCAAGTATTTGAGTCTTCCTAGCTCTTTTATTTAAAACTCTTTAATCAAACACTGCTTTGGCTGCCATTTCTCCTCATCATCATCACCTGTGATAATATCATCGACGTACACGAGAAGTGCTGTCACTCTCCCTCTTGCCAAATGCTTAATGAAGAGGGTATGATCACCTTGGCTTTGTTTGTAGCCTGAAGCTTTCATAACTCTGGAAAATCTCCCAAACCAGGCTCTGCGTGATTGCTTGAGCCCATATAGTGCTTTCCGTAATCTACATGCTTTGTTTGTTGTCTTTTCTCCTTCAAATCCCGGTGGAATACTCATGTAGATCTCCTCTGCTAGGTCTCCATGTAAGAATGCATTCTTCACATCATACTATTGAAGTTGCCAATTAAAGTGAGCCGCCAAAGAGAGTAGAATTCTCACAATGTTCATCTTTGCCACCCGAGCGAATCTCTCCTGATAATCTACTCCATAAGTCTGAGTATAACCCTTTGCCACCAATCGTGCTTTATATCTCTCAAGAAAACCATCAGCTTTGTATTTCAAGGTAAAAACCCATTTGCAGCCCACAAGATTCTTTCTCTCTGGTTTTTCGACAATCTCCCAAGTCTGGGTTTTTTCTAGTGCATCTATTTCTTCTCTCATTGCATTCCTCCATTCTTCTTTAGACAATTCCTTAGATAAAGTATTTGGAATAGAAATGGTGTTTAGACTCACAATGAAATTTCTATAAGATGGTGATAGGCGATCAAGTGGCACATAGTGAGATAGTGGGTATAAGGGTTGCTTTGTGCACTCTCTAGTACCTTTTCTAATAGCAATAGGAAGATGCAAGTCATTTTCTAGCATATCAATTGACTGTTTATGCAAAGGAGAGTTGGAACTTACCAGAAATTCATTTTGCAAAACTCAGATAGGAATCTTGAACTTGTGTTTGGTTTGGAACAACTGTCTTTCTTGAGTATACCTGAGGGAATCTCATAGAGTCATAAACACAGGGAGATACAGGAGTGGATTATTGTTCCGGAATAGGCTCAATATTTGAGGGTGAGTCCAAGATTGAAGTAGCAGAAACTGATTCATTAGGAGCCTGTTGATCAGAGTTGGAGGCTGATTGGTCAGGAGTTGATTGATCAGGGATAGGTTGATCAGAAGTGGGCACTCGGAATGGAAGATTATTAGGAGGTAAGTCAAGATTAAGGCCGTCAAAGTCTTTATCTTCAACTAATGACTTCTCCCCCTGAAGATAAGACTATGGAAAGAAAGGTTTGTTTTCTACAAATGTAACATCGATTGATATATAGGTCTTCCGAGAAGGAGAATGAAAACATTTATACCCTTTTTGTGTAGATGAGTAACCAAGAACGACACACTTGATTGCTCTAGGATCTAGTTTTCCCCCTTGCTGACTATGAACATGTACAAATGGGGTGCAACCGAAGACTCTAGGTAGGAGATTATTTGTTGTCCTGAAATGGAGATAAAAGCTAGAAAGAATTGCCATGGGGGTTTTGAAATCTGATACTCTTGATAGTAATCTATTAATCATGTATGTAGATGTAAGGACAGTTTCCCCCCAATATGACTTGGGGACATTTCCATGAAACAACAATGCTCGAGTAGTGTTGAGCAAATGACCATTTTTCCTTTCAGCAACCCCAATTTGCTGTGGTGTGTTTACACAAGAGGACTCATGGATGATCCCTTCCTTTCGGAAATAGGTTGACAAGATTTGATTATAGTAGTCTCTAGCATTATTTGATCTAAAGCTCTTAATTTTAACTCCAAATTGATTTTGAACAATAGAATTAAAATTAGGAACAATACTACCTACATTAGATTTGTGTTTAAGTATGAATATCCATGTGACCCTAGTGCAATGATCAATTATAGAAACAAACCAGTGAGCCCCTGAGATATTTGGAATTGTGGAAGGTCCCCAAATGTCACTGTGAATCAAATCAAAAGGATGAGAACTTCTTTTGTTGTTTATAGGAAAAGATACACGGGTGTGGTGTGCTTAGCAAATTCATAAGTATCACATTGGAATTGACTCATATCTAATCCCGTAAACAAAGAAGGAAACATGATATTTAAGACACGAAAAAAGAAAATGGTAGAGCTAAATGACATCCTTATTTGAAGTACTAAGAAATGACAAGGGTGAATTGTTCATGACTTTCTGTGAAATCCTCGACATCTCAAGATAGTACAACCCATTCTTTTCCTTAGCAAGTCCAATCTTCCTCTCCGAATCCTGTATCTGAAAAACACAATAGGTAGGGTAAAAAATTGCATAACATTGGAGGTCATTGGTGAGCCTTTGTATGGAGACTAGGTAGGCTGATAATTTCGGCACATGGACGACATCTTTTAGAGTGAGAACAGGCGTAATATAGATATCACCAACTCCTGCAACAGTGGGCAGAGAACCATTTGCCACCACTATTTTCCTATTGCTAGGACATGGGGTGTAGGTATTAAAAAAATGTGAATTGGGAGTCATGTGGTCTATTATCCAACCTTCACTTGAAAGTGTTTCCGTGGCATTTAAACTAAAAGAAAATGGAGATTTACCTGAGAGTGCTAACGAACATGCACTGGAGGGTTTATCAAGAGACCCTAAAAAACCTTTAATTTTTTCTATTTCCTGGCTACCGAAGGATTCTTTCATCTGACCTTCACTGTGACGGATTTGTTGGCTGGTCTTTTCAATTAGACGAGCCTGGGGCCTTGGCTATCCTCCTTTGTTTCCCCACTCTCGGCTTGAGGTTGCTGGTTTGCCATTCAGCTTAAAGCAACATTCCTTCATATGCCTTGGCTTCTGACAGTAGGTGCACCACAAACTGTCTCAATTATCCCTCCATGTAGACCTCGAAGCATCCACCTTTCCTCTTTCTTGTGTTAACCGAGTTACTAATGTTGAGCCTTCCACAGCTTGAGGCTCTAGCATTATTCCCTTTCGACTTTCTTCTACTCGGATTAGAGAGATCGTCTCTTCCAAAGAAGGGATTTCTTCCTTGCCAAGTATCTAAACCATGACTTGGTCAAATTCAGAATTAAGACTTGCCAGGAAATCATATACTCGATCCTTTTCAATGAAGGTTTTTAGAATTGCAGCATCATCCGCACAATTCATCTCAAATACTCGATAATGATCGAGTTCTTACCATAGATTATGAAGGGAATTGGCATATTCCATCATTGTTTGCTCCCTTGTTTTGTTGCACTTGTCTTTACCTTGATTTCATATATTTATGCTGCATCTCGAGCCTTTGACTAAGTCCTGCGAATAGAATCCCAAATCTCCTTTGCAGTTTTGAAAAACATACATGTATCACTTATGGCCGAATCCATTGAATCCCAAAGCCGACATGATCATTGAATCTGCCTCACCCCATGCATTGAACTTGGGATCTTTTGGTTTTGGACCTGTTCCAAGAAGATGGCTGAGTCTTCCTTTACCCTTCAAATAGGTCTTGACGAATTGTGACCATTTGAGGTAATTCTTTCCATTCAGAATATAAGTTGCTCTCACATTTTGTAGATCTCCGATCATATGGTTGGTTTTGGCCTCCTCAGTTTGACCCAAAGTATCTCCTATGAGTTTTGTCTCAGACATGGATAATTCCAGGCACAAAGAAGTGATAAAGGCTGCAAATGAATGAAGTTTTACGGCAACAATGACAGTTGCGATCAGATTGTTGAGGACAAAGTCAAATCCAGCAATGAAGGCTGTGATTGGAAGATAAATCCAGCAAAGAAGGCTGTGATTGGAAGATTACAGATCCAGCATTGAAGGCTGTGAATGGAAGATTATTGCATCAATGAAGATGTACTGCAATACTATCCCAGAAAAATGAGCCTAAAGCTCTGATACCATGAAGAATTTTGAGAAGAGAATTGTGATTATTCTTCATATATCTCAAGCTGAATTACAAAGCTATTTATAGGACTTCTACAAGTACTTACTAAAAAAAAAGATCTGTAAAATACAGCTATCAGATCCCACAAAATCAAGATACACCTATTATCCCATAAATCAAGGGACAGCTAAATTCCTTGACTAATTATTCCTTGACTAATTATTCCTTGACTAAATCATTGCTTGACTAATTATTTACACTATTTACTAATAATCAGATCCCACAAGATCAGGATAATTCAAGCTCCTTCATGCAACTTATTGATTTAGAAAATAATAGACAGTCTTCTAAATCTTTGATTTTATTTTATTTTTTTTCTTTTTTTGTTTCCAAATGATTTTGGAAAAAAAAAATTCTGTGTAGCTTACTTCTAACTGATTAAGAGAAAGACAACTACTCAAAACACATTCTCACTTTCCCCTAAATCTTGTGAGATGCAATGAGCATCAATGTCATTTCATTTCCCTTTTTTTCTTTTTCTGATTTTCAGAAGGAATTCAGAAAAATCAAGGAGCAGGGAGGAGATGCGCAAAAATATGGGTTTTGGTCCAATGCAGAACCCAAAACTTAGAACCAGTAGCATTTTAAAAGGCACTTAAATACTTCAGAGAAATGCCAAAAACACTATAGAATTGTCAAAGAATAAAATTGGTAATTGAGACATTTGATATAAAATCAGAGGCAGGACATCAGAAATTTTTCTTGTTAGTTAAGAAAGTTGAACACCAACAGAATTAGCATGATTTGCTTATATTCTGTACTTTGTGATATGTTTTCAGCCTTGGCATTAAAACCATATTTAATCATTAAAATGTTGCTGAGATCATTCCCTTTCAAATTTCTGAGGTTCCATCAAACAGTGCAAGTGCATCTGAGCACAATTCAAAGTTCCCATTCAACATGACTAGTTGTCAGTGAATGCAAATTCAAGAAGCACTGCAGGAACAACAGGCCCATGGTTCACTACTACCCCTGGCTAGACGCAGAGGTCTGGGACACAATAAACTTCCATACTTCCTGGGTATCCCCAAGATTTACATTTATCAGCTCCACTATCTTGAGAAAATGAACAACAATGAAACATGCTGTACTTATGGAAAGAGAAGAAGTAAAATAAGCCCATAGTCTGGGTGAACTCAATTTTTACCCTGGTACTTCTTACAAGGATATAATTCAGAAAACAGAATATTCTATAGTTTACAACATAATTAAGACACAATGGCCTTGAAGGAATTGGTACTCAGATAATGGCATTCATCACTATGATGTCTTGCAGAATGCTACATACAGAAAATACTAATTATAACAGAGGCATTTAGTATGACACAGTTTATTCAGAATTAGCATCGATTTTTTTAACTGATCAATTATACATGACATGATAATTTATCTTCTAAGTAGAGATCGAGAACCAATAGGTCTAAAGTTTCTTGTATCCATATGCAGAAGCAAAGCATGACTTAGATTTCTAAAAATGACAAGACAAAAAATTAAAAAATGACACCTTCCACTCAGTGTAGTTTTAAGTGGACATCATTAAACAAGGACTAAAAAGGATAAAAAGGCTTACTTTCGTCCAAAAAATTCATTCTGGCAGATATGGGTGAATGGTGGTACTCCCTCCGGCAGTTGTACCTGCAAGACAAAAATTCACCAGGTCACTTTAAGTAATAAAGAAAGATCTCTGCCTAATAGAATCAAGAAGTCGAATTGCAGAGCAAAGTCATGAGAGACCTTTTTCCTAGGGCACATATTATAGAACATATACTACATGAAATGGGACAAAACAAGTGAGAACTAAAAGAAGTTTCAAAAAGCAGAAAGAAAAATTATTATCCTGATGCAATTTTCGGCACGGAATTCTCACCTGTCCAAAGAATTACTTGTATCATAGAATGTAGAAGCAAGAGAAAAGTAAGAATAAGCACATCCAAGTAAGCTGTTCGTATCACACTTTAGGAGCAATGCAATTTCCTTTTGCTATAAAATTTCGGCCCTCAACTGTATATTCCTATCGCAAATCCCTTTGTCCAAATTGGTGGTACACATCCTAAGTTGGAGTGTTTTCATTCTATTTCTAAAGTAAACATATTTTTATGTAAAGTTGCATAAAACTAACTACAGGCTGCAAAATCCCGATCCCACTTGATTAAGTCAATAAATTTTGTAACAGGGGAGTACAAAACCAGAGGAGCAGTACTGTGCTCTTAAAATTCTTGTCTCCTAACCAAGTAATAGGTCTTGTTTGTTGTCTTAATCTAAATTTTTTCTCCAGATAGTTTCTTTTAGACTATATTCTTGTTGGGATCAGTTGTGGAAGACCTGTAAAGTTTAGATGACTATATTCAACTTTTCAAGATGACTACACAACGTTAAGATAGACGGATAGTTTTGTATAAGAAGGCATAAAATGATAAGCGTATTCTTATGACAGTTGGAACAATTATCTCCAGAAATTACATTCTCAGGATAACAGCCCAACAAACCACAAACAATTTGCAGCTTCAAAATTCCTTAAATGAATTAGCCCCTGAAATAAGGAATCAAACATAAACCATTCTACTTACAGTGTAGATTGGAAGCCAAGATGGCTTTGTCGAGTACGATAAATGGGCAGCTAAATCATTTAAGGCCTCTCTAAGCATCATCATCCAAGATAAAAAAAAAAAAATCAAAACGAGCAACCCCTCCCCAAATAGGAAAGAATTCGATATATGATTGCCAAGGAAAGGAAATTTCTGATTAATGAAAACCTCCGAATAATCACAATCAGGCAGGCTGAAAGCTGGACTCTTTAAATTGACAAAGCCAAAAAGCCTGAAGCCCAAGGAATTCGTTGCCGGTTAAGGAACGGGAGGGGCGAGTAGGGGACACGCGTTTCCTTGCGGTTGGAAAACTTGCAACCTCCGGTTTAAAATTTTTTTTTTTTTTTATTTTTTAAAACCCTCAATTAAATCTGAAATGAATGGATCCGCGATTTAGCTTGGAACTGGCAGACCATCTGAACCGGTTCAAGCTAACTTAGGCTGGTTTGGTATGGGAATTAAGGGACTTGGGTTGGTTCAAGCTAACATAGGCTGGTTTGGTATGGCGATATACTTTTGTGAAATTAATTATATTTTACTTATTTTGTCTTTGGTATGAGTGGATAACGAGTAAATCATACCTACACTTCTTTGTGTTTTGTCCTAATTAATGAAAAGTGAAAGGAAAGTAAATATTGTCAAATTTATTATTACATTATTTAAATAAATTTTTAAATGAACATATATAATTCTTTTTAATGTCTCTCTATATATTTATATTAATAATATACTTCAAATACTGAATTTATTTTCTTTTTAAAAAAGAGATTATAGTTAAAATAATTTATGAAGATAAAATTTCATCTATTTCATGGAAAAAAAATATATTCATTCAGTATTATAAATTATTTATGAAGCAAAGAGAGTAGTATTTGTGGAAAAAGGGTAAGAAAGTAAATTTTATAGAAAGTATATCTCCAATCTATCAGATGTGAAGAGTGAAAATGCCAATATACCTCCAATCAAACAGAATAAATACTATATGTACTCCCTGACTTATTTTCCCTCCTCCAATACCTCCCTCATGCTTTCACTCCTACCAAAACAAACTCTTGGTCAAAAATACACTTTCTAGTTTTTAACAAAGGCTTGTAACTTATTGGATCCCTCATCTTTAAGAAAGATTTGTTTAAGCCAATTCACTTCTATTAGTCCAAGTCACTTCTTCTTTTTTCAAGTTACTTTGTGTTTTTTCAAATCTTGAACAACTCAGACCACATCTGCACAAATTATATTCCAACAACGTGTGTAAAAAGATCTCACAAATCCGCTCTCTTACCATCTAATTCAAAAATAGCGGTTTTAATTTCCACAATTGAAGGCAATCTAGGCAACTATAAATTGTCTGATTCCCTAATTAATTTACTAATGTCCGATAAGAAATTCGAATATGGTCTATCACAACCTGAAGGTGCTTGCAAAAGATTTGAGAAAAAGACCACTGTTTCAGCCTCTATATCCCCTTTTCTGTTAACCATTCCCCAGGATTGATGTAGAACAAGTGTCCGAGATATTTCTGGAGCAACAACAAAAGAAATAAAGAAATAATTTCCTAGTTTGATTAGGAAGTTTCAATAGTCTACTTGATTTTTATTTCCTAGTTTAATTAGCTTTAGTAGTTTATTTGATTTTTATTTCCTAATCTGATTAGAAATAAAGAACTTAGCTTTATTAGTTTACTTGGTTTTTATTTCCTAATCTAATTAGGAATACAAAACTTCTACTAGTATAAATAAAGATGTATGCCTAACGGCTATTCATTCAATCAATTATCAATAATATTTCAGAGTTTCTCTCTCTTTCCTTGTGGACTCAAGGTTGTTCGAGAATTCAAACATTTTCTCGTTTGGACTAGTACACTAACTAGTTTCTCGTGTATATTCTGCTGCGTCAAGTGGTATCCGAGTAAGGTTTTGCCTGGTTCGATGGCACTTAACAAGCAGAATGACACACCCATTGACGTTATTCATGGGTTTTCTAATCTTTAGGAGATGGTGATGAATTAGCCAACCACAGATCACGGAACTTTGTGATTCCATAACCGAGATCCGTGATGCGGTGCAATTACTGACCATCAACATCGACCAAGGAGCAAGGAGGGTTAACGGGAAAAGCGATGGGAGTCGCCCAACGTCGCCCCCTTGACCTTCATCAGGATCACGCTGAGGGATTTGCCCAACGTCAACCCGTTGAAAACCAAATTGCTATCAGACGCCAGCCCTATCATGTTTCTGATAGCGAGCTATCCGAATCTGAAGAAGAGGTTGAAGACATACCGAGAGGAGGCCAACAAAGACAGAATCAATGGTTAGACAACTACCGTCTAAAGGTGGATCTGCCCTCTTTTAGCTGTAATTTTCCTATTGAGGAATTTTTAGATTGGATTTCTGAAGTTGAGAGAATTTTAAATATGTTGAATGTGCCTAAATCGAAACAAGTAAAAATGGTTGCGTATAAATTGAAGAGAAGTGCTGCAGTCTGGTGGGATCAATTGCAGGCCAAAAGACGAAGGCAAGGAAAGGATTCTGTGCGACCTTGGCTCAGAATGAAACAAGTACTGATGGAAAGATTTTTAAACCAAGATTATGAGCAACAGGGATCAAGAACTGTGCATGATTACACGGCTGAATTTAATTGCTTGGCTGATTGCAATAATCTGAATGAGTCAGAAGGGCAGCAAGTTGCTAGATATCTCAATGGGTTGCGACCCTCTATTCGAGATCAGATTGGACTGCAGATATTATGGGATGTGGATGAAGCCCATAATATGATGTTGAAGGCGGAGCAGAAGGAGCGCAAGCTAACTTATTCCGGGTACCGCTGAGGTGTCAATGAGCCGCCTAGCTCGGCTCAAGAAAAAGGAAAAGCCACCCAAGCAGTAGTTCCTACAGTTCAGACGAAGAGCACAACTGCTGAGAGACCAAGGGCCGGAGGGGGTGCTCAAGCGAGTGGCACCAACAAAACCACCCCTAAGCTTCCCAACCCATATGCTAGGCCCATGTTGGGCAAGTGCTTTAGGTGTTGTAAACTGGCTCACCAATCCAATGACTGCCCCGATCAAAATCTACACTTAGTGACAGAAGAAGGCAACGAGGCCAAGGGGTTTGTCAAGGATTGGCAAGGGGAATACGAAGGGGCTAATTTTGCTGAGGAGGAAGGAGAGAGGGTGAATTGGGTGGTGCAGCAATTGCTATTTGCACCAAAGATGGAAGACAACACCCAATGCCACAACATCTTTCAATCAAATTGCTCAATTAACAAAAAAGTTTGTGACTTGATTGTGAATACTGGAAGTTGTGAAAATTTTGTGGCGAGGTGGCTGGTGGAGCATCTAAAGTTGCCAACGAAACCTCATCCCTCTCCTTATAGTATCAGTTGGATTAAGAAGGGACCTGCGGTAAAGGTAACAGAAATCTGTAAGCTTCCTATTTCAATTAGGAAATTTTATAGATCTACGGTTACTTGTGATGTCATTGATATGGATGTTAGCCATGTCTTATTGGGAAGGCCGTGGCAGTATGATGTAGATGTAATGTATAGGGACCGTGAAAATGTCTATTATTTGAATTGGCAAGATTATAAAATTGTTATGGGACCTATTGGGCGAAAGGAGTATGTAAGACTGCCTCAAGAAAAGGATTCATCATTTCTAACCTTGCTAGTTTCAAAGATGAGTTTGTAACAGATTTCAAGGAGTCCAAGCAAGTTTATGTCATGGTTGTGAAGGCGTTAGTAGTAGAGAATAAAACAGAGGTTGCTGATATTTTGGTGCCATAAAAAATACAGCCTTTGTTGGAGGAGTTCAACGAGCTAGTCATTGACGACGTGCCTAATGAGCTCCCTCCCATGATAGACATTCAGCATCAGATTGATCTGGCGCCTAGGGCGAGTCTGCCTAATCTACCACACTACCGAATGAGTTCAAAGAAGAGTGAAATTCTAACTAAAAAAGTGGAAGAGCTGTTGATGAAGGGACATATTCGAGAAAGTCTAAGTCCATGCGGTGTTCCAGCCTTACTAACGCCAAATAAATATGGGAGTTGGCGAATGTAGGCGAATAGTCATGCCATCAATAAAATTACAGTGAAATATAGGTTTCCCATACCACGACTTAACGATATGCTGGACATGCTGGATGGTTCGAAGTGGTTTTCCAAGATAGATCTACGAAGTGGGTACCATTAGATTCGTATCCGATCGGGGGATGAGTGGAAAACTGCGTTCAAGACCAAGGATGGTCTTTATGAGTGGCTTGTCATGCCATTTGGGCTTTCTAATACTCCAAGTACATTTATGAGAGCGATGACTCAGGTCTTGCGACCATTCATTGGGAAGTTTGTCGTTGTTTATTTCGTGGATATCCTTATCTACAGCAAAACAGAGGAAGAACATGTGGATTATGTATGCCAAGTTTTGATTGTTTTGCATGAAAACAAGTTGTACATTCAACTTAAAAAGTGCAGTTTCTTGACTCGTAGGGTATTATTTCTTGGCTATGTGGTGAGTTCTGAAGGCATACATGTGGATGAGGATAAGGTTCGAGCCATACGTGACTGGCCCACTCCGAAAAGTGTGACAGAAATTTGGAGTTTTCATGGCTTAGTTACCTTCTATTGGCGTTTTATTCGAAACTTCAACACTATTATGGCTCCAATCACAGAGTGTTTGAAGAAGGGCAAGTTCATGTGGGAAGACGAGAAAGACAAGAGCTTTGCTTTGGTGAAGGAGAAGATGAGTACTGCACCAGTCTTAGAGTTACGTAGCTTCAACTAAATTTCGAAGTTGAATGTGATGTTAGTGGCATTGGTATTGGAGCTGTGTTGTCCCAAGAAAAGAGAGTAGTGGCGTTCTTTAGTGAGAAGCCGAATGAGGCAAGGCAAAAGTGGAGCAACTATGACCAAGAGTTTTATTCTGTGGTTCGTGCTCTCAAGCATTGGGAGCATTATTTGATTCAAAGGGAGTTTGTATTGTACACAGACCACTAGGCCTTCAAGTTTGTCAACAGTCAGAAGAAACTAGATAGTATGCATGTGCGATGGGCCACTTATCTGCAGAAATTTCCGTTCACTATTCTACATGCATCTGCAACTACAAATCGTGTGGCTGATGATCTAAGTCGAGGTGCTCACTTAACGATGACCTTAGCCCACGAGATTGTAGGGTTCGAATACTTGAAGGAGTTATACCCGGAGGATGAAGATTTCAAGGAAATATGAGAGGTTTGTGATCAGAGGTGGCCTATTGGGGAGTTTCACATTACTGATGGGTTCTTATTTCGGGGTAACCGTCTTTGCATTCCCAAGACTTCCTTAAGGGAAAGCCTAATCTGAGACCTTCATAGTGGAGGGTTAAGTGGACACTTCGAAAGGGACAAGACTGTGGCGAATTTGGAAGAAAGGTATTTTTGGCCCCAGTTGAAGCAAGATGTAGGGAATTTTGTATGAAGATGCCAGATCTTCCAGGTTTCAAAAGGTTAGGTTCGAAATACTGATCTTTATATGCCTTTACTAGTTCCTAACTCTATTTGGGAGGACTTGTCTATGGATTTTGTGCTAGGATTGCCACGTACTTCGCAAGGAATGGATTCTGTGTTTGTTGTGGTAGATAGGTTTTCCCAAATGGTGCACTTCATTGCTTGCAAAAAGACAGTCGATGCCTCTAATGTGGCACGATTGTTTTTTCGTGAGGTGGTTTGATTGCATGGGGTGCCTAGATCTATTACTTCTGACAGGGATGTAAGGTTCATGAGCTACTTTTGGATCACTTTGTGGAAGATGTTCGGTACAACGCTTCCAAAAAGTTCAACTGCACATCCTCACTCCGACGGACAAACTGAAGCGACGAATAGGAGCTTGGGGAACTTGATTCGCAGTATTAGTGGGGAGAAGTCGAAGCAATGGGATCTTGCTTTGCAGCAGGCCGAGTTTGTTTTCAACAGTGCTGATCACAGTGCCAAGGGAAAATCGCCTTTCTCTTTGGTTTATGTGACTCTGCGGAGGCATGTTGTGGACTTGGTACAAGTGTCGCGAGGGACTAAGGTTAATGTGGCAGCTGACGTGATGGCAAAACAGATGCAAGAGGTTCAAGAACATGTGAAGAAGAAATTGGCTGAGACTAATGCAAGGAATAAAAAGGCAGCTGATACGTAGAGGAGTGTCAAATTGTTCAAGGAAGGTGATCAAGTTATGGTGTTTTTGCGCAAGGAGAGACTTCCCGTTGGAACCTACAACAAGTTGCAGCCCAAGAAGTATGGTCCTTGAAAGGTGGTGCAGAAAATTGAGGATAATGCATATGTGATCGATTTGCCAGATCCTATGAAAATCTCCAAGGTGTTCAATGTTTGTGATTTGTATGAGTATTATGCCACGGAACCGCTCTATCCCAATTTGAACTCGAGGTTGAGCTCTTTCAAAGAAGAGGGGACTGATGTAGAACAAGTATTCGAGATATTTCTGGAGCAATTGGACCGTGCCAAGTCTAAACAATAAAAGAAATAAAGAAATAATTTCCTAGTTTTATTAGGAAGTTTTAATAGTCTACTTGATTTTTATTCCCTAGTTTAATTAGATTTAGTAGTTTATTTGATTTTTTTTTTCCTAATCTAGGAATACAAAACTTCTACTAGTATAAATAAGGATGTATGCCTAAGGGTTATTCATTCAATCAATTATCAATAATATTTCAAAGTTTCTCTCTCTTTCCTTGTGAACTCAAGGTTGTTTGAGAATTCGAACGTTTTCTCGTTTGGATTAGTACGCTAACAAGTCTCTCACGTATATTTCGCTGTATCAAGCATCATTTTTAATTTTGTGAATTCGCATTCTTGCCGTTCTGGAATGCCAAAACTGAGGGAAATAAACCATATTAGCGTCGGCCTCTGACAACCATTTGATGCGAGATTTTTGACACCAACATAATGTTTCACATCTTAAATGAAAAGCCAACCTAGCTTTCCTCTCATGAAGAAAAGCTCTTTTAGTCACATTCGGCAGATTCTAATACTTCTCCTCCGCATTCAAAACTTCACTTTCGGCCTGCTTAATGTTGTTCTGCAAGTTTCCAAACTTAGAATGATTTGGGTTCCTCAATGTGCTCTTAAGTCGTTTCAGCTTCAGAGCAGGTTTTTGCATTCCATTTCTATGCTCCTCTTTCTCCCAAGAATGCTTAACCACCTCCATGAAATCATGCTTCAGGGTCAACATTTGTTGACATCAAAACAATTTAGGGGATGCACTCGAATCAACTGTAAGCTTAATTAGCAGTGGCCAATGATCAGACATGGACTTCTGAAGATGCTCAACTTGAGTATCATGAAACAAAGCTAACCATGGAGAATTAACCATTACCCTATCCATCTATTTCCGAAGTGTACGGAAGGTAGGTCTGTATCAAGTCTATTTTGAACCAATGTACGGCAAATCCATGAATCCGGACTGTTCAGTAGCTAAGTTAAATTCTTCCATTGTGAGGGAAGGCGGGATAGCACCAAGACATTCTTCCACTGTTCGAACAAAGTTAAAATCCCCTCCTACCAGAGATGGATCAGAAATATCAGCCCCCAATTCAATAGAACACCGCCAAAGTCCTCTTCTATCTGCATACGGGCACTTTGCATCAGCAAAAGAAAACCAAGTAACTCTATGTGATAATGCAATAGTTTTACGAGTAACCAATTGCCCAGCATCTTGCACGATCTCCAACTTCAAATTATCATCCCGAAAAATCCATATTTTATTATTGACATTGGCAAAGCTATGATCGATGCCCAATTTATTAGAAATCATAAAAATCCTACCCTTATCAACCAAAGGCTCCAAAACTGCAATATATCTTGAATGATGTTGACGCTGCCAAGAAATCAATTTTGAGAGAGAATCGGGAATACCAATGCCTCTCATATTCCATATCATACCTTGATACATTAAATTGATTGAGAAGAAGAGGAACCTTGCATGAGCTCTTGTTTTCACCCTGAAAAAATTTTTGAATAATTCCCTGAACATGTGAAGGTGAATTTAATTATTTTATAATTATTTTTTATAAAAATTTTTTTTTCCCATATTTCTATCCAGACTCTTTTAAGTAATTTATTCAAAATATTATCGAACATAATTATATTATCTTAATATTTTTATTTATAATTATTATATTATATCACAATATTTAAAAAAAAACCCGTGAAAATGCCTTTTAGACGAGAAGATCTAATTGAACCGACAGAAAAGAAAAAAAAGAAGAAGAAATTATTCGATGAATTGATTGATTGACTTGGGCACATGGCGTTACTTGACCGATAACACTTTTTGACTTATCTAAATGCCTAGAAATTGAATGAATTAACTGTAAAAAGACTAAACAGACCTTTGTTTTATAAAAGGAACAAAATTATAATTTTGGTGCCATTTTTTTTTTTGTATTAAGGTAATATAATAATAACAATAATAATAATGATTAGGGATGGTTCTAATCAAACTAATAAGAAAAAGGCAATGACTTATATTTAATAATAATAAAAGAAAGTTCAAATGGTTTAAAAATAATATTTTATATTTTTGGATTTATCCTAGAGCTAACACTAGTTAATTATTAGAAGGATACATCACGTAAAGTAATATTTCCTCAGTCACCTATTTATAAGTTGCTATCAACTATTTTTTCAAAAATTAAAGTAATAATTTTATTTGCTAAAATATCACTAGTTAAAATTATAATAACTAAACTAATAACAGTAATACAAAAATTATTAAAATAGTAATGAATAAATTAAAGTAATAAATTAAAAAAGTGAGTTCAATGATTTATTGAGTGGGGAATTTTTAGCAGCCATCTCAGCCTTACTATTGGGAACTTTTTTGTGGTTTCTCACGTGAGCATTTACGTCAGCAGATATTTTCATGACTACCTCCACCACTATAAATAGAAGCCGGCGATCGCAATACTCTAAAACATCACAGAAATTGGAAGAAAAAGAAGACAAATAGAAATAGAAATAGAAATGGTGCCCAAAATAAAGCTGGGATCTCAGGGTTTGGAAGTCTCTGCTCAGGGGTTGGGTTGTATGAGCATGTCTGCCTTCTACGGGCCGCCGAAGCCGGAGCCGGACATGATCAATCTCATCCGCTATGCGATCGACAATGGAATCACTCACCTCGACACCTCCGACGTCTACGGACCACATACGAACGAACAGCTCCTTGCTAAGGTACATAGTTTCTTGTACATTAATATATTTTCCTGTTTATATTTGAATTTTGCACTAATTACATGTAGTTCGTTTGAACTTAATTTTTCTTTTATTTACTTATTTTTAATATTTTCAAAATAACTACAAACATCTTATGATTAGAGACATTGAAGAAGCCATCTAATTAGAAGCATTTCTGCAGGCTCTGAAGGAAGGGTTTCGACAGAAGGTTCAGCTGGCCACAAAATTCGCCCTCAGTGTTCCCGATGGAAAATGGGAAGTAAGGGGTGATCCGGCCTATGTCCGGTCTGCCTGCGAGGCCAGCTTGAAGCGGCTAGAAATCGAATGCATCGATCTTTACTATCAGCATCGCATTGATTTAAGGATTCCTATTGAAGTCACGGTTGGTTTTTCATATCAAAAAAATTCTTTGTTTAAAATTGAATATTTTATTTTAATTTGCACAAATTTTAGGAAACTTTTTTTCATTGTACTATTAATTTGGGATGCAAAATTCAATCCCCTTGGATTGCATATTTTCGAAGATGGGAGAGCTCAAGAAATTGGTGGAAGAAGGTAAGATAAAATACATAGGTCTATCTGAGGCCTCTGCTTCAACAATAAGAAGAGCACATGCTGTCCATCCTTTGACAGCCATACAATTGGAGTGGTCACTGTTTTCCAGGGATGTAGAGAAGGAGATAATTCCCACTTGCAGGTAATAATTAATTTT
This sequence comes from Parsonsia alboflavescens, assembly GCA_028571225.1. NCBI lineage: Eukaryota > Viridiplantae > Streptophyta > Magnoliopsida > Gentianales > Apocynaceae > Parsonsia > Parsonsia alboflavescens. The sequence continues at coordinate 8,492,294 of JAOXNR010000013.1, forward strand.
GATTCATAATTAACAATAAAAATTAATACTAATTAAATTTCCATACATTTTTCATTTGCAATATATATGTTTTTAGAGAACTTGGCATAGGGATCGTAGCATATAGTCCTCTCGGCCGAGGATTTCTCTCAACTGGGCCGAAGCTGCTTGAGAATCTTTCTGAAGACGATGGTCGAAAGGTAGGTTTGTTTACATGCATATTTGATATTTTTTACAAAATTTGATACGTATTTAATTTATTACAATTATTAATGCATATATAATTATTTATTGTAAAAAATAAAAAATAAAAAAGATTGTTATTAATAAGTCAGAAAAGAGACAATTTATGGATAATTTTTTCTGCAGTCGTTCCCGAGGTTTAAACCGGAGAATGTAGAGCATAACAAGGTGTTGTACGAGCGGCTTTGCGAGATGGCCTCAAGGAAGGGCTGCACCACTTCCCAACTAGCTTTAGCTTGGGTTCACCACCAGGGAAATGATGTCTGTCCAATACCGGGCACCACCAAAATCGAGAACCTCAAGGAAAACATAAGAGCTTTGTCTGTAAAACTGTCACAGGAAGAGATGGCCGAGCTTGAATCCATAGCTAATGCAGTCAAGGGTGATAGATATGCATCTGATCTCCCAACATGGCAAAATGCGGATACTCCACCACTCTCAACCTGGAAGGGTTAAATAAGTCGATTAATAAAGGACTAATGAGCCAACTAGCCATTTTGTTTTGTTTTGTTTTAAAGAGCTAGTTAAATAATGTAATACAAAATAAATAAATAAACCCTTCTCTTCTCTTATTTTTAATATAATTATTACTATTTACTTGAAATTATGTCTCATGATTTCATGTAAATATTCGTTCTAATAATAATCATGTTGGGAGATCAGATGCATATTGTGTGAGATATGACTGAAAGCAGCGATACCAGGTCAAAGTGGCTCTTCCGCTGTAGATAACAAATCATAAAATCAACACTCTTGAAAAAACTACCAGCTACCTTTGCAGCCATTTGCACAACTGGATTTGAAGGTCCAGCCTCGCCTCTGTATTACTTGTTGCACTCTCTCGTCTGAGACATTCACGATGGGATGTCAAAATATAATAATTTGACATAAACCCATTCTTTAGCAAGTGAAATTCAACTGTTTCAGAATCAATAAAATTTTGATTTTTGTACTCCGTTACAAGGGCACCTAATCTTCAATGTCCTGTAATATGCTTTTTGATTACATGCCATTTCAGGAAATCCTTTTACACCATCACAAAACTTAGATGAAAATCCTAACCCACCATAACCAACTCTTGCATCCATCCATCCATTTACAATTACAATTCATACCTAATAAAAGAAATTCTAAGAAGTATCGAGCATGAAATAAAACAGTACATTAAAATACTAAATAGATATCTAAGCAGTTATATATATACACAATATATGAAGCAATAGTTCATAAAAAAAAGAAAATAATTTTGAAAAAAAAAAAATCTTTACCAATATTTTGAAAAAAATATAATAATAAGATATAAAAGAAAGGAAATATGACAATAGTGTAATCCGTAATGTAAGTAGAAGGATAATGAGAATGGGAAAGAAGAAAGAAATTCCAATTACTAGTAGAAGAGAAGACAAACGAAATTTTTCTTAAGAATGAAATGACAAAAGGAATGTGAGTTGACTAGAAATATTCAAGTTTTCCACATAAAAAACAAATCCGTGAAAAGTTGCTATGGGTAAATCAAAAGCCGTGCAAACTTTAAAAGATGAAAATTTTTTTTTCTATGGTAAGTTGCTACGGCCAGTGAAAGTTGCGGCAAAACTTTTACCGTGTAAGTCATCATCCGTGGGAAGTTGCTACGACTAGAGAAAGCCTTGAATTTGTTTTTCCAACAACTAGTAATCAAGAGAAATCAAAGATTTCTCACGAAATAAAGTGTTCATGGTATAAAGAATTTAATTAATAATATCTCAAAACATAATGGTAATTGATGGAGATCGAAAGTGATTTTGGGATCACCTCGACTGTCACAGGCACTTGTAAAGAATAATTACAGATTGGATCACCGGATTGAGCTGTTGTTTTGAGAAAAACTTCAATGCTTAAGTTAATTCACGTCGAGAGAAGGGACAATAATTCAACCTTGTATTCTTGTATGATCAACATGATTATGTTATGAATAAACTAACCCACCTTTAACTATATAGTAATAATAACTTTTCCTTATGAATAATATCACAGAAAATTAGTGATCTTTTTCCCCCATTTGAAGAATGAACTGTCAAATTTCAATCGGACACGATGTTTCAACTTTTACAAGTGTCTGAAATCCCAATTAGAATTGAATGGAGCTTTGGCATATGGTTAGCGAGACTTCTCTGAAGATGGACACTATCAAGATGGTAGGTCAGGGCAAGTCGACACATCGAGACGGCGATAGAAGGAAGTCCTCCACTAACAATTAGTCTAGTCATCGTGTGATACTAATTTTTTCGTGTTGTAATTGTGCAGGATAATGTAAAAAAGAGGTGCAAACAGAAGGAAATTAAAACAAAGAACTCAAGGACGAACATCAAGCCAACCCAATTTGAAACTTTCTTTCATACCTATCGTATGGTAATCCTTCCAAATAGTTTCCATGGAGGGTTTCCCGTGAGAAAATTTACCAATCAAAGTTAATCGAAAAGGGGATGCGAGTTGTGAGATATCATCATGAAATAAGAACAGAGCTAGCTAACTTTTAAAAGTTTCGATCTTCTTGATTGGAACGGGTGCTGATGAAAGAGTGAAGAGGGATGAGAACGACTTACGACAACAAAAAGAATTGCTTGCCGAGAGAGGTTCGTGATCCATATGAACCGTTTAAAAAACGTAATGGATAAAAGGGAAATTTTTCTCTTTTTCGACCTAAATGCACATCGAATAAAAATCCTCTTCAAAAACGTATTGCAATTATACAACATGTATTCAATTCATATTGATTCAAATTTATATAATTAGTTTTTGTTTTTATGTTTTTAATTTTGTTTTTTGTATTTCTATCCATTTTCTTTCAAATAATTTCTTCAACATAGTATCAAAATTAATTATATTATCTTCATATTTTTATTTATAATTATTATATTATATCACAATATTTATTTAATTAATTTTTTTTTAAAAAAAAACCCCGTGAAAATGCATTTTAGACTAGCGTCAAAAAAATTGAGGAATCTTAATTGCTTGAAAAATGGAAAAAGAACGAGAAAAAAAAGACTCGATGAATTGATTGACTGAATTGGGCACGTGGCATTAACACTTTTTGACTTGCTTAAATATCTAGAAACTGAATGAATTAACTGTAAAAAAGAATAATATGTCCTTGGTTTGGTTAAAGGAACAAAATTACATAAATAAATAAATAAATATATATATTTATATATATTGTATTTATCTGAGATGAATAAAAAAATTGAAATTTTTTATATTCATATCTTTGCATTTTTTTGAATCAATAATTATATGAATGAGAAATGTTAACCTGTTTTATTTATTTTATTATTAAATTCAAATCAAGATGCTATAAATTAAATAATTGGGTATCTGCAGGAGGAGAGTCCAGCCATTAATGAGAGACATTTAGCACCACCTAATGTGCCTAGAAAGAAAAAATAAATTCCCTCCTCAAATGTTGCCATGAGATAACAATCTCGGCGTAGCTCATCTTCCAATCAGTCAATATGAAGAATGTTTTAATTTGGAATTTAAGAGGTGTGGCTCATTCTTTTGAAAAGTTGAAATCCCATGTATTGCAGTACAAACCACAATTGATTGTTGTTTTGGAACCAATGGTCAGCTCTACAAGAATTGCTTCATATGCTTATAGACTTCAATTGCCTAGTTATCACTCAAACATGAATGGGAAAATTTGGTTGTTTTGGAGTTTAGAGTTGTGGGTCTCTGTGCTGAGAGATACAACCCAAATGGTATCTTGTAAAATTGAAAGTTTCATGGGGATGGAGGGAGAATGTATTATGTCCTTTGTGTATGCTGCTTGTGACTAGCAGTGTGTGGAAGGAGATGGCTGAAGGTTCAGCAATAGCCTCGGGTCCGTGGCTAGTTGGTGGTGATTGTAACGTGGTTCGGAGGTTAGAAGAAAGTTTAGGTTCCTCTCCTACTCTCGGACCTATTAGAGAATTCAATGATTGTTTGGAGCACTATGGTTTCTTGGATTTGCCATATGTCGGTAGTTGTTATACATGGTACAGGAATACCTTTCCTCCACTATGGCGAAGATTGGATCGAGTCCTAGTAAATGAATGTTGGCAAAGCACCTTTCACAACACATCAGTGGAGCATCTTTCCCGGG
>JAOXNR010000013.1:8496735-8516823 GCA_028571225.1 Parsonsia alboflavescens
GTTCCTTGATATGCATGATTTAAATGGTGGTTTTTTTTTAATCCATGTCTTGGCAATGTTATATTACTAAACCCATATATTAGATTTCCATCAGCAAAGCTAAGCTACGGTAGCAAGCTGTGTGTCAACTAACACTAATGTAAATGATGTCACCTTGCGGTAGCAGATTTTTCTGGAGAGAGATTTGGAGACAAGACTGTCAATGTGTTGTCTGTCATGTTATTGCCATCATTCCATTCCCTCTTCTCTTTTATCCTTTCAAGTTTCTTTTTCATATCTGTTATTTTATCCATGTCCTGGCTACTAATTTTTTGATCCTGCATGCTGTGAAAAGGGTCCTTACGTCTGAGATGGTTATAGTTTTTTTGGAAATTTATAGTACTGCAAAGTCTTTAATTAACTTTATTTGATTGGTGTGCTGTTAATAATGGATAAATATTGTTATTTTTTAGTTAAATGGTTATATATTCTCAACTTTTGTTTGCAGCTTTTGCTTTATTACGGTGACAAAAATACTAAGGGCATTCTTTCAGATGAGTATGCTATGTCATCTGCTAAATGTCAGGTATTTTTTTTTAACTGTCATATCAAAAAATGAATCTCTGGTTTTGGGCATGTGTCAATTCTGATGTTTATATTTGTTGCATAGGCGTTAGCTGAACTTCTCCCTGCATTAAAGCATGAGGGACACCGAGTTCTTATTTTTAGCCAATGGACATCAATGCTTGATATTTTGGAGTGGGCCTTGGATGTCATTGGGGTCACTTATAGCCGGCTTGATGGAAGGTACAGATGAATTTTTTCCTTACTGAATTTAATTCTCACCTAAGAAGCTGAAGAGATTGTATAGTAAGCATGATTCTAAACACTGGGTCATTAGCTTGGTTCTGAATTCATTTCCTCTCCTGGTATGAAGCATGTCCTTCGTTAATATTTCCTGGAGATGTTGTGAAGCCATGATATGTGATTACCAACATATGGTGTGTTTGTTATGACATTCCAATTAGATAAACTCTGAATATTTGCAGTATAATTTAGATGGAGAATGCGGTTTGATAATTTGTGTTGGTTGTGTGTTGATCTTTTTTGCATATTTGCTTTGCAGTTAATGTCTCAGAATTGGATTTGTATTAGGAATTATCAGTAGTGCAAAATTATATGCATATTTAAATAAGAGAGCTTTTCATCTGGAATCTCGGTTTTAGATATTGGTTAAGGAGGGTGGTGTTAAATATCTGCTTCCATTTCATTATTGCAAAATTGGGATGTCTCGTGGCCTCGCTTTATTTTCTTTTGCTTTACTTGTTTTCCTTATATTTTCTTTTGTAACTACTGCTGCTAATATCTTTGCTTTCAATAAAATTGATAATTTTTTGCCGGGAAAGCTTATAAGTTTGTTATTCTTTTATGATGCTATGACTTTCCATGCATGGATTAATCTACCATGCCAAATATAGGCTGGTATGTTGTTTAGAAGGTTTCTTATTGATTGCTTTGATGATCTATGGATGCGGTTTTCACTTCTTGCTTGATATTTTTCTCTTGGCAGTACTCAGGTTACAGAAAGACAAACAATAGTTGATACCTTCAATAAGGATTCTTCAATATTTGCATGCTTGCTATCCACAAGGGCTGGAGGACAGGGCCTGAACTTGACAGGAGCTGATACGGTCATAATACATGACATCGACTTCAATCCCCAGATTGACCGACAAGCAGAAGATCGCTGTCACCGCATTGGACAAACAAAACCAGTTACGGTATATAGGTGAGAGTCAATACTACATTTGACTAAGTTGACCTTCCAGATTCTTTTGCTTATATTTATTTTTTTGATATTCCATTTGCAGGATGGTAACGAAGGGAACTGTGGATGAAAATGTTTATGAGATTGCTAGAAGAAAGTTAACACTCGATGCAGCTGTGCTGGAATCTGGAATGGCAGTGGAGAAAGAACATGTAATGTCAGACAAGACGATGGGAGAGATATTGTCATCCTTGTTGCTTGGTTGAAATCTTCATCCGATAGTTTCTGTCCCAGATATAGGCCACCTGATCCCAGCATCCCTATGTTGTTCTTTTTTCTTTTCCTGAATCTTCTTGATAAGAGTTGGATCTGAGGATGGAAATTCTCGTGTCCATCACACCTATGAAATAGATATTGCATATGTGTTGGTAGCTGTATATTATAGGTGTTTAGTGGAAAATGTATAACTTCTTGTGTGACGCCAAGCAGACGTCTGTCTGACGATCGATCTTTCTTTTACCAAGCCTATATGGTCTCTATTTTGAAAGATAAAGTTTTCCAATTTTAATCTTAAAAATCACAAATCCCTAGTTCATATACAAAGACTGATGTAAAATATGGTATTCGTATGTAAAATTGATTTCTTAGTGTGTTGTTACCTTGTATATAAGGCCACATTGGTAAGTGCTACAAGATGTGAGTGGAGATTACGGTTATGAACCTGAATCTGTTAGGATGGAAAGTGAAATCACTTGCCTTCAGTGTTATACAAGGAGAAGTCTCTTCATATTTAAATGTATGTGCTGAGTTGATTAAGAGCCATTAGAACAGATTCACTTCGTGGACTTGTTTAACTATCTTTGTGAGAATGACTCCCAAATTTCCACACTTCTATGTAGAAAGTCAATAATTTATGGTCCCTAGAATCAAGCTCCAAGCTACCTAAAGCATTCTTATTTATATATCAAAATAGAAACTGTCACTATTAAACATTAATATCAGGAGAAATTATTGTGTATGTACAGTACAATTATCAAATTAGAGATGTTTAAAAAAATTGAATATCTAATTTAAATTCCAATTATTATTAACACGTGTACATTTTTGAAAAATAATTATTTCATTAATCTCAGTCTATTCTTTCCAACCAAACAACAGGTGAGGGGTTTAAGGCCAAGAACTGGAACCATAAAGTTTATATGTAAATTTTTGTTAAGTTTTTTAACGGAACTGGCCGAAGGAAAGATTTTTTTAAAAAAAATATTTTAAGGGAAAATCAATAATAATAAATTTTTTTCTTAAAAAAAAAAAAAAAATTGGGACAACCAAAAAGAGTTATTGGCATTTTGAATACATTCCCTTTTTTGGTTTTCTAAGTTTGGTCCCATATTATTTTATTTTATCTTTTTTGGTTGTCAACTTTTTTTCTTTTTCTTGGTCCCCATTTAAAAATGAAATGTTTCTAATCAACTTATCTACCAATAACTTTTGTTTTACTTTCACATCAAATAGTATATATTATTTTCAATCAAATTCCTCTCAAATATTAAATATAATCTCACGATAAATAACTCAAATATCAATTTTCTATATTCACATTTCACAAACAAATTTTATAATTATGATAACATATCTATACTTGTTATAGATTTTTGCATAAATAAACTTTATATCCTAACTATTTTATTTAATTAAACTAAAATTTTCTGTTATAATAATATAAAAGATTAGTAGAGGGATTAAGGTAAAAATAAAGTAAAATACATTATGGATCAAATTTAAAAAATAAAATTAATTTCATTCGAGAGAGAAAGATGTTATTATATATGGAAAAAGTACATGAGAATATTAGGTTGAAATATTGTTGAAAAGGAATGTCAAAGACAAAGGACTCCCACACACACTCCTTGTTCCTTTTCCTATTCCACAACAAACAAATTCAAGAAAATCTTTGCTTAATTTTAAAATCACAACTTCAATAATGACACGAGTACATTATTAATGTTCTTAATTTTTTTATTTTTTTTTTAAAAAAAAACAGTAGATATAAATTTTAATGATGAATTAATTTATATGTGAACTGCACGCACCAACTATAATATTATTATATAGTTAATGGGGCTTCCTTTCCCGTAGAATCTGCAGGATTACCTAATATACCTAATCCTCCTTTATAATATTATGGATGTTTCTGAAATCAGACAGAACCAAATTAATTATTACAATTAGAATGTTTTCAAAATATTTTTGGGCCCCTCTCTGACATTCTCTGTCGGACACATCTTATTTTACTATTACTTTTTCAAATATTAATTCTTAACTGCGAAGCTTCTCAATTTATATTTTTTTGTACCAAATTTATATTGGCCCACACATGAAACTTCCTATGTTTTAGGGAAACAAATCTTTAGCCTTCAAAATTTTCTAATAATTAAAATCGAGTCCAATTCACGAGTTGCATTTCTAAACCATTCGATCTTAACTTTGGTAAAATTTACATGCCAAATGTATATGGAGCTACTTAGATTAATTGGGAATGGTTATTTGCCCCGGTCTTGATTTGGAAAGGGTTTCATTGATAGGAATAGCTTTAAACGCAGGCCATATATGATGCAAAAAAGTTGGTGGACAAAAAACAAATCATAGAGCACTGTTTGATCTCGTGAACATTGAAAAGTATCACATACACAGAGTTCCTGCAATTAGGGATCGGAAGGGACACAGATTAAATGGGAAAAGAACATATGAAATTTCCCTTAGATTGGGCAAATGGTTACTAAGTAGTACCGATCCAATTACGAAGCTTCCTCTCGTGATGATTGACCCGACTGCCCAAAGTACTGTGTAGTGTTTGGAATAATCAATCGTTCGGTATAGGGATGTAGATGAGACCATGCGATTCGTGAACGGTTTGAATTTGATTTGGTAAAATACTGAATTCGATTTTGATTTGGTAAAAGATTGAATTCGATTTATTTTAATCGAGCTTAACTTATTAAATAAATAGAGCTATGGGTATTACATTTGTTAGGTTCGCGAACCTAAATGAGCTTTTAATATAAATAATATTTTATTTATAATATTATACATAATATAACTTATTTATTAATTTATTTTATATAATATATATATTTTTATTCTTCTACTATATATATAATAAATTATATTATTTCTAAAAGTTTTAAGAAAAATAAATTAATATAGAGAAACAAATTTAAACAAATCCCAACTCAAATGAGTCCAAACACTTAACTTTTTTTGACTGCACTTAAATGATCTTGAATCCCAACTTTTTAAATATTTAATGAGTCGAACTCAAGTTTGAATTTTAAAACTCAGGCGAGCTCGATCTTGAGCCTAAAGAAAAGTAAACGAGTCGAACCCGACAGATTTGGATACGGTTCGGCTCATTTACAGCCTTAGGTTGGTTAATGCATTAACCTAGATCATGATAATAAATGGATTTGAATGAACTATTAAATTGAAAAGAACATAAATGATTATCTATTTATATTCAAGTAACTAAATGATTATATTATTAAAACCAAAGTCAAACGGTTAAAGTATTATACTTATTTTCATATTAACATTTTTATTTTTATTGTCCTCATTGTCTTTTCCATTTTTTATTTTTTTTCTCCTTTCTCATTCTTCCTTTCATTTTTTTTTCACCCCGGCCTTCCCCCCGCCGCCCCCCACGCCCACTCATCCCTTCCCTCCAATTCCAGACTTCCTTTCTCGAAAGATAATTACGTCGTTTTTTTCCCTTTTTCTTCTTTTTTATATTTTTCCTTTTTCCTTTTTCTTTTTGAGGTTTTTTTTATTTTTTATTTCTCTCATTAATATCTGGAAAGCTGATTTTGTTTAACTATATGTATATCTTTAAACTTTACGAAATTTTTTTATATTTTTTGAGATCAAATTGAACACTATTATTTATTTATTATTCTTGATCTATCTTGAATTTATGATATATATCATACAAAAGATCAATATTTAATACATTAAATTAAAAAATAATTTAAGTTTTACTTTAAAAATATTAAATATTAGTGTTTGGCATATTATAATTTATGAAATATAATCATTCCGTCAAATCTTTAAAAATTATAATAAATACAAAAACAAATAAATAAATAAAAGAATGCACTTATATATAAATATATATATTTATATTGATGCATTAAAAGTGATTTTTCATCCCAACAAATTTTAATTTTAAAAAGCACTTATAAAATACTACACCAAAACATAAAAAAACTTAACTTGAGAAAAAGCAATTTTGTAGAAAGCACTGTGTTTGTAAACCCTTCCAAATGGGTCCTAAATTTCATATCATCAAATTTTTTTTCTTTTCCAAATCTACACTTCAAGTTGTGATAATGTGATAACTCAATTGATTGGACACATTAATATAGCTCATTCCATATATATATGAAAATGCTATAGAGGGTTACGAAACACACCTTATAGAGTATTCGAGTTAAGTATGGTCAAAGTTAATGGTCAAATATCTTTTATTTTTTAAAAAAATTAAAATAAAATTTAATCAATTCTATTTAGACAATCTCTTTGATCCTAACAAAATTCTTTTTTCAACAATTGATAATTTTAAAAATTAAATTTGTTTAGGTTATTAATCTTATTTTATATACTTCTTAATAATAATAATAATAAATGTTATCTTTGATATAAAATTAAAAATATTGAAATTAAAGTTAAGGGAGAAATTAAAATTAAAAGAAAAAAAAAGTGTTAATAAAAAAAAGTTAATTAAAAACAATTAAATGGATATCCGTATCCATTTACATCCATTTATACAAGTAAATGGTTTCGCATGTAAATGGTTTGGAGTCTATTTAATTTTATCCAGAACTATTTAATTATCCAAATTGTCATCCATACATTAACCTAGCATCTGGTTGGTTGGAGGAAATATCATTCAAGCCAAATTCAATGTTTTTATTTCTATTTCGAGTTGTTTGGAAATGAATGTCTTATTTCCACACATGTGGCCGGATAGTTCGAAGGTGAGGTCAGCATAATGTAGGTCATGGGTTCGACGCAATCTTCTTCCAGATTCCAACCTTGGTGAGTTACTTTTACAAAGAAATTGATGTTATTATAATATAAATGGGCTCCAAATATTCTACTATACTTTTTGTGTGACAATCTATAATATATTAATAAAAAAATTTACACATGTCTTTTGTTTATTTTTGTAGACATATTTTATAAACTAAACCCTAAAAAAAAAAAAAAATTAAACCCTAAGAGACTTATTTTTTAATATACATGTAAGTTTTTCGATGGTGTATTAAGAGAATGTCACAAAAGTGTACTCAGATGAAAAAATGTCATGTAATAGTTTTACTTGAGATTTAACATGATTAGATAATTTTATAATAAATAATTTATAGATTGAAAATATAAATATACTCTTTTCAACTCTATTTAATCCTTTTTATAATATTAATGTAAAATATCATTTGACTTAATTTTCCCTCCTTATTAGAAATAATAATTTTAAATGAGGACAATATTAATGAAAAAAAAAGAAGTAAATATTACATATAAATGAACATAAAATGATGTAATTTCATATAAAATAAAATGACTTGTGTTTGAAGATAAGAGTTTAGAAGTAAATGATTTATATTTTGTGAGGAGAGTGGCATTTTTCTTTGAATTTCTCAAAGAATGAGTGAAGTTGATCAAAATAAAGGGCAACTAATTTTATAAATAAAACAAATAACATAAGCTCTTAATTTTTCTAATAGAACAAATATTTTAGTATAACAGCATATTTCAAATCAGGACTATTAATACGTAACTGATTGGAACTAATTGCATATTGATTAAGAAAATTACTACATAATCTTATAATTATTGATTAAAAATATTATTATATCCTTTTATTGGATTATTCAAATAAGGCTTCAAGTATTCTACACCATCTTCTATACCACCTAATAAAACAATATATATTATCTTATTTAGATAAAGTACTCCTAGGATTTAGTATATTTTTTTTAGGGTTTTATTAATAAAATATATCTGTAAATTGATAATGTAGAAGAAGGATTAGAAGATCCAAAGCCTCCAAGTAATAAGAATTAAAACATTATGAGTCTTTCTTCTAAATATTGCAATTGATGTGAATTAGAAGTAAAAGAAAAAAAAAAACATCCTTATCTGAAGCCTAATTTCTTAGTGGAGACAAATAATCTTGAAGAAATAAAATCTTAAATGATGGATGGGAATGAAGATTTAGAATCATCTGTAATATCATTCATTTTCTTTGTTCTTCATCAGACTGAGCAAAAGCTCAATCAAAGTCCAGCATTTGCAAATGATATGAAGGAGATTGGCAGAGTCTACAATAGTTGAGCATATAATAAAGCCATCCATTTTTCAATTTTTTTTCATATATATATATATATATATATATATATATATATTAGTTATAGAACTTCCTCAAATTATCTAGTTTATAAAAGTGAGTTCACAATCAAATTATTAATATAAACAATTCATTTGGGTTAAAGTTTTAGACTAATTACTAAAAACAATTTTAAAAAGAGGGTTTGTTGAAATTGGTGTTTAAGTTTATTGAAAATTTATTAAATAGTGTCACCGGTTTCAAATCTTGTTCTGATTGAAAATGTTTTAATAATTGTTATCCAAAAAAAAAAAAAAGTGTCATGAAATTAAGGATATGTTGTTATTTAAGTCTATTGTAAGTAATTATGTGACAATTATTTATGAACAAGCTGATGAAGAAAAAACTGTAATACATAGTAATTAATTAGAATTTACCCATTTCTGAAATGGAAAGTTTTTGTTTAAAATCCTTGACAGCACACGATTAACTAATTAACCCAATATAATAATATTTGGTTAACCCTTATTAACCAATTATTAAGTTGTCCAATAATCTACTCCCAGTCCTTCAAAGCCATCAAATTTATTACTTTAGTACTTTGTATGTCTCAAAATTGTTGAAATCTCAAATATGTCAAATTTATATTGAGGATATTATATAAATATAAATATAAATAAATAAATAAATATATATATATATATATATATATGTGTGTGTGTGTGTGTGTTATTAGGACGTAGTATGTGAAACCTCAAATATGTTTTAATAATAAATACTTTTAAAGGTTACCTTTTAACTAAACCTAAAATATTAAATGAGTAAAAAAAAAGTCAATTATAAATATATAAATAAATATATATATATATATATTTATTTATATTTATAAATGTCAAGTAATGTGAAATAATTTCAAAGGGCTAATGAAGCGGAAGACTCTAACAAACTAATAAATAAATAAATTTAAATATTTATATAAGTGCATGTTTTTTTGCTTGACTAAAATTAGGAATAGGAATTTTATCTCATTTGGTCTCACATGTTTGGGCAAAGCTATAGTATGATCTCACAAGTTTTTTTTCAACCGTTATGTTCCCTTCACATATTACGGGCAGTCATTATGGTCTCTCAACATATTATGGATAAACATTTCGATCCCAACTAACATTATTTCTATCTAAATACTTTTTGAAACCGGTCATTTTACTGACATGGGGTAACTTTTCAGGGGTAGAATTGTCCGTCTCATCCTTGTTACTCAAAATCAAACCAACTCAAGGGTTGTGAATAAATTTTGGTTGTCCTATTAATTTATTTGAGTTTGTTAATCCAAATGCATCTAATTTTTTTTTAAAATGATTAGTTAGATTTTAAGCAGTAATGATGATATTGACAACTTCTCCTTTAAAATGTTATTCTATGCCGACAAATGACTGGTTACGATTAGTGTTTTATTGAAAAATAGTAATTGGGACCATAACGACTGCCCATCAAATGTTGAGGGACCATAACGACTGAAAAAAAAACTTATGAGATCATACTATAGTTTGACTTAAACATGTAAGACCAAATAGACTAAAAGCCCTTAGGATTTATTATAAAAAGAAAAAACAACATTGGCGATCATTTAATAGGACATAAACAAGAATTGTTCATTTAGTAAAACAGTCTCACTTACATGAGTTTAAACAAATATCGCAGATTTGAGTTTCATTTTCTAGTTATCTCACCGGACTAACTCATCAAGGTTAGAGTATGTACTAAGACTGAATAGAACTCATCACCTGCAATATGCAGACTTGATCTCCAAACCACTTGATCACATCCTTTGGTGCAAAAAAAAAAAAAAAAAAACCCGAAGTACTTAAAACGAAAGGAAAAGAAAAAGCACACAAAAGTTGAGGAAAAAATCACAAATCGAATTCTATACATATACACAAAACTAATTAACCGGTAAAATCTGTGTTATTTTCTTGTCAAAATAGAAGGAAAAAATATTTTCTCTGTCACTATTTATAAGTCACTAACCGTCATTTTGTCAAAATTAAGGTAATATCCCCCACTAAAATGCTTTTATTTATGATTGTAATTAAACTTACAAGTGACTAGAGAGAAGAGAGACAAGCATGAGTAATATGATAAAAAAAAACTATAACATGCCTAATAAACTAACAACAATAACATATATTTACTGACAATGAAAGTTAATTCAAATAACTTATAAATAGGAAAGTTAATTCAAATAACTTATAAATAGGGCATTTTGACGTAATAAAAAATTAAGAAGTGCATTTGACTTTCATATAAAAGTTACAAATTTATGCTTCTCATTATGTAATTAGTGGTGTCATGATTGAGTAAGTGGATGTAAATCTTTTTTAAAAAAACTTTATAAAAATTTTTTAATTTTTTTTAACGATGTTTGGATCAGTTTTCATGCATCTCGACATTTCGCACAATCAGGAAGGTATTGATGGGATTCAAATTCGAGGCCTATGGGTAGTGAGCTCGCCACTTCACCCCACCCACTGAGGTGTCCCTGAAGGGATGCAAATCTTTCAAATTAAGGAGGTTGCTAATGAAATTTTATATTAAAAATATATACTCCCTCCATCATTAAATATAACTATAAGTCACAAGTTGTCATTCTATAAAAGTTAAACTAACTTTTTTTTCCCATAAAATGTCTTTTTAATCATCCTTTCAAAAAAATTTGAACACCATTTTAATCTGTCATTATAGGGATATAACATTGAGAAAAACACTTTCAAATACCTAAGTAACTAATAACAATAACTTATAATTAGTGACAAGAAAAATTAGTTGGAATGACTTATATTTAGTGATTGAACGAGAAATATATTTTAAAGAATGAGACATTCAATTCCAAACAATCCAATAGAAAGAGGGACATTAAACTCCGAAAGGAGAGTGAGTCTTAAAAAAAAAAAAAAAATCAATCATTACTCCCTTTGTCACTATTTATAAGTCGCTAACTGTTATTTTGTCAAAATTAGGATTCTAATCAATCTATCAATAGGTATGGGGAAAAATAGATAGAAACATGGATAATATGATATAAAAAAAAGTAACATATCTAATAATAAACTAAAAATAATTATTCATAATTAGTAACCAGAAAATTAATTAAAATGACTTGTAAATTTTTAGTATATATATAGTAAAGAATATCTGAAAAAAAAACTTCAAACATGGCATGCCAAACAAACCAGCGATTCCCAAATACCTTAATTTCCTTGGATTTTCTGTTATATGACGATCGATCGATTAATTGTCAAAATAGAATTCGAACATCCTTAATTATAAAAGTAAAAGACCTGTCTGATCTCCAACTATTTTTCTTCTAAAAAAGGGAAAAAAAACTTGAAAACAGGCATTCGATCCAACTGCAAAAGAAAACTTGAACAGTCTTATCTTCTAAAAAAAGTCTATAATCAATAATTTTTTTTAAAAAAAAAGGAAGAAGAAAGATTTCTGCAGTTCAAACTCTTCCTTCAACCATCACCTGCATGAGTCGGCTCCTGAAGAACACAAGAAACAATTAAGAGATAAATATTTGAAGACTATAATAAAAATAAAATTCAAACAAATTTCAGCCACATTTCTTCCCGGCCCCTAAGGGAAACAATATCCAAAATTTTAATTTATAAAAAAATTTTTTGGAAAATATTGATGTGAAAATGATGTCAGCTTAAGGTTAGATATGTACAAGAATACTTCACAGTAAGAAACTTGAGAAGGATGCCATAGAGATTCCTTTAGGATAAGCTAAATATTCAAAACAAAATTTCAGAGGTCAATTTTTTGTTTTTTTTTTGATATTCAAAAAAGGAACAAAAAAAGGGTAACCAATAATAATAAATGTGTTAATTGCAAAATGCCACATTTTCCTAATAAGCAATTCTCAGAGCCCGTGACTCAGTACAATACAATACGATACAACTCATTGGAATAAAGACAGACAGACAGCAAAAGCAGAACACACCAGGGTGTGGGAGAGTAGGACAAGTCGGTAGCTGGAGGAAAAAGGAATAATAACATCATTTGCACCTACATTTTCTGAATTTTGCACAATAGGTCCCTATACATTTTCATAATTACACAAAATCCTTGCACATACAAATTGAACCTTTTCTTTTATTTTCATTTTTTTAAAAAAAGGAGTCTAATTCATGAAAAGATTTTCTTTCGTAAAAAGTAAATAGATTAATTATCCCAGGACCAATTAGTGCAAATGCAAAAGTACTACTAATATTTATATGCATCATAATTTTAGGGATTGTAACATTCTATCAAATAATCAGTATTGGGGATTATAATTTCACATGTAATTAAAGTAAAGTTGAGATACCTAGAAATGCAAAGACAGAAATTGTATTCTGAGGACAGTATAATTCTTGGAGGAAACAATGAACTGCCTTCCAAAGGATACATAATACTGAATACTGACAGGGGATAAAGGTTAAAATGCATGTGCATATCTGATTTCCAATTACAGACACTGCCCTTCTTTGACAAGACAACAGTGTAATCATACCTCCAAAAAGTTATAGAAGTAATTAAAAAAAAAAAAAAAACCAAGGAAAAAATGTTAATTTACGTACCCGTACTTGCTCTTCTTCTTCCCTCCCTTTCTTTCAGCTTTTACTACTATCACTACGACTTCTCACTGAAAATTCACTCCCCCAAAAGATTGACTTTTGTGCGCAGCCTTTCGCTCTGAATCCAATGCCCTCATTCCCATCCCGTGCTGAGATGCAGCTGATAAAGCCTCTCTCTGCCCGTAACTTCCGCCACCACCGCTCAGGGTTCTCACCATCTCATCGGCGGGACCCACTCCAAGGAAGTCTCTTGTCAGCCCTTCTGCTCCTCCTCCGAGGTTCTTCAATGCTGACTGTTGATCAAAGCTCAATCTGCTGGCTGCATTAGTACTGTAGTTTCCATACTGGTGATGATGATGATGTTCAGTTTCTTCTCCGTGTCCGCCATATGGGTTCACACTTCCGCCTCCGAAAATGGAGGAGCTGCCTCCGGTTATGGAGCTCACTAGCTCATGCAGATGGTTGCTGTTGTTGTTGCTTTGATGATGATCAACGCCGAAGACGCTACCGAAGCTGGTCGAATTTAGAGGATTCTCGGACTTTGTGCCGCTTGAGGACGCGCTCCCGCCGAAGCTTTTAAGTAACGAGGCGCTGCTGTTGCTGGTGCTGGAGCCTAATTGAGCGGCTTTCTGAAGCAGTGCCGTGGCGGACATGTGAGGACTAGTAGTCCCGGTGCTGATGTGGCTCTGTAAGGAGCTGCTGTAGAGAGAAGGAATGGCTCCGGAAGCGGTCATGTGATCGCCGACCAGACTGCCGGAGAATAAGCCCGAAGAGCCCTCGTTGCTGCCTCCGCCACTAGCATGGCCGCCATTGTTGAATGGATTGGGGAGTTGCAACATGCTGCTGCTATTGTTGTTGCCGTTGTTGCTGCTTTCGATGTTGCTGCTGGTTGGGAAGAAGCTGAGGTTGAATATACTCGACGCCGTCGAAGTATTAACGTTGTTGTTCTGATGAAGATCAGGGATTTGCATTAGGCCATGATGAAGCTGGGGCTTGTTTGGAGCCATATTCAAATTACCATGATTACGATAAGGGTCTTGGGGGTCTGGTTCCTGAAGGAAAAATGAAGAAGAGGGCATGGTCTGATGAGATGGGCCTCGGAAAGCTGAACCGATGAGATTATCGAATTGGGAAGTTGATCTGGCATTGCCGAGACGTAAAATGTCGGGCTGGTTTTGGTTTTGGTCTTGGGTTGCCGCAGCTGTTATTTGAGAACCCAATTGAGATAATCCTAAGCTCATATTGTTGCTGCTGCTTCCACCAAATAAATGGCTCCCGATGCCACTCAAGGGAGGTTGATTTCTTGCACTTTCTTGAGCAAGTGCATCGCAGAAGGCCCTGTGAGTGATGAAACTGTCCCGCCTGCAAGAAAATTTGAGCTTGTTTTAGATTGTAGAATAATGCAGAGAGAAGAATAGAAGAAAACCCTAAATACAGACGTCAAGAAATTATATAATTAACCTTATTACCCGACAAAAGAATTGAAAAGTAACATAAAGAAAAAGGGGAAATGAAGGTAAAAGTTTTAAGTATACTAATTATGGGAAGTCATGATGACCAAATAGTGGACGCCATTGTTGGACTGATGAATGGTAGAAGATAGTCATATATATAGTTGGTAAAGAATACAAATAAAGAGGGAGAGATCTTCAGAGCAGTGTAGAAGGGAATTTTTGGAAAAAGGACACTCAGGAATTATTAAATGGTAGGTAAACAAATTCCACTATATATGAATGAATATCGCAAGAAGAATAGTAGTACTATTTCAATCAGCACGAGGAATTACCATATAACTTGGACTGACTCTACAATTAATGCAACATAGGAAATATATTTATGCAATATTTTTCCTGCTGGATATAATCGAAATCGACTCATGAACATATATATAATAATAATAATATATATCCTGCTCAGTTCCCAGAAGTACTGCCTTGCGTTCTGCTCATCTTCTCTCCCGAGCAGTCGAGCAATGCGACGATGTTGGGAGCTTAATTTTATCAAGAAAAGGGGAGTAAGGACCGGGTAGAACACGGCTATACTTCAGGAAGAGAAACTGGATCATTTTGAGAGGTTCATACATGGCAATAGGCACCACGTGAATTGGAATAAAAAGGTTAAGAAAAACTAACGATGATTCGGAAGTGAGAGAAAGATACTGAAATGTTGGTTTCAATTCGGTTTCTCTGAAACCTCTCCATCTTATTGTCTATAGACTCTATACTATCTAGCTATATAATTCACGTGCAGGTATAAGTTTTCTCTGTATTTTGCTGCCATTGATATACGATCCAAAGACAAGAACAAAACTAAAGAAACCCAATTAGCTCCAGTCCAGATACCCCCCAAAAAACAAAATAACTTTTTTCATCCTCTTTTTACAAACTTTGGGAATCTAAAGCCCAGCAGAAAACCAAGGGGTTCTCTTAATTCATGGGCAAATTAAATTATATCAATTTAAAAAGAAAGAAATAAAATTAATTACCTAGAGAAAAGGGTTCCACAGTCACATCTGTACTCCCTAGTACCGCAGGTTTTAGTATGGGCTTTCCAATCAGACTGAACCGCATATTTCTTAGAGCATTTATCGCACTTGTATTTCTTCTCGCCATGCTTTCTGGAGTAATGTTTCTTGATACCGGTGAGGTCTCCGAGTGCTCTAGAGGGGTCATGGTGAACGCATGTGGGCTCCGGACACAGATAAACCTTCCGCTTCACCTCTTTTGTAGTCTTCTGCCTAAGCTTCCAAGGCAGATTGTGTCCTCTTCTGTGTAGCTGTAGATTTTGCTCCCTTTGAAACCCTTTGTTGCATACCTCACACACGAACCTGTTTGTTGCCATTAGTGTCTTGGGAGATAGTGCTATTACTTCTGCATCTGGATCTGTAAACTCAAAATTCATTCCAAATTAATACCAATATCTATATATTTATTACAACAACAACAAAAAAAAATCTTCATGGATTAATTGCCCATCATCATCATCTCAAATTCTCCCAAATTAATTAGGGTTCTCTAATAAGCTGAATTAATTGAAGTCTAATTAATTTCGAGAGATAAAATTGAACCGATACTTGCTTGGTGTACCGGGTTGATTTCTCCTCTTCTTTGGGGCTGAAGCTTGTGCTAATTGGGCTTGAACCCCTCCAGATGAAGCAGTAGGAACCACCACGGAGGAATGCTGCTGCTTCATCTGGCTCTGATCTTCTTCTCTCATTGCCATAAACACGGCTGATGAAGGTGCTGCTGCCATCGGGGACAGACGGACAGTTTCTCTCAATTTCTTCCGCCTTTTACAGCAATCTTCAATTGGAGTTTCTTTTTCACAAAAACCTTATCCCAAAACCACACACAAAAAAGGAATTTTTATTTTCTAAAAACGGGGGTTGGGGAGGGGACAGCTATATAGGATTAGAACTACAAAAATTAAAAACTCAAGAAAGAAGAAGAAGAGGAAGAAGAAGGGAAACTGAACTGATAGAGCGACTACACCATAGCTATATCTACTCCTCCTTCTTCCATGCTTTTCTTCTACTACTGTTTATCCCACAACTTGCTTTAAATGAAAAAATTTTCGGGTACAGAAAAGATGCTACCGAGGTTTTTTTCTTATGTGATTTGTTGTCATGCATGTACACAAACACCATAGAGCAATTAATTTCTCTTCTCTTCCACTCTCTCTCTACCGATGTTTTTACTTTTCTTTTTTTTCCCCTGAAGATAAAGAAAATTAATTCTAAATTAAAATGAAAGAGAATGAGAGAGAAAGAGAAAGAAAAAGAGAAGGAGAGGGATAGAGGAAGGTGATGGTGCTGCGCTTCATGCTGAGCCCACCCCCGCTATTGTGTCCATATGCGATGTTGGATAGGGTCCACCGCCCTGTGTAGGTCTCTCTCCTTCGCTCTCTCTCTCTCTCTCTCCCTCTTTCCTTTCGTATCTTCATATACTCATTTCAGGACAAAACTCCTTCCTTCGTCACTTCCTTCCCTGGCTGTCACAGTAAAATGGAATTTCTTTTTCTTTTGTATTTTTTTATTATTTTTAAAATATATATATCCTAATAAGTAGTCTTTGCTAATAGTCAAAAGAAATGGTTCTTTTCTTTCTTTAACCGAATACATTTAAGTATAATACGTCATAATATTTGTCCTAGCTTCATTAGAGTGCAAATTAATTAAATGACTCCTTACATATTGTTGTTTCTCATGGGGATCTGATCTGTTGTCTAAAGATGAAGCACAGTACATGACAATGGGGTTTTGAAGGAGAATTTCTGATCCAACAGCTAAAAATCAACCTATATATATATATATGTGTGTGTGTGTTTAAGTAGGAAAGCCTGTTTTTGTAGCTATATATGTATTTGAACATAATTTTTTATGATTAAGTTTCTAAATCTTGGGTAATTAAAAGAGTCGGGTTGATGATTAATTAGGTGTTCTAAAATTGAACTCTTTTAAAGTTTAAATGTTTAGGACCTTAATTAGGTGACAGTTCTTCCCTAATGATACATATTGGTGTATGTTTCACTTTTGTTAAAATTATTAAATAATTAAAACCAAACGAAAACTAATCAGAAATTTTAATTAAGAGGTTGAATTTATGGAATCAAAATCACTAAGATCAGGAAGACATATATGCCTTCTCATGAGAAAAACATATATTTTTTTAATCTCGATTCGAGATTAAGAGCATGTTTGTTTTGACCTATAAAAAACACTTATTTTGTTCCAATAAACATTTAAATAAAAGAAAATCTTGTTTTTTAGGCTGTTGAAGCAAAGCACAAGTTGAGAAATGAGTCAAAATATGACTTTTTTTTTTTTAAAGCTATGAGAAATAACTTGTAAAAAAAGCACTTTTAACTCCCCAATTTTCATATTAGCTTCCTTTAATTTTTTTCTTCTTATTACCTCTCTCATTTTTAAAATAAGATTTTCTTTTATTTAAGTGATTATTGAATTAAAATAAGTGTTTTTTTTTTCAAAAAAAAAGTCAAAACAAACGGGGCTCTAAATATTGTTCAATTTCATTTTGAAATGTAAATGTTTCATTTTTTAAAAAATTAACTCCAAATAATCTTTTCAATTTGTCTCTCTATTTATTTCTTTTTCCCTTAAGTTAGCATAATGAATTAAATTAATTCCTTCTTTTTTGTTAATAAAATGAAAGGGGGCTATTTGCAAGTTACTTCCTCCTTCACTAAATATAAGTTATTTTAACTAATTTTTCTTATCACTAATGATAAGTCATTATTGTTAGTTAATTAATTATTTGAACATGTTTTTTTTATATTAACCTTCTAATGATGTATATTGAAATGGTGTTTAGATTTTTGAAAGGATGATTAAAGGATATTTTATGAATAAAAAAAAGTTGCCTTAACTTTTTATAAAATGACAGTTGTGACTTATATTTATTGATGAAGCGGGTAGTATTAGCTAAATGATAGAGTGGCAAGATTACTAGTCATATTCATACAGCTAGGAAGGTAAAAAAGAGAAATTACCAAATTAAAGAGAAATAGTTGTAGAGTTAGTCTGAGTATATATAGAAAAGGAAATGTATGGTATATGAGTGTCACCCACGGCCAGAAGCAGTTTCGGTTAGAACTTAGGAATATAGCTAGCAGGCTGTAGAATATACATACATATATATATATATATATATATATATATATATATATTTATATATAGGGGTGTGTGTGGGGTTGGGGTGGTCGCATCAAGAAATGAAAGACAGTTATATATGTATGTAATTTAAGAAAATGTAGGCTCTCACAACCATGACCCATGAAAAGACCTAATCCAACCACTGAGGATAAACAACCAATTTCAAAGAAAAATATATATAGGAAAAAAGAAATTAAACCTATAATTCTGCGAAATGACAAACAAGAAATCAAAGCCAAGCATCGAACATATAGAGATAAGGGAAAGTTTCACAGTATAATTAATATAAAAGAAAGAATCTATATATATTTATTAATTTGTTTAAATCATATATATATATATATATTTCTTTTTTTTTTCTCAGTTCGATTTCTAATAATTATCCATTGACGCCGGCTTTTAACTAATTTTGTGCTTCTACAATTAGGAGAGTGAGGAGGCTATCTTTGGTAATGGCTGTTAATGTGAAAGAATACAATGACAGCCCAACTTCCACTAAATCATTGTCAAAATATCATAAACGAATATTTCAAAATTGTTACTGATTATGAAATTCTTCATTCCTCTTTTTTAATATTAATTATTGAACCATAGTCAAGTACTTCTTGAACTCTCACATTCTTTTTCATGACTTTAATATTTTGTTTTCTTTTGCATAAATGAATAGCAGACGGTCATAATTAAATGAAAATTATATCTATTTAAAAACCCTGAAGTCTAAACCTTTAGTGACATTAAAACAATACTAATTAATTACTTGATAATTATTCTTGGTATATAAATAATAATTAACATGTATTCTTGATCATATGCGATTGAGGTAAATTTTTTTTTTTTTTTTTTTTTCTATAAGGGACCTTTACGGGAAATCATAATTTCTTTGAATAGAAGAAGGATTAATATTGATTCGAGAATATAAAACTATATAGGAGCACAAGAATATTAATTAATAAGGCAAAACAGTAGTATATGTCCCGGTGTTTTTTGTCGCTGATTGCAACAAGAAAATACCACTTAAATGTTAGAAATTTAGTGGTATAATTGAAGAACCGCTCACAAACATAATCTGAGACGAGGTTACATGAACCAAAAAATTGAAGCACGTCGCATGTTTCATAAAAGTAGGACTCATTCAATATTCGCATATATAATATTTAAATTTTCCCCTAAAGGAAAAAAAAATGTTCGATTTTTGTAAAATATGATTTTTTAAAGTATTTCCAGACAAATATACCTTGCAATGAGATTTTCTCTTTATGCCAAAAAAAAAAAATAAAAATTGAATTGCACACATAATTTGTAATATATATATATATATATATATACGGTTTTGCTAAGGCGCATTCCGGAGCGCTCCTTAATGCACGCTCCAACCGTTACCGTAACAGAATTTTTGCTACAGTGCTCATGCAGCCAACCAAGCGGAGCAAAAATTCCGTTACGGTAACGATTGGAGCGCACATTAAGGCGCGCTCCGAAGCGCACCCTAGCAAATCCGTATATACATATATATATATATATATATATAAATTTGCAAACATTTTCCATGAAATATCAGAATAAGGAAAGTCTTCATCACATCCACCAAAACAAAAATAACACAAAAACCATACAGCCATCCTTCAACATGTTCATTTAACAAGAAAAGGATCTACAACAAAGAAAA
>JAOXNR010000013.1:8516923-8537890 GCA_028571225.1 Parsonsia alboflavescens
AAAAAACCCCTCTCATTTTTCTTTGTACTACATAATATGAATGTCAAACCCAACTTTTGCAAGTCCATAGCAGTGGAACAGGTTCACCAGCTCTAAACCAGAAACAGTTAATGTCATACATATCTCAATCTACTTCTACTGTTAATAACATTTTGCATTTATATATATTGGAAGAAAAGAGATTCAATTTGGAAATACTGAAGGTCGGATCTGTTGCGATTCAAAGATAAAATAATTATGCAAGTCACAGGGATCAAAATAATGGTAGAAAAAGGGACAACAAGAAAAGAGAGATAATTGCTTAAAGCCAATAAGTTAAACCCTTTGATAATCGGAGGTAATTAGAAAGAAATGTCTGTTAAGTGAATAAAGTTTCCTTGGAAATCAAACCCACTAATCATAATTACATCTTCCATACCACAAAACTTAACCTTCTTTTTGTAGATATTTAAAAAGTTTAACTCACCAAAAGTGAACTCGACCAGATATATTTTTGCTGCCAAACTACTTCGACAGCATTGCATTTGATCAATCCTATTTTAGGGCTCCATGAGGCTCATGACAGTACAAGCAAAACTCACTCCAAACTCTATGAAAAGATTCAAATTTTGAGAGGATATGCACTTTTCTGAACTCGGAAAGAAAAGGAAGAAAAGAAAAAAAAATGATCAAGCACAAAGTTAGCAGCAATAATCTAACTCCTAAAATTGCACTTCAAGGAGGTAAAAAGAAATATATTAAAATTTAAAGTCTATTTATCATATAGAAAACAGACAAAATAGTCTGAGAACAATTTTCAATGCGAGTATCATTTGAAATCTTCATACCCGGTGAATGGAGAAATCATTGTAGCTCCTAAGTTCCTCAATTACTCTGTCCAAGGTGCATTCAAATCCAAATACACCTTTTGGATGCAACATCTTGGCAAACTGAACAACATCATCTTCTGAATAGATTCGCCTCACCAATAAGGGATGATTTGCTATCTGAATAAAGAGAAAAATTCCTTTCAAGAGAAGATATCATTCACTATAAAGAACATGCAATTCCGACAAACTTAGAAACAAGAGCATTAAAAGAGACAACTAGCACAGCACCTTACGAAACTCATGAAAATAATTGGATATTTGTTTTCGAGAAAAAACCCCAGCAACATTATGTAAATTAACTTCAGACAATTTTGAAACACGAGCTTGACAAATGGCACGGTAATTTTGAATTGCTTCTTTATAAGCATCCTCCTGTTCTTCTACCATCTTCACAAACTCGGACTGCGGAACGTATTTTACATGAGATTATAACAATAATCCAAGAAAAAAAAATACAAGAAATGAATTGTTGTAGAAGGTGATGGAATTGGGAAATGCCATATCAATTGATATCCATCAAAGCAGAAAGTCAAAAACATTCTGTACCCTCTGGATCTTTGGGACTAGTTGCTGCATCACATCTGATTTCAATCTTCTCAATATAAATGGACCAAGGATTGACTTTATTTGTGTAATTAAGTCCTGGTCCTCGGCACCAAAAAGCTTTTTCAGGTCAACATCACCTGTTTCAAAGAGATTCGGCATCATAAACTCCAGCATTGACCACAGTTCCTGAAATAGAAAATAAAATTTCATCAAAGCACTCCAAAGAAAACGAAATCAAAGATATTAATTAACAAAATTCCAGGAATTGTATCTGTAATCATAACATTTTAAAGGTCAATGTACATATATCCCTTGAATAATAAATAAGCAAATGTGAAATGAATGTCAAAAGAAATAGCACAAACTTTTTCTTCCACAGGAAATGAACTGTGCTTATAGAATAGACATCAAAATAAATAAATGAAGAAGACTTGTGCATCCGTGAAAATAGTGCCAGCCCCAACAAGGATAAAAGCACAATGGACCAAATGGGTGCTCCCCATTTCATCGTATAAAAGTTTGACATGCATTACTTTCACAAGTCAGTTCAACTATTCTAGTGTTGTTTTACATTGAAAATTGCTGGGTGTAAAATTGAGACCTCTTTTAAGCGGAACTTTTGTCTGAAAAAAAAAAGAGGCCTTAAACTAGTGGCTTATTCGAAATAAAAATAAGAGAACCAGAGAGCAAATTCTGCCCCATTCTTCGTGGAACCATTAAATGTTTTTATCTTTTCCTTATCATTTTTTGATGGAATTGAAGTCTTTGGGGGTCTGCAACTGGGCTTTTTGCCATTGTGGAACTGAACATTAAGCAATATTTAGCTGAGTGAGAATGAAAAGCAGAGTTATGACCTCAACGGTGGACATATCTTTTAAAGATCAACCAGAAAAAAAATAAGGAAAAGTTCCCTAAGCGCATTATTATAAATATGTAAGTATAAAATATTCAACCTACTAAACGACTAAAAATGATTTCTATAACCAAGATTCACTTCTCAAACAACTAAAAATAGAAAAAAGAAATGATTGATGCCTGTTGAAAGAAAAGTAAAAAGAGGACAAAATTATCTGAATTTTTGAGTGTTCTCTTGTAGAAAAAGAGATCGACACAAGAGGTTACCCAATCTGCAATTGAAGGAAATGTAGAATCGTAAATTGAAATTTATCAAAATCCATTAGTCGTAGGTTTTTAAGGTTACAGAAAAAGTTGGTTGAGAAAGAGAAAGGTTTGGTAAATTGGAGGTGGCAACTAACCTTAGAAGAAGAAGATAAAGGAATAACGGAAGAGATAGAGAAAAAATAGCTGAGTATAAAGTAAAGAAAACTATAGGTTTATCACATGATTTTGGCTATCTTTTAATGAACAGTCACAAAACTAATGGAAGGGCAACTTATTATATTCTTTTTTGTGTTGGAAAGGGGAAAAAAAAAGAATGAAGAAAAGTTTGCATGGGAGTTCCGTTAGAATTACAACAGACAACACAAAGGGAAAGGTAATTTTGTGAGTTGGAGGTGGAAACCAAAGTTTAAAGTCAACTACAATTTTTACCCCAAAATAATAATAATAACAAGATCTCTATTTTGCAGCAAATTAATAAATTCAAATAAAACGGTATAAACAAAACAAAACAACTTTTCATAGAATAACCCCTAAGTACCTCATGTTATTTATGGAGTTTATTTATTCACCATATATCATGAAATCGAAAGCAAAAATTGAACTACAACCAACAGATGCACGAAACTAATCAAAACAAATAATAGAAGTGAACACAGTTACCATACACGTAGATCATTTTGTAGTGGTGTACCAGTAAGCATCAAACGCTGCCTTGCATTTCGAGCAACCGACATCAGATTTTTCCACCTATAGCTATTTTTGTCCTTCAATGCATGTGCTTCATCCATTAGCACACAGCTCCATTGAAAATGTTTCAAAATTCTTCGATCATCTTTCTGCTGTGCACTGCACAATAACCAATCAAATTAAGCAATCTTTCTGTTCTCCAATTTCCTATTGTCCACGATCAAGGGGAATTGAATCTTGACAAAAGTTTTTAAGGCCAAGCCAACCTATGACGTTCAAAAAGTGAGTAACAGACGAGAATGACATTGAAAGGAGAAGGTAATCTCGCTTTTGACAGAGAGTACAACTCCTTTGAATATGTAGATCGAGCAGCCCCATGAAACTGGAGCACACTGATAGATGGACACCATTTTTTAAGCTCTCTTTCCCAATTCTCCAAAACAGAAGCTGGACATACAACTAAATGAGGTCCAGGATCATCATCTAAGTACTTCAGCAAGGCTAAATATGTTACAGCCTGAAACAAATATAACAACAAAATGAAATATGACTAATTCAAAACAAAAAATAAAAAGCATCTATGCTTGGATGAGAAAAGAAAATACATAGAACTAGAATCACCTGAATGGTTTTACCAAGACCCATCTCATCAGCCAATATGGCTGCACAAAAGGAAATAAAATGAGATTAACTAAGTTAAATGCACAATTACAACTTTGAAGATGTGTTTATAATTATACGCAGTATATAATATCAGATAACAGGCAGCTAACTTATTCATAGCAATGTGGAGATAATAGCTTAAAATCAGAACTTATCAAAATGCTTTTTTAGCTGCTTCAATTATTCTATCCATTAAATACTTGTCAACCTGATATTTAAATTAGAAGACCAAACGTTCACATATTAAGGTAGTTGCTGATCATAATCACACAAGTTGTACTAACAATTAATTGGCTAACTAATCATACATTATAGCGCAGTGTATAAATTTCAGATTCTGATAGATGAGTTTGTAATATTTATTCCAATAAACACTGTTATTTTGAGAAATAGTTCTTCACGTTCAGCATTCATTTACCCCACATGTAAATCACCCGTATCATTATATATCAGAAAAGGAAAAATAATGGGCAATGACTAAAATAAAATTCCATGCTAATGCATGTGCATTTTTCAAAATAATTCTCCTACAACAGAAGATTAAATTATCATTATGCAAATTCATTACGTGCACTTGAAAATTCAACATAACCACAATCTCATGTGAAAATTGTAATTTCTGATTCATGATTGAATTCCTACCATAATAATGTAAATACACAAGTAATGAACAAACAGGAATAATAACAGCCTGAAGAGGAATAGGGATTAATATGAAAATCAACATACTCTGGAAGCCTGGAGGCCCTAATATATGTTAACCAAAAGATTGACATGCTACTTCCATTGCACAGGTAGAATGGTAAGATTCATATTTGTGAAAGTTGTCCCACATCAGTAATTGCCTTTTGTGAAATCCATCCTTAATATCTTAAAGGTTATTTTCTCTCTAGCATTATGATACTTTTCCACGTCTCTCCATGACCTCTCTCTGAGCACCAAGACAACCCTGATTGATTTGGATTTTGAACAAGACTGGACTACCGAGAGGATAATGCTTATGCATCACTCAGATCCATTGCTCTAAAGCAGCTTGGCTTCCGCGACAACCTAGAGTCCTTTGGGGGAATTCACCGGTTTCATTACTTTAAAAATAAAGTTCCATTTGTCTAAATTAGGTGCC
Organism: Parsonsia alboflavescens; assembly: GCA_028571225.1. Classification (NCBI taxonomy): domain Eukaryota; kingdom Viridiplantae; phylum Streptophyta; class Magnoliopsida; order Gentianales; family Apocynaceae; genus Parsonsia; species Parsonsia alboflavescens. The sequence continues at coordinate 8,521,934 of JAOXNR010000013.1, forward strand.
CAGACTTAAGGAAATTCTTTTTCTTTTAAATGAGGTAAATCTAATGGCTTCCATATGGCAGAGTTTTTGATGAATCCTCTTGCAAGGGATAGAATATGGAAGAGTTTCACAAGGCATTACTCTTCCAAGGTTAAGACATGAGACCTTGATTGAAAATACTAACTAGCTGTCCCACTTAGAGTAACTCATATTGGTTAAGTAAATTCATGAATCATAGCAAAGTATTGCATTATCCTTATCATTAACATATCCTTATTATTAATATAATTGGAGGAGGTAGTGAAATGTGAATTGTCTTAAGCCAAAAATGTTTTTTTATTAAACTTTAAATGAAGTATGTTTGTTTTAAGAAAATGAATATTGAATTTTCGGTGGAGGAAATAACAAAAGATCAATAGGTCTAAGGTGTTGCTCTTGGAGCAAGTAACAGTGTTCAGTGTTTCTGGATGCATGGTGAGACAGGTTTACCAAGAAATAAAGGTTGCGATGCTGTAGTTCTGATCATCATTACAATGATGACGATGATGATGGTGGTGGTGGTGACGATACAATTGAATCAACAATACAAGACAAGAAACGAACATTAATCAGATCTAGTCCCATTCTTAAAACAAAGATTCTCAGCCAATGTGATCATCTGCTTGAGGTTATTCCCATCTGTCAAATCTCATCTGTAGAATTACCATTTTCCACATATAACTAATTCAGTTCACTTAGTTTGACCCTTCTAAAAGGTGTTTAAATGTGACTTGAGAATATCAAATTCAGTATAAAATGCCAAATGTCTAGAATCAACCATATAAGTAAAGTAGTTTGGCTTTTCTTCAAAATAAAAACAAAAAAGAGCACGGAATTAATTTTCAACTTTATTAACTCCACAAAACAGTTTGGTCATTCTATATCATTTCATAAGAAAAGATATGTAAACAATTCAGAAAATACCAGTAAAATCAAGTTTAAGTATAAAAGTACCTCCTCCAATTTTCTTCCTGTACAAAAGAAGAAGAAAATTAACTCCGACAAGCTGGTAGGGTTTTAGAACTGGCTGAAAAACAGAGTCTTCCCCACTGCAAGCTGCATCTACGTCATCCTAAAAGCAAGCCAAATAAAATGGAAAGGATAAAAGCTTCACTTTTCATATACAAATGATTTCATTCATCAACTTGCTCATCTACATTTTGCTTCTGTTCAGAAACACATTTGAAGGATTAAACATGAACAAAACCACATCCATCCCATTATTTAGACTGATAATAATTCAACCGTAAAGGACAGTCTAATCAACCAGATCCATTCCCTTTTCCCTGTTCCTGTTCAGGTACTAAAACAAAATATTTCCTATAACTCTGGTTTTTTACTAATCTCTCCTTCCAATTAAGAACAGACCCATCACTTCAGAAACAAAACTGTGCAAAATTAGCTGAGATGAGCTTAGCTCTTCAAAAAATTTCAAGACAGAAAAAATACTCACTTGAGTGACTATTCTCACTGAAGGATTTTCCTCAACTTCAGAGTATCCAGCACACAAAGCACCAGTTGTACCGTACAACTCCCTCTTCAACTCCTCTGATATTTTACTACACTTCCGTAATGCCTTCTTGATGATGTCATCCTCCTCTTCATCCTCATGATCCTCCTGTTCGAAAATATCATCACTTTCTTCACCTTTCTCCTCGATCTCTTCTTCTTCCTCCTCCTCATCATCAACCACGAAACGACGGCCTCGACTGGACCGTGAACTATTATTCTTCCGACTAGTACTAGTCTCCGCCAGCATAGCATCATCGTCATCCAAATTCTCAACATTTTCTTCTGAAGATGATATCTCAACTATTTGCATAAAATTGGAATTATTGCTATTACCATTGGAATAATCATAGGACTGCTGAACTCTACCATTACTGGAATAGGAGAAGGATTCAATTGAGGGCAGAGTGGCAGATTTTGATGACGATTTCGACTTCCGACCACGCTTGGCCAGAAACTCATCGTCGGAGGTGAGGTCTTGCATGATGTCGACGCTGCTTTCGGTCTTGAGAATCCGTGAGGGTCTAAAGTCGTGCTTGGTCCATGCCTCGTCGTCCGAACTGAGTTCCAAATCCTCGACGCTGCTTCGCTTCATCGGATAAACCCTAGGAGGAACAAAAGAAACGAGAAAGAGAAGATACTGGCCACTCTGCACTCCCGACCCTCGAGATTTCTTCTATTTCTTGTTTCCGGAAGGGAATAGAATGAAATTTTGTTGGAATGCCGCCATTTTCACGCCAATGTGAGGACTGAGGAGTTACGCATAAAGACAAAACGACGTGGTTCCGATGCAGTTTGATGGCTTCGAGTTCGAAGGGCGAAGGAGTGTGCACGCCGGATGGTAGGCCGGGCCATGGTCAAACAATGCCGAGCTCCCCTTTGGTTGGGCCTTTCTTGTCGAGAGATGATAAGAGCACAGTACAACCTAAAAACCATGAACACAAGATCATTTGACACTCCCTGTAATTAAATAGCCGACTGTGGGCCTTAAAATATAAGGTAATTATAAACAATTGGTTAAATATAATTGATGCACCAGAAACAGAGTGGCTGATTTGGGCCCATGAGTCCTTTTAAATTTTTTGAATCACATTTTAATTATTTTTAATTACTTTTCAAATTTTTTTTTTGATAATTTGCTAAGGAATTTGGTTATTTGAATTTATGAGTTTTTTTAAATAATTACTAGGATAAAAAAAAAAAACAAAACAGCATAGTATAACAATCATTGTAACAATTATATAATAATAAAATTTAAAACATAAATATAAATATATATATATATATATATATATTTCAGATTTCACTCATCACTCGTTTAAAATTAATTTTTTAAATTTCTATTTATCTATGGTTGTATAAATTATAAAATAAAAAAGGTAATTTGGCTTCTCACTTACCATCCATTCAAAATTAATTTTCTATTTATCTACATTACTTTTAAAAATTATTGATGATTACATTTTTATTTTAATGAATATGTAATTAATTAAAATTATATTATTTTATCAAATTTTTGTTTTTTTTTAATAATTTAAACACTTGAATCATGACCAATATCAAGTATAATTTTAAACTGCGCTTTATAATTAATTTTTAAAAATAATTTATAAGTTATATTGTAGATAAATTATATATTTTCCTGTCATATTTAAAAGTAGTATTTAATAATATTTAATTAGTTTATCGTTTTTATTGCCCTTGGACCCATACAAATTCTCAATTGTTGTATAAATGTTATATATGCTTTCGTTGCATGACTCCTTAATTTTTGAATCTTGAACGTTATGCTCTTTTTTTTTCAATTGTATTTTTAACCTTTACAATTATATTTTATATCAATCTTAACTCGAAACATGGCAAGTTGTAAATAGATCTAAAAGATAATACTTCATCACTCACTAAATATAAATTACTTGCTGTCATTTTGCAAAAATTATGAAAACTTTTTTACTCCTAAAATGTCTTCTGATCACTCTTTTAAAAATCTAAACATCATTTCACTATATATCATTAAAGGAGATAATATAGGGGAAAAAAATCCTCAAATACTTAATTAACTAACAACAATGATTTATAATAAATGATAAGAAAAGTTAGTTAAAATTGCTTATATATTGACGGTGGGAGTAGATAATTTATATGTCATAGAAATATTTAGTTAAAAGATCATTTATGTATGTATGTTTTAAAGAAATCTTTCATTATTTCCCTTTTTTTAACTTTTCTTTTACTAATATATAAATTGTTTTATTGCATTTAATAGTTTTTTAATAACAAAATGTTACGTCTCTTAAGGTTTTCTACTCTAATCTAATGTATTTATTATCTATTTAATAAATTTAAGGTAAACTCATACATTAAAAAAAAATTCATCTTTATTAATTTGTTTCTTGAACATAATATGCCAGATACATGTGTCTTTTGAATATTTTAAAACATTAAAAAAAAAATTATATTATATATAAATTTAAAATAAAACTGGATAAAATATTCAAAATATATACTTCATATTCTTCTTCGTTTTCATTTTAAAATATAACAAATAATATATACTATATATATTTCGGATTTGCTAAAGCGCTCTCCAACCGTTACCGTAATGGAATTCTTGCTCCGCTTGGTTGGCTGCATGAGTACTGTAGAAAGAATTCCGTTACGGTAACGGTTGGAGCGCGCATTGAGGGACGCTCCGAAGCGCCTTAACAAAACCGATATATATTTTACCCCTTTTTTAGTAAAAAGAAAAAAAAAATCTTTATTAGTCCATTGCATCTAAGTGGCCCCTTTTTTTTTTACTGCATTTAATGATTTTTATTATTTAATTTAACAAAGTTATTATAATAAGGTTGAATTAGTATTAATTGAACATAAATGTGTGTTATTGAAAATATTTTTTTTTTCTTTTTTTATTTAGTTTCCACTTATCTTTTAGCATAACTGACACTTTTCAATCAAAAGGTTGAACTATCCTTCTTTTAATAATATATATGGATATATGGATTATATTTAAGATTATAAAGAAACAATTTTAGAAAAATTATTTGGACTTTTCACTAATATGATACCACAAGTTTAAAACAAATTATAAAATGCTCTTACATTTCTTTTTTTTTTCATCATAATAATCCTACATGTTTTTAAGACATGTTCTAACAGTTCAAACTACCCATGTAAAGCCATTTCTAGAATGGCAACGAATCTCACGTGACTAGTACATGATGAAATTAAAAGGTAAAATTTGACAATCTACCAACTTAGCATCCTATTGCCAGAAATGTCATTTTCTATGGTCGGGAATATGCCACCATTTTGAATATTAGGAGGGATTTTTAAATTGTTGAACTATTTTCTGGTGCCTCTAAGCTAATTCCTTATTTTTTAAAAAAATTAATTCATATTTTTCTATATTTAAATTTTAATTTAATTATTTAATAAACATAAATATTATTTATATTAATGATTACATTAATCAAAGAAAAGTCAAATTAATGACATAGTCAATGATTATTTACTTGATTTTAAGAAATAATAATATATTCATTGATTTATATAGAAAATAAATTCACTTACAAGAACTTTCACAAAGCGATATTGGATTGGTTATCCATTTTGTATTTTCTAATAGTTTTTTAAGTATCCAAAAAAAAAAAAAAACTAGTAGAAAACACTTTATTTCCGTCAATCCCCTTGGGTGTCAAAAAATTTAATGCAAATAGCCAAAAATCTCCTTTTTTTTCCCGCAGTGTCCATGTCTGTTTAGAAGAGAAAAATCCTCAACAATAAGTTATTTTTTGAACCGTCAAAAAATGTCTACCAAAAAGTCTCTTTGTTTTTTCAGTGAAATAATAATAATAAAGGCATAGAGGGATTCGGATACCCAACTCCAAGGATACTCACAAATTTCCCTTAAGGTTACCCTAAATTTCCCTTTGCTTGGCATCACTCAAGTAAAACCCCGAATTAAATTCCAAACTGAAACCTTCCAAATCGTAAATTCAAGAAATTGGGCATCAAAATCTTCTTCTCTGTAAGCGGTCTTTGCTGTAACGAGAAGAAGATGAGTAAAGCATCTCATTCAGGTACAATTTTGATTCTTTTTTATTGGATTCTTGTTGTTTAAATTCGAATCTTTAGTCCAGAAAAGGGATGAAAAAGGTATAAGAGGAAGTAGGATAGCCCAGTTGTGGTGTGTGTGCATCAAACGTGTTAATGGCATATGTGGGAAAATGGGCTTTTCGGCTCTACGTGTAATGCTCCCGTTTTGAATTAATTTAAGAACTTCCATTCTAGTCTGTATGCAAGCCGTGTGGTCCTGTAAATGCTCTGTTATTGTTTTTATCATTTTCAGTTAGTCAGTAAATGCTTTTTCCTATTCCCTTTTCCATACTTTAATTGGTGAAAAATTTACATTGAAAATGCATCGTAGAGGTTAACTTATGGTTGAAACTTTATCCGATGATGTTGATGGGAAGATAGTAGACTCCAACTACTGTTCAGATGAAATTTACTAGGGATAGCAATTTGAATTAGTAAATGGATTTGATAAAGTTAAATGAATTTCGATCCATTTACATCCATCCATTTATGACATCATAGCAGCCAAGTAAATGGTTCAACCGGCCATGTACTGCAGATGTCTAAACCGATTATGAACAGACATTCGATGTGGGCTAAACCCAATTAATATGGAGACGTACACTGACTCTACCCAACATGGTTGGAATTGGGTATCCTTGGCGCTTATTACTTTATCGCACATAGGCGTTCGTCTCATGTTTATTTCAATAAAATTTATTAAAAGATATCCCTAATTTCGAAATTAAATGTTTACATTTTTATTTTAAGTTGTTTAGAAATGAATGTCTCATTTCTTAAATTAGTTAAAATTTTCTCAAGGAATTGGTATAGTTAAGTGTAAAATGAATTAAGTCAAGTAATTTTCTTAAAATTTGTGTAAATCAAAATATGACATTCAATTCCAGACAAATGGAATATTAATTTTTTTTTGTAAAATTTTAACTCATTTAATTTTGTATAAATTAAAATATTCAATTAAAATCTTAAGCATAGATCACTTGACAAATGAGGGAAAGTTAAGAGCACTGACCCTTAGTTGACACAAACTTGAACCCAACGTAAATTCTAAGATTAATGAGGTTCTTATTGAGACTTTATTATTAAAAATCTATCTATTTTTAAAAAATAAATCATTCAATTATGAACATCTTAAAATGGAATCCGAATATCATAAAATAAAAATAGACGCACTTAAATCAATGAGACCACTATTTTAGTTAGTTTAGACCAAGTACGGGTATAAAAATAAAAACACCAAAGACATTGGATCCATTTGGCCAAAGGTCCAAAATTAAAAGTTAGGTAAGTTGTTCTCAAAGTCATAATTTATTAATTGTTAATATTTAAGTAAATTTAAATTATTTTTTAACATAATATATTAAATATTGAACATTTTTTTAATAAAATATCATGAACAGAGGATGAATGGAGAATAATAATAATAATACTAAATGACGGTTCATTTTATTCTCCAAAGATTTGAGAAAAAAATTTAATAATGTAGTTTGCATTTTTGTCATGTTTTATCTTCTATAAAACATAATATACACAAGCTAAACAAAATGAATTTTCAAAATTTTTATTGGAGAAAAAAAAACTAGAAGGAGGAGGAGGATGAGGAACATGAAGTAGAACTGGTCAATAAGGGTGAAAGTGGTGACAGGGTGGAATGATAAAAAGTGAGTAGAAAAATAAAAGAAGAAAGAATTTGAACGAAAAAGATTAAAAAGGGTGGAATAGGATGGGCTAGGCTCGGGTCGGTGATGGGGGCGGTAAAGAGGCACTGATAAGATTAAATGAGAACTCCTTTTTCAAAATAATTAATATTATTTAATTTTAATAAATTTAAATAATTATTTTGACTCATAGTTGACGTTTTTAAGTGTGTAATTATTGGATATTACAGATTATCTATTAAATTCATTGACACATAAATGGATATCCATCTACATCCATTTAATTTTAATAAGTCATCCATATCCATAATTCCATATATTGTATTCGGATATTCATTAAGAATTTAATCAAATTGCCACCTCTATGATTTACTCACTATCACTACTAAACTCCATTGCATTTAGGTTAGGTGCTTGAGACACTATAGAAAAAGGGCAAATTTCTGATAGACATTTTCTAGCTGTTAAAGGAAACCGTCAATAAATAATTTTTTTTTTCCAGATTTTAGTTGCTTTTTCTGGTAGTCAGAACTTGTGTCAGAAAAATGAGAGATTTACTGGTAGATATTATTTCGATCACCAGAAAATGATCCCTTTTCTGGCGGTTTTTAAGATTTTGTATAGTTATTAAAGTTTACCTCAAATTTCCACTTTTCTGTCTGTCTTTTTAGAAGCTGTCATTAGTGTTTTTTTTTTTTTGTTCTGTGATTGCAATGGCTAGAAAATGCAAAATGGATTAAAATCCCATGTCGCTTCCTAAAACTTTTGTAAGTGAATTTATTTTCTATATAAATCCATGAGTACATTATTATTTCTAGGAATCAAGTAAATAATTATGAACTTTATCATTAATTTGATTTTATCTTTGATTAATTTAATGATTAATACAAATAATGTTTTTTAATATTTACAATTTTTAACAAAGAAATATTAAAAAAGTATGAAAAATTAAAGGTGATTGAGAAATTACAAAAAAACTACTAAAATTTTTCTGGCGGTTGCTAACCACCACAAAATGAAGTCAATAACCGCCAGCTGGTAGCTTTTTTTGATGCTTGATAACAACCAAAAATGATGTCAAAACCGTCAAAAATTTCCGATAGTTGGATTAAATCTCCAGAAAATACCAGCCAACCCTATTTAAACTACTAGAAAATATATTTTGTGTCAGTCAAATCGGTTAGAAATCTCAAATTTCAATTGTCAGAAAATAAAAAATTTCTTGTAGTGAGACCCAATCCTATTATACTACTGGAAGGCTGGATTAATGGATACGAACTACTATGAGTGGAGGTTACTAGTGTGTGAAGATGAATTGAATAAAATGGTCCACTTTGGAAAAGAAGATGGTTTAGTAAAGCTAGTAGTTGTAAGGCTTGGAAATGTGGAAGATCATTCCATTTGAAGTATTAATAATAAAAAAAATTTCCATTGGCCAACATTTCTTCTTCATCTAATGTAAGGATCCACAATTCCGAAAGGGAAATATGTTTTGGTTCTTTGTGTCTTCTTGAAGAGGAACTTTTAGTTGCCAAAAATAATTAAAAAGGAAAAAGACAACAGGAGAAGAAAAAAACAAAAAAGATTAGTCAAGGGAAAAATGATTAGAAGGTCATTGGAGTCGGTAATAGTAAAAAGAAGAAGGTAGTGAGAACCCTTGTCAAGAAGACCTAGAATAATAGCTTCAATCTTGACATAAGTGATGCGATTTACCTTCTGGTTCATGTCAAGGAGATGAAACTCTTGGGTCATTTTGAATCAATCAGGATGATTTACTGGTGCCGAAAAACCTCAGAGAAAGCAAGTTGGAAAGGCAAGCAAGAGTCTATCACTGCAAAATAAAGAAAAGGAGATAAAGAAATCTGACCAATGCGAATTTGAAGCACATATAAATGAGCAGCTTGTGGGTGAAAATAGTCAGTTGGTAGATACCTCAACAAAGACAAAGGCTAAAGGAAAAAGAAAGATGGAAAATAGAAGCTCTGATCAAGATTCGGATTATGAAGCTCTAGAAGAATTTTATGATAATGAGTTTGACTTAAGTGTTGAATAAATAAAAAATGAGTGGAAGAGGGGATGTTACTCCAACATTTAAAAGGAAACGTTTGGAAAGAGCAGGATACCCATTAGATGAGATTGATAAGATAGTAGGTGGTAATGTTGAGGTTGAGATTGGGCAAGAATGACAAATCGATGGTGGATGCTAGAAAGGCACTTCTTCAAAGGCAAAAGGAAAAGGTAAGGCAGGGGATGAGGTAGTAGGCCTTGCACCTGATGATGAGCCCACACAGAAGTCAACTAATCAGTTTTGGGAGGAGGAAATGGGTCAAGACAAATTAAAAAAGGCTAGCCTGCCCGTGAAAAGGCAGTATGGCCTAAAAGAACCAAAAAAAGACTAGATAAGCTCATGAAGTCCAAAGAAGTGTTAGAGGTGAAATTCAATCATCCATTTGAGGACAAATTCGTTTTGAGTAGTTTTCATTCCAAACTCATTCCCCAAGTTTTCCTTTATATAAAACAATGTTTTATGTACTTGATTTTTATCTTTAACGACGTCTAGAGCTTCAAATTGAAGATCATCTTGGACCAATTGAATTAACAAATTCTTCAACGCATTTATCCTCGAACGGATGATTGAATCTTCACTTCAAGCACTTCCTTAATTCAATTAGGCATCTTGTAATAGTTATAAAGAGGGTCTTTTGTATTATTTAGAAAACAATCAATTTATTCAATATATTTTGGATTTGTTAGTATTCTCTATCTTCTTTAGTTCTTCATTGAACTCTTGATTTATTAACCAATTTTGCTTGGGTTTTTTGTTCATCGTATTGGAGATATTGGTTCACAATTGAGAAACAACATTAAGTCAATATACGTTCAAGCATCGAAATCTAGTAAATGTTTGCGGCAAAAGTTTTGTACTCATGTCGGGTCTAGCTTATCAAAAGTCAGATTCGCATCATAAACAAACCGAGCTATGATGTTGATGAAAAGTGTCCAAAGGTGAAAGAAAATGTACCAAATTGTGACAATGACCAGGATAGGGACTCAAATGAAGAAAATGAAAATCAATCCAACGTACCAAGGTGATGTGGACATCTGAACCGATCCAACTCAAGGACTGATGCGGATCCTCTACCTCAGAATGCAGGCTGGTCCAATTGTCTTGGAATGGGTTAAAACTTGACTAGGCAACTAGAGATAGCCCAATAAGCAATACTCATAGCTAAGCTATGATCTACAATGTTTTTCGGCCATCTGGGGACGTCTTGATGGGTTTTTCGGGCATTTTTACATTTTTTGGATTATTATTATTATTATTTCTAAATCAGATTAGGATTCTTTTGTTTAAATCCGATGAGGATTCTTTTAATTAATTCCGATTAAGGTTAGGATAGATTTAGGTTATAAATATTTCATTTTTTCTTAGTTTTAAAAAAGAAATTTTGTTTTTCGACATTATTCCAAGAATCGAATTCCTTCTCTTTTACTTTTGGTTTTGAATTGCAATTCAAGTTAGGCCAAAATCATGAGTGAGTGATCATGCAAAACATCCCCTATTTCTTTTTTCCTGTTCGGTTGTTGTCAGATAATTGCGAACGATTCAAAAATCGTCCTACATCAACTTGGTATCAGAGCCTTGATTTTAGATCATCCAAAGTTAGAGTTTCCGAAAGTTTTCCGAAATTGTTGTCGTCACACTGTTCACCATCATTGTTTCGCTACTGCTCCGAGACTGTTCACAGGCTATTTATTTGGTCTTGTTCACCGAGACTGTTCCGTGACTGTTTATAGTACTGTTCATCTATTTTTACTATTCATCCAAATTAAACTTTATTGGTATCAGAATTTCAAAAATTTTGATAGAATAGAGCGAAACAACAAGGAACCTTCTCTTCGTGATGTGATGGAGTTGTTACAGGTCCTAACGACATGATTAAAAGTTCTAAATTATTTTCAACCTCGACAAGAACATAGAGGTATTGACGGCAATGAAAAAGGGCAAGTCCGAGATGTTGAAGATATACTCATCTAAAAGGAGAGAGATTTTGACCTCGATTCGCAACCCCATCAAAAGTCAGTTCTCAATCTATCACTGAATGGAAATTCCCAATCAGCTGAAAGACCTACAGGTGGACTTGCTTGTCATGAAATTCAGGAGGATGATGACGATGATGTTTTTAAAACTCCGTCTACATTCTTAGAGCCCATAGTGTCTTAACCATCTAGGTCTCTCAAGCTGCTCCAGTATGGGCCCACATCACAATCCACCTCGGAGGCCCATAAAGTACAGCTAAAGCTTCAACAATTTGATGTAGATGATGAGATTGAAGATGATTCTGAAGAGGGCAAACACATATTTTTAGGGTATATTGTGACCGAAGATGGGATTCTTCTGGATTTCAACAAGGTTTTAGAAGTCACTTGTGATGCTTCAAAGACGGGGATTGGGAGAGAACTTAGCTAAAATGGAAGATCGGTTGCATTCGTCAGTGATAAATTATTAGGAGCAAAGCTGACTTATTTAGTATATGATCGAGGAAAAGGAATCCTTGTTAGGTGCGAATTCAAGCTTGAGGACAAGCTTTTCAGAGGAATGGGAGTATGATGTGGACATTCGAACCTTTCCAACTCAAGGACTGATGCAAATTCTCTACCTCAGAATGCGAGCCGGCCCAATTGTCTCGAAATGGATAGAAACTTGACTGGGAGACTGGAGACGGCCCAATGAGTAATACACATAGCTTTGCTATGATCTACGACGTTTTTCGATCATCCGGGGATGTCTTGATGGGTTTTTCGGGCATTTTTATGTTTTTTGGATTATTATTATTATTATTTCTGAATCAGATTAGGATTTTTTTGTTTAAATCCGATTAGGATTCTTTTAATTAATTCCGATTAGGGTTATGATAGATTTAGGTTATAAATATTTCGTTTTGTCTTAGTTTTAAAAATGAAGCTTTGTATTTCGACATTATTCTAGGCATCGAATTCCTTCTCTTTTACTTATGATTTTGAATTGCAATTCAAGTTAGGCCAAAATCATAAATGATCACGCAAAATATCCCAAAATCGTAAGTGATCACGCAAAACATCCCTTGTTTCTTTTTTCTTGTTCTTTTGTTGTTAGATAATTACAAACGATTCAAAAATCACAAGGTTTGAGAAGTACAAGTCAAAACAGAAATTAAGTGACAACTTGTTCAAATGTGGGCAAGAACTCAATAGCAAAAATGACTTCAAAAAGGTTGTTGTACACCATGGGATCAGATAGGGAAGGCCAATTAAGTTTGTGAAAAATGACAATAAAAGGATTCAGACAATATGCAAGACTAATAATTGTGATTTGACAGTGTATATGCCTACTACATTCGAGATAGCAGCATTTGTCGAGTAAGAACTATGAGGTCAAAACATAAATGTGGGAGAACATTTTACGATAGGCTTGCATCCCACGAGTTCATAGCATACAATTACCTTGAGGAATTTAGGTCAAACAAATAATTTGATGTTGGGGAGATTCAGGATAAGGTGCATAGGAAATTAAATGCACATGTTTCAAGAAAGGTGTTTTATAAGGCAAAAATAACTACCAAGGATTTAATAGATGGTAGGTATAAAGAGCAATATAACCAGATTTAAGTATAATATTTTAAGGTGTTTTGAAGAAGAAATTCTGATTCAACCATTTCTGTTGATGTTTGTGATGAAGTAAATAGGAAGATAATATTAATAATGCTATTTGTCTACTTTGATGCATTAAAAAATAGGTTCAAAGTTGGTTGTAGGAAGATAATTGGGTTAGAAGGGTTGATTCTTGAAATTACCCCATCCTAGAGTGCTTTTATCTGTTGTAGGGCTTGATGTAAACAGCGGAGTATACACTATTATATATGTTTTTATCGAGAGTGAAAATAAGGAAACATGATTGTGGTTTTTGAATCCAATGCTAAAAGATTAGGATATTTATGATACGGAGAATTTGTCCATAATCTCTTACTGGTAAAAGGTATTTTAGCCTTTTGTATATTTGTATAAACGGGAAGTGTTTGTTTGTTGCCTTATAGGAATTTGACTGTTTTATTTATTGTTTTGCAAGGTTTGATTCAAGCCTTTGGAGGTGATGCAAGGTATAGAGCACGGTTTTTGTGTGAAACATTTGCATGCCAATTTCAATCACATCAAATATTCTTTAAAGGAATATTTTATCTCTTTCCTAAGTTGAATTCATCTCTTAGATATTTTGCATATAAATTAAGGAGAGAAATTAATAATTACAATATTTTATTAATTTTTATTAATACCTTTCTATTATTCACTCAAAATAGGAAGTAATTATATTTCACTGTCTTGTCCTCACTCTAGCCTATTAGGTGAGTACTCTACCCAATAATTAATTGTTGAGATTTTATTTTTTAAAGAAGAATATTACAAAAATAATTAATTAAAAACAATCTATACATTTAAATATTAGCTTTGTCATATACATTTTACCAAGATTTTTTTTTTATTTATAAAACAAAAAAACCAAAGATATCAATTAAACAAGAATATCTCTGCACGAGAGCAGGGAGCCTATCGGCTAATTTTATAATTTCGATTACTCTTTCCATCTGAAATTGAATGTTTCATTTTAAATATTTTGATAATTTTATTGAAATAATTTAACTTAGTTCATTTTAAAATATAACTACATCATATTTTTTTTTGTAAATTTTATCTAATTTATGAAATGATTCATTTCCAAATTATTCAAGATAGAAATAGGAACATTCAATAATTACGAACTGAGTAGTTATTTGGTTTTACGTCTAAGGAGAAGAGTGAATGATCATATATAAAAGAAAAATTAGATAAAGAGAATATTAGAGTTTTAGAAAGACAATAATTGATAAAAAAAAATCATAATTTAATTATACTCCTTTTTTCGAATTGAATATTTCATTTTGACTTTGAAAATTTTTATTGAAACAATTTGACATAGTTTTTCTTTAATACAATTATAATATCAATTCTTTTGTAAAATTTTAATTAACTTAGAAAATAAAATATTCAATTTCGAACAACTCAAAATAGAAATATAGACATTTAATTCCATACGTAAGCATTATCTTTTTCTTCATTGCTATGATCTTATGCTTCTGTACTTCAAAGGTTAGTTAAAAAGGAAAAGAGGGGAAAATGAAATTAAATAGAACAGAAGAAAAATAAAGCGCAGAGCCGCAGACCTCGTTTTCATAAAATGTCAATTCTTTTTCTTTCTTGACATTCTTTTTACTCTTGATATTCAACATTATTCCTTCTGTCATTAACTATAACTCATCCGTCGTCATTTTATAAAAATTAAAATAATTTTAACAATTGTATTATAAACATTAACATTTGATTTATCCAAGGAAGGAAAAAAAAAGGGGGATTAGATCTGGGAAAAATCCTAAATAGAGCTTTAAGCTTTTTATATATGGAGGATTAGTGTAGAGGAGCTACAAATGTCTAAGACAGCAATATATATATGTGCCATAATTTGGTTCATACAATATTTTTTTCTGCAGAATTTTATGAATATATAAATATATATATATATATATATTTATCTGTAGAGACATCCTCGATATACTGGAGTCAAGTAATCGGATCCAGCAGTCTCAGGATACACTTGTGGAGCACATGAAATGGGAACCAGACAAAGGCCTCGACGTTTTAGGTCAAGTTTTCCTTCGCCTCTATCCTTCCTTTCTAATCCTCCCCATGGGTCCTGCTGGAAGAGAAAATAATAATAATAAAAAAGAAATTCATATATTTTCTGGAATTCTAATCTACTCAGAAAGGACAAATTACGGTTATGGTATAAATATATATATATATATATTTATATATTTATATATTTAATTTCAGAAGGGGAAAAAAAATGAATGAAAATTCTTTTAATTAATGCGAAACCTAGAAAATGAGACATGCACTGGGGGCGGGTTATAGATGGAGATAATTAATTGATTTTTTTTTTTCCCATTCTTCTCTAACCCTCCCTACGCTCCTTATCTCGAAACAGTGACATCACACCTACTTCCGACGGACTCGAAACCTCTACTAAGTTAACAAGGCTTGACAACAAGTTACTTTTTAAATTTTCTTAAGTGTATTTTTCCCTATATATAAACATGAAAAACCAGGAGTTTGAGTATGTTTGCTCACCTTACTTGCACAACCCTTGAGGTATGGTGTGCTCAGCAGCTGTAAGAGAAAGAGGAGAAAGCATTAATATAAAACACTCTTAATTAAGGAATAATTTTCCTTTAATCCTCTACTGTGGATGTAAAATTTAAACCAGCCAACCAACCTGTATTTGCTCTTGAAGAAACCTTATATACCCAATTGCTTCAAACAGCACTGATGCTGTATCAGTCTGATCATCATCATCAGAAATTAAAGAGTTCAATAATTGCAAGATATTATACAAATAATTACAATAAATGTGAATTGATTACAGTGATATTGTTAATTAATTAATATATATAATAACCTTTCCAAATGGGGAAACAATTTGCTGAAGGGCTGTAATCTTATCTCCAAGCTTAACTTTTGGAACTTGCATCCGACCCTGAAATAAAAATTTTAATTTGTTCAAGTCGATATTATAATTAGCACAAAAAATGATAATTATAACAAT
>JAOXNR010000013.1:8537990-8574107 GCA_028571225.1 Parsonsia alboflavescens
TATGTTGAACGTCAATTCTTAGTTTGATTTTAATTCACTGTGCATTGTTAACTCCATTGGCCAAGACGCAGATTATAGGACTGATTGGACATCGATGTATATTTTAATAACATTAAACTTAAATTTTTAAATATTTGCATTAAAGATGGAATAGTATTGGGAATATTTTAAAAATAAATTAATCATGCACATTGCTCGTGCAATTCTAATCCAAAACCACGGAAACTTTGTCGAGAAAATGCTTAAGGATCTAAAAAATCAAAAATTAAGGAACAAAAGTATCTAATGAAAATAATTTAAGGACCGCAGTGGCAATCCGAAAACACTAGAAAATTTGTGAAGAGAACAAAAAGCATGACCAATAATGTTAATGAAAAGGGGGGAAAAAAATTTAAGGATCAAAACCATCAAATGAAAATAATTCAAGGACCAAATTGGCAAATTTTCCTTAGTGCTTGCTCCTTTAGGCTTCAAGGCAGTCATCGAGCATCCAATACAAGTATTCCTCATCTTTTGGTCTAATTAGGGTTGGATGCTGCAGTTACTGATGGGGATAAGTAGTGAATGTTTTGTCTACCAAGTAATACAAAAATGTAAGATGATAAGTTAATTAAACCACCAAAACATTGATATATACATGGTCACACTGTGCCAAGTCTGTCTTTCCCAAGAGAAGAGACTCCATTTCTAGTACCAAGAAATCGATATTTGTTAGTTTCAAAAAGTTTGAAACCCAACCCTTCCCTCCCAAGAAAAGCAAAAGAATAAAGAACATCTTTAATGGAATATGAAGAAATGGCCATGAGGCGGTCTTCATTCCCAAGTAACTGATATCATAGAGTTGGCAAGACCAGATTCCTCAAAACTTAAGCTAGCATCATAGTCCAAGCACTTTGAAGATCCAGGGACAGCTTGTGTCAATCGGAATGGCCGTGTCTTGGCTTCATCAAGCTGAGAGATGCAAAATGACCAAAGCAACTGAAAGAACCAAAATGCAAATTTTATAAGCAGGAAGTTATTTTCAGATTGGTAATCTCCCATGTCCTCTCATCTCATGCACAATATGTCATTAACAGGACCAATGAATCTCAGTTGTGCTCCAAATTACTGAAGCATCTAAAGTTCACAAGGTGACAATTTGCAGCTACAAAGAGCTGCATATCTAACATAACGAATTGAACGATATGGTCAGCTCAAATCAGATAGTAAGGATGAGATTAACAGTGATGGTGTCACATTTGGCGCAAAAGCTTAAAATTAAATAGTTGTCAGAACTTACATCACTTCTGCAATTAGACATATATAGAAAACCTCACACTCTAAATCAGCCTATGTTCCAAAGTTAGAAATTCAAGTAACCAAGATTGAACAGGAAAAGTAACCAAAAAATTGCAAAAAGCCTCTACTTCTCCGTGCAACATGGGTAAAACATCTGAGTCTAGAGGTAAAGGCAGCATCCAAAGGTTGCCAGAGTAATACAAGTACCCTAGACGCCAAAAAAAGTTTAAGCAATGGAGAAAGTAATATTAAGCAACAATTTTGTGCTGAAGAAAAGATTTGTCGATCAAGCAGCTTCCTCTAAAGAACCCATTTTGAAGCATTTGGGCTAATGCTAATTTTTAAATTTTTGGAAAAAAGAAATAAGAAATTTAAGAATGCATTTAGATGAATTTTTTTTGATAAAATTTTTATTAATTTGTTTGATTATATCTTATCGCCCAGCCAAAACTAATCATAAAACCTTCCCCACACCACCATTTTGTTGTTGCCCTCTCCTACCCATGTAGTCGGATTTGATCTACCACATATGCCAAAGATGGGAGGGTACCATGACTGCCAAAAAAAACATCCTCTTTCTCATGGTAAATATTTTCTTCTTCCGTTCAGTCCTATTCTGAGGTAGATGCTTAACTGAAACCCCCACAATGAACCTTTGCTCTCCTGAGCACAAGAAATTTCCACTCATCTGTTGCTCATGCATCAAGAAGAGATGTGAGCTACAAAAGAAAAAGAAGGGAACAGAGAGGGATTGATGAAGTGAAATTCCCTATGGAACATGGGTTAGAGGAGTGACCAAGTTAATTTGCGGTCAGTCCAGCCACTGAGGGTTCAAGTACTACCCCTCTAGAGCCAGTTTACCTTCTAAATGAAGGGATAGAAAGAGAGATATGCTGAAAGCTTAAACCATAGAAGGGTGCTTAGCAGTTGCCCATATGCCATAGAATTATGTTGAGTGAGTCTGAGAGTGCTCCCTAAGACAGGTTAGTCGGAAAACCGGGGTTGTTGTGGTTGGATGAAAGATGCAGCAAGGAGAAAAGAAGAGAAAGTAAAAAAGGAAAAACAAAAAAGTTGTTATGGATGAGATTTGATACTTGCCCTTAGTAGGTGAAGAAAACCAGAAAATAACCCCTACTAGTTTTCCAATTTTCTTCCTTATTTGACTCATTATTTTAAAAATCTGGACTGGTCAAATTTGGACCAAATGAATTTTCACCTACTTTTTGAAAATCCAAATTTTGGGACTATCCAAATGCACCCATTCTTGAATGAGATGATCTTTTACTGTATTCCACCCTGAGACTATTTTATGTGGCCAATTTACTAGCTGTGGTACAGCCCTATGGATTTTTAAGTGCAATACACAATTTGGGTGAGTCGCTAAATTCACCAGACTACCAATTGAAATAGTGCCTTTTTTCTCCAAAAGGTGTACTTTTAAAAATTTAAGAGAATTAAAGAAAATGTGCATTACCATATTAGTTAGCATACCCCAAATCAATAGCAGATAGCCATCATTCCTGTGTATATTTTGACAAAGAGGACACACACTGAAAAGTATAATGGGACCAGCTACTGAGTAGAACATTCACCTGAATTGGATCCGAGCGTAGAAAGTTCCTCTGAAGTCTGCGTCCATCTGGAAGACGGACTCCAACTCTACAAAGGAGACTCCTGTCAACCTTGGGTTCTTCAGGAAGCGGTGGATATTCAGGGATACTCGCTGAGTTTTCTGTTTCCTTCATATTAGCTTCAGTTTCTTTTGAGTCTTCAACATTTTTTACACCTTCCATGGAAGCAGCCAATGCCCGTTGCAAGTCCTCATCTTCCTCGTTTTGACCTGAAGAAACAAAGGATCATAAATTACCATTGAGCCTCAAGGGCCATCTTTAAGCCATCTTAGAAGCCGTTAACCGATTTACACACAGAATATCAATTGAAAAAAATAAATAAATAAATCCTGAAAGTGTGTGGAACATTATCATTGGCTGGGGAAAATGAAGAGTAAACTCGGTCCCACATGCCTGAGGCATTTTGGCAAAGAGAAAGGAGGGGGTAAAAGAAATGGTATACATAAAGCTGAAGTGTGCGCCTCAACAACTTCAACAGAAAGCTTCTGAACCAAAAATTTAGCCAAACTCTCATCAAAAAATCAGATCAAACCATACTTTTGGAATCACATAATAACACAAGCACAGTTAGATGAGAGAACAGCACAAGCAATTCAGAATACAAGGAGAAAGAAGAGGATGAAATGGAAATGGATAAAAAGAATGCCATTGGATCCTAACTGGGACTGGAGTTTGAAGAACCTAAATGCCAGGGAATTTTTTTGAAGCAGGAAGAGGTTCATTTCTTTCACTGTTCTCCAGAAAGGGTCCGCTTGTGTCTTTAATAATATGTGTGCTACATGTAATAGACAGTTCATTTCCTCTTGAAGACATAATCAAGAGACATTTACTTAACAGAACATTCCCAGTGACACCACTGCATGTTTGACTAAAAACATTTTTGACATATGTGAAAGAGATATCAGCAGCCAATGAAAAATGGCTGTAGCAATTGGTATCAACCATCAAGAAAAGTAACCAATTTGGTTAAGAATGCACCCTCTAGTTGATAAGCTTACTTTTAACCAAAAAATGCACCTTATTGTTGTAGATCATGGCTGACCATAACCTAGTCATACAATCCCAGTCACATTTTAAAAAAACCAATACCAGCTTGCAGTTAAAGAGTAGATTCCAATTCAGGTAGGGGTATCGACCTTTTCATCAAATTAAGAGTGTCTGTTTCCTCAAAATAAACAAATAACAAACAATCTAATAATCTTAGAGGTTTCGACATTTACAACACCTGTGGCAGTTAGTAAAGGACACAACTCCAGAACATAAGGTGTCAAAGAAACAAACAGGTTTATATATTGTTTGAAGCACCGATTTACATACTTCTACGACTCAAAAGTCATATTTACTTTTAGAACAGTATAAAAACCTGGTTTTAGTAGCTTAGAAAGATAAAAGTTGGAAAAGGCATACAGAAATATCTATTGCAAAGAAGGAAATGTGAAAATCTTCTTTTAAAATGGTAAACTAAGATCTGACACACCTTGAACTCGCTGAGCTGGGGCTTGAGAACTTTCTCTGGGACGCTTGTGAGATAAGTTGACATGATGATCTGAAGGGCTGCCATCCATAAATGGCAAGAGGTCCTACAACAGTAGAAAAGTTCAAAACTCTAGTAACCAGTTTTGTGCATTACTCATATCTAGAACATTCCTGCAGCAAATGTATGACTAGGGCTAACGATTTATTTGGGCTACAAAAGACAAACCTCCAGCAAATTTTCTGGCTGAAGCATACCACGCCAAGAGCGCATTTTTTGACCAGTGACAGGGTCAATGACCATTACAACAGGAATAGAATCTAATTTGTAATACGTACACACCTTACTGCCCTCTTCTGTATCGTCATATACCTAGGTGCACAACAAAAGAATGAAACAATCAGTCAACCAAGAAGAAATGAGCCAACAGGTTTGAATGCTTGATGAAGAACAAAGGAAAATCCAAGCAACAAAACAAATAATCCCTAGTGAGTAAAATAATGTGATTCAATTCAGAAAATAATTTAAATTGTTAACATAAATAAATAGATAAAGAAGAATTGGCACACATAAAATTACAACCCTTTGAAACAGTTCTCCCCCCTTTACTTGGCCTCAAACAAGTGCATATTGAGGTTCAAGAGACCACCTCAAGTTGACTAATCTAATCTTGAGAATTACTTGTCAAGTTAAGTCTACTACTAAATACCAAGGTTTGATACTTGACGTAAGTGTTGGGAATTTGTCAAACTGAGTATTTCTATAGATCATGATTGATTAGGTTCTTGCAATTGTAATGAAATTTTCAAATTTTAGATGCACCTTTCAAAATTCGCCACTACAAATAACTAATGAATAAATAATCATCTCCTTTTTGAACCTGCAGTGACACTCAAACCCCACGATGCTGCTCCACCCCCGAGTTTGCCAACACCACCGCCACCTTCAAGCACCACTCATAATCCACCACCACAGATGTGCTCTTGATCTCTGCACTTGATACCACCCTATCTCCACTATCTTCTACCACAACAGCTACCAACACTTGACCAAATTTATGTAAATTTTGCAGCTATGATCTACCTTCCACCACCTTTAAGCAGCCATTACAAACTTACAAAAAGATATCGGCTACAGCTAGCATAAAGTAGTGAGCTTGTGTAACCAAGTAGAAAGATATTGGTGATGAACATTATCTGTACAGCATATACTTAGTGAGCTTTTGTCCTGTTAGTCCATACTCAATGGTACAGCATATATGTGCCATGCACTCAGTACAGCTCAGGAGCTACCCCTATTGTCTTCCATCAGTGGTCGGAGTAGTTGGTAAGGCAATAGCTTAGCTAACTTAGGGGTGACACCCCAGCCAATATCTTTTCTTAGATTATCTATTTATGTCTCTACTTGCACTCTCCCTCTGCAGGTGATGAATGTCATATTCATGCTCAGTGAGTTTGTGTCCTGCTAGAATATGAAAGGGTACAGCAAATACTGTTATCTTTATTAAAAAAATTAAAAATAATAATCAGCCTAAAATAACTTATACAAGAATTTGATTTCTCTTCCATATTTAAGTACATGGCACCGTTGATTAACCAATGACACAGGGCCTAAACCATTACTGTCAAGGTGAATATATTTCTCTTCTGTATTTTCTTTCTCCCTCTTTGGTCTCATTTTTTCCCTATGGATGTGGGGTGAGAGTGGGCAGGTCCTGAGAGTCCTCTCTAGTCAGGCAGCACATTCCAGTAAGTTCAGCAATTTCAGATCAAATTTGACTTCTTAATCCTGAGATTTGCCTTATTCTGTGATACTAAAAGCCTTATTTCTTCCTCTCTTTTTTTCCCCTGTAAAAAAGGAGAGAGTACGAGATCCTCATTTGTTATTTACATAAATCAAAGGAGCCAGCATCTGTCACCATTACATCTTCATCACTTTCAGTGCTGTTATATGGCGGCCATGGCAGATGATGGCAGTGGATTTGCGCAAACTGCCAGGGAGGGATATGGTAGATTATGGAGGGTTCTGGTGGTCATGGTGGATTCTTGACTAATTTTATGACATTTTATATTGTTCAAATGCTGTATTTAATAAGTTATTTCACCTGAAGCTTTCATAATTATATCTATTGTCATTAATATGAAATATGTTTGTTTCATTATGATTACAATGTTGTTTTTGTTATATTTGAAATATTTTTATATTGCCAGCCATTCCCACAATCTGCCGTGGTGGTTTTCTGATCCACGATTGACAGCGCTGATCACTCTTTCCTTTTTCAGCTAAATGTGGCATGGTTTGGCAGGAATACATGGCAGAAGATAAATAAGATTAAGAAGTATATAATTATCAGGAGGATCAAAAGGTTAGCACTATGTTTGAAATGAAGGAGTTGAACAAAAGTAAAGGAAAAGGAAAGGTATGGTCAGGTGTCAGCTATAAGCATTTTGGCTGATTTATTTCAAGGAAAGGAAAGTAGTTAAACGATCCATCAGAGATTCATTTGTGGCTAAAGTTTGCAAGAGAGAATCTATGAGACGTTTAGAAGGAGTGGACATGTGTTATCTTTCAGTTACTAATCTCTATTATTTATTTTTCTATTATCACTTTTTATATTTTTTCAGTATATCACCACGCTATATAGTTGCAAAGGCCTCATAGCACATTCTTGCTATTATTTTCTTATTCTTTGTTGTATGTCTACTTAAGGCAGAGTTGAACTCAATGAAAAGGAAGAGAAAATTCACCAGCACACTAAGGAGATTTAGGGCAACCTCATATAGAACCCTTCTTCCGACGGGCTCAGCAAAGAAGGGCAGGAATCATAATAAACTCTCCCCACAGTTTCTATCAACAGACCTGTGACGCAATCTTGGAATCAAACTCATATCACAGTCCAACTTATTTTCCAACTAAAAGTGGAAGGAAACAAATGTGAAAAGACATGGTTACTATTTATACAGTTACTAATATGACTCTTATCAAAAAAGCTTATATATTAATCTGAGAAATATGATTAGTGATGTAAATAGAGAGTTTTCTCTCCCTTGCCTACTATTAGCTACCTGAACACAATAAAAACTCAATCCAACCATCCTCTCCTCTGCTTTCCCTCAATCCTAATATAGACTGATAAATTCAAATGAAGGGGAAAAAAAGCGGTAAACAATTCCAAGTCAACCCATACTTTTCCATCCATCTTGCAGGGACATAGTTTATGCATTTCAAATATTCACCTCATGTGAGTTTTATTAGAACCACAACACTAAGTCAGGTACAAAAACCTTTATACAAACCAAAAACATATATATAGAAACAAAATGCCAAATGAAAAGGAGAAGACAACATACCTGCCAGAAGATGAAATTAGTTTTAATAGTTTGAGCAAGAGCTTCATTAGCCCATGTATCACGATTAAGCTACATAAAAAAAACGGCAAGTCAAGACACATACCAGAATTTTTTTCAATTAGATAGCAGTGGAAGAGAGAACTAGGTCAGAAAACTGTACCATATGTGAACTGAATTCTCTGGTAGATTGCAAGTTCACAAGAAGCCACTTGTTTTGCATTCTCGCAGCATCTTTTGCCTGTCACACAAATTCTCTGTTAACATGACTAAACAGGGAAGAAAAATACATAATTTTAAAATCCGAGATACGATAACTTCATCCAAATAAATTTGAACATTTGGATGAAAAAAGACGTAATTCTCTGTTAACTGTCATCAGGTAAAGACGTAACCTTCTTGAAGATTTGGACTCGATTTCTGGGATTAAACACATAACTCTTTTCTTCTATCTGTACCCTGAGAGTCTCCTCACTTTGCATCTAAATGAATAGGATTAAGTAGTTTTTATGGACTTTGGAATATAACCTCAACAATTTGAGGGAAGTATGAATCATCACACACAGAGAACATCTGCATCCACCTGACGTCTATCATTTTAAAGCTCAAAGCATGAAGTGAAGCAATAGATCCACTCTAAATCAGAAAATCCAGTACCAGCCAACCCCTGTCAAGGCAGAGGCTCTACTTTAAACTATACTCCCTATGTCCCAAAAACCTTGTCAAATTTTCAAAATCCATTGCCTCAATTTACTTGTGAATTTCAAAAATCAATTAAATAATGAATAATTAATACTTCTATCAATATTTTACCCAAAAATTAATACATTGAAGAAAATGAAAAAGGAGAGAGAAGAGTTAATGAAATCAAGTTCACAGGGAAAAAGGTCCTGATTTATTTTTTAGAATATGAAAGGGGGGAGAGAAGAAATAATTAGCTTAAAAAAATAATGGATTATTAATTCTTGTTCAAGGTTATTGTAGTCATTTTGACCTTTGTTTTATAAATTTTAACCATCTCTTAATTCACATAATTTGTCCTAAAATGACAAGATTTTTATGACAAAGGGAGACGAACAATCCAAGATCTTCTAAAGAAAATTACCCCAGCCACCACCAAGAGTAATCATAGACCTTTTAAAACTGGTGCTGCAAGGAAAGAACGAGGTCTCATCATCAAACCATATTAGATTTGAAAAAATTGTACGTGATCAAATAAACAGTGCCAACAAAACAGATATCAATCATGCCAACAAATTGGCAATACAGGTATGAAAACTTAGTTCATGGCATCGGAGTTACAAGTGGAAATGAGCCTCTATAAAGAACTGAAATGCATCCCTATTAATCAACCCCTATAATCTTGGAGTGAGAATAAGTTCTGACCATACATTACTAGAATCTAAACCAATACATAAATGCAAAAATGTCTTTACACCACTCAGTACATGAATCTAACAACCAAATGCACCCATATGCAAATAATGAATATATGAAAATCAAACTAGCCGTTACTCCTCAAATGGAACTATTAATACTTCATAGTGCATCCAGCAAATAAAAATAAGATTCATACATTGAATTAGCCATTAATCCACACTTTTATTATCAAAAATATTCCTTTATAATTACAGATCAAAAACCAAGGGCCTCCAAGGATCCTCGTTTTTGGTGTAGCTCATCTCCAATGCTATACAATAAAAAAGCTTCCCTAACTTTAATAATTCAATAAAACGACAGAAGCTGAAGCCATAAAGCTTAGAAAACAAAGCAAAAACAGAAAATTAAAAATTACAAAGGAAAAAGATAAAAACAAAAATATAGAACACTACATAAGGAACAAAACACTATACTAAAAAGAACACGAACAACAAAGAACAATATTTCCCAAAAAGATAAAACACCTTTACCTTTTCAAAAGCCCCGTGGAACATCAAAGCAAATGGAGGACGGTATAGAGAAGCAAGATTATCTCGAGAGCTATCCACAGTAGAGGAGGAAACATTCTCTGTTTCCCAGACACCAGATCGTTTCATCTCCTCCTCAAAATTGCGGAAGGGAACTACTGAGTGAGCTTCGTGAGATGAACCACCTACTCTCGATGGACTAAAAGATACCACAAAATTATGAAAATGCACATATACAAAGCCATCAAGAGGCAACAAAAATATTAAAACCAACATCAGCGATATAACAGCAAAAGATAATCTAATCTTCTTATAAGCCAGCACCACAGAGTAACACGGCTCCTGCACCTTTTAGCTTCAATATCTTACGGCTAAAATGAAAAAAGAAAAGAACTATGCTGATTGCGTTTTGTGAAATATGTCTGCATCCAACAAAGGAAAAAAAAAATCTATGACCTTTACTTGGCCAATAGATAGAAAATCAGCCAAATTTGTTTGGAAGATCAAGAAACTATGAGTTTATAAATATACCTTAGTATTTCCAAACAGTTCATGTATTCCAATTTGTCAGAACTAAAAGGAAGTAGGAAAAGGTAAAATGTTAAGGAATTCATGCATTGCACATTGATAAGGAATCACTCTAGGACAGCTTCACGCATCGTGTTTCATTGACTCAAGCCAGAATAAAGATAGTAAGGAATCAAACAACAATCATAGGCAAATTGCCTTGTTTGTGTAAAGTTCCATTTTCACTGATTGAAGCCTAAAGAGTCCCCAAATAATACAAAAATCCAAGTCAAGCCACAGAAAACTAAAAGCAACAAATAGAAGCCTTACTCTCAACAATAATTTGAACACTCAAACCTACTAGAAAATAAGAACAAGGAGAGGAAAAGAACAATCACATACCCAAAAGACGTTGCACTATCATAAAGGACGTCCCTTATTACTGGTAAAGGTGGTCGTACATCATCTCCGTCTACTTCTTTGACATTTCCATCTCCAGAATCTTTTCTGGATTCACTGCAATGAAAATAAAATGCGAAAAGTCCACACAAATGACAAATCAGATACTTGATTCTTCTTTTGAAAACTTTAGATGCCAGTTCCATTATAGCCGAGCCATGGTGGGATAAATTGCTCATTTACTTCCATTTAACTCATACCATACAAGATAGAAGTAAATTGATTCCTCTAAGGAAAGTTTTCACATGCCCCCTTCCCTTCCTCTTTCCACTCCAGTCACAATTGAAATTTAAAAAGATAAGAATAAAACTTCAAGCAAGGATTGCATGGTTATAAAAACCATTCCAAAATACCTCAGACTTGGATCCACCGCAGACAAATCACTGCCCAACTGTGGATATTGTGCAGATGATGCAGTAACCCCGCCCTCATTTCCTATATAGAAAAGTTGAATAGCTTCCTCGAGCTTCCAACTAGTGGCCTGCCCCAAAATAAAAGCAACTATCAACTTCATGCAAGTCAATATCAAACTTTCAAGCATTGTTCAGAAAGAAAAGGAAATAACTTGAGGTGCTAAAAGTTTTGGAAAACCACCGAAATCAAACGAAGATAAGAGCAGATATTATCAACCACATATTGAATTCAAAACCTTTATGCAAGAGACACATGGCATGGAAGATAAGTACAGATGCTGAGAAGAAGACACAATCACAAAGATTCATTAACAAAGCCCTGTACAAATTTGAATAAAATAATATAAGTGTGCACAATAATAAGAAAATGTGTTGCCATTTATATGGAAAGAATGATGCGGTGCGAAAGTTGAAACACATTGGCCAAAATTGCCTAAATATATTATTGACATCGAATTAAAAAAGCCAGAAAACACAATTAGCTATAACAGCAAGACAAAAATTGCCATTGACAAAGTAATCAGGTTATGCCCACCACGGGAACCCAAATGACAACATTACCAATTCACACATTTGGGATACGCAACCCTCCTCACAGCAAATTAGTTAATAATATTGCAGCATCAAGCAATTGGTTTTTCACTTTGGAATCAAATTGCTCCAAATTTTCACACGGCATATTTTGTTTAATGTAAAAACCAAGTAACATTAGTTTCATGAACTCCAGATAGAAAAAGAGTAGTCTGAGCTCTATGAGGAAGAAGTTCATTGGTATTACAACAGCCAAAAACAAGTATCTTCAAATTTAGAAGGGTTTATTGAATTTAAATTCCAGAATCACAAAGAAACAAATCAAATTGTGCCATTTGTAAGTACGACAGAATTTTTTACAATAACTCTATCATAGGATGGATTGATCAGTGTGCAATTCTGATCCAAGCCTGTCCAGTTAAGATCCCATCTTGGTTTTTTTTTTTAAAGCCATAATAATAGCTAAACTTCCCCTAAAAATTAAAAATTATGATTAAGCTTCATGCAATCTATCAATGCGTTAATAATTCACCAATCACGACTGAGAGGAAGTACATTAAACTGATAGGAAAAGAGAAAAAAAATTCCAAGTTCCAAGCAAATCTCTCACTTAAGCATTATTACCCACACTAAAATTTGGATTAAGATTATATGGAATTAAATTAAAAGTAGGGGACAAGGATATATATTCTTCAAACTAAGTCTGAAGCAGCACATAGTCATACATATCAATCAGATTACTAAATCCATGGTAAACCCACTTCGAAAGAGCAATTTCATTAAGAAACCAAAATCCAATACAAGGAAGAAACCAAGTAAATCCAGTAAAAAATGTTGTTTTTCAGTTAATAACATATCTTTGCACCGTTGCTTCTCATTCAAGCAGAATGCATCATGGGATCAGAGAAAGAACTGAACTTTTTCATCTCAGAATAATTAATTAATTTAGATCATTTAACACTGCTAGCCGAAATTGAATTTTCAGGTAAAAGATACAATTTTCGCACAATTTGATTACAATGCAAGTTGAAATATTACATCATCAAGAAACGGAATGTTTCAGTACCTGCAGGAATTGACGAGCAGTCTCAGCTGTCTGCCCAACTGCGATTTCAAGAAAGGAAGAAACTAGACTCTCCTGATCGGCCGGAGATACAACTCCGTCCATATTGAATTTTTAGGGGTTTTATGGATTTATCCTTGTTGATTCTCTCAACTCTCACGCCCTAATTTTCAGACAAGAGCCTGCTCGACCTCCTACTGTGACTTCTCGCTTGATATCCTCTTTTGCCTTCCAACTTCCCGGCTTGGAAGCGCATAATATACCAATAGTGCCCTTCTGTGATTCTTCTGTTCAAATAGGATTAAAGCCAGCCGTTAGACAATCTATATTATCTATCTATTACTCTCTCCATCTAAAACTGAATGTCTCATATTTCATTTTAATATGTTTGAAATTAAATATTTTATTTCCTAAATTAATAAAATCTTATTACGAAAATTAAAAATATAAAATGTTAATAAACTAAAATAAATTTTTTATTTAAATGCTTAAAAATCAAATTGAGATATTTAGTTTGGAATAGAAAGAAAATTATTTATTTATAATATCTACGGTATAGACATGAGCAATTTACGGTTCAAGTACCACGTTTCCAGTGTGATTAAATCATTTAATATATTACCTTTTAATCTTTTTACCTTATCATATACTTAGCATAGTTATCCGTGCAACGCACGGGATTTTTCAAAAAACTAAAATAATAATCTTTTAATACTTTTATAATAATATATTTCATTCATTTTAAATTGAATATCTCAATTTGATTTGTAAAAATTTTAAAAAAATAAATTAATTTTGTTCATTGTAAATTTAATAATATCAATTTTTTAATCCAATTTTAACTAATTAATAAAATGGGATATTCATTTTCGGATAATTCAAAATAGAAACAATGATATTCAATTCCGATCAAGTAGAGTTTCTTTTCTTACATTAACTTTTCCTAATAATATCAAAATTGTGCAATTTTATTTATTTTATCAATAATACTTCCAAAAAAATATGTATTTCCATCTCATTTTCATCATATTAGGCTTTATTTTGTTAAACTGTAATAAATGTATGTAATTATTATGGATAATCCTAGAAAAAAGAAAAAACAAATTGAATTTCTAGTAAGGGTTAAGAGACTATTCACTTCCTGATTTGACATGTAAATATATTTCATGACTTTAAAGGATTATGTAATTAGGGAAAAAAAGGCCCAAAGATTTTTCTTAACTTTGGAAATTTGCTTTACATATAGATAAATTTATTGTATATTATATATAATAATAATAAATATTTTTATATTTGGTATTTTGTTATATCCTTTAAAAAGATAAATATTTATAACAATAAAGGAATATGAAAAGTCTCTTTACATAAATACATTCTTTATTATACAATTTAAATATTTTTTGAAAAACAAAAAGGTTTTTGGAATTCATTCATCTTAAAATATTTGTGAAACAATTTATTGAATTTTTTAATAAAAATTTTTTCAAAATCATTTGTGATGTGGCATGCCCGAGGTTAGAATGAATGGAAAAAAATGAAAGTTTTTGAAAATTGGAAAGTTTGTTTTAAGTAAATATAATAGATTGAGTGATATAAATTTATTCATATAATTCAAAATCTAATCAATTTAATTCAATAGTATAATTATTAAATATTATTATATAATAATATCATTTCATAATATTTGAAAGAGATTAGTTATGATCAGTGGACGTGCAATAAATAAATATATTTAATATTAATTCAAAATCTATCCAATTAATACCATTTCAATTTTTTTTAGAAAAAAAAGTTAAGAAATTAATCTATTTTTAATGACACTAGTCATTTTCAGAAAAAGTTATTTTTAGGAGTATAATTTTTTTTATAAAAAAAAATACATTTTTAATTAAAAGTATTTTAAAATTAACTTTTTTAATTACACTATCTATCTAAAATTGAATGCTTCCTACCTCTCCCAAACCTATTACCAATATTGTATTTGTAGGAGGATATGAATTAATGAAATATGAATATCAAATTAAAAGTATAAAATATATTTATTTTTAAAAATGAAAAGGATTACATTTGGTTTTTATTAATGGGTGTTTATAATCAAATGCATTTATTTTTCTTCTAAAATTTTTTAAATAACTTATTATGAATTTAATCATTACATATAAATATCAATGATGATATAATAATTTAAATATAAATTTATTAATAAAAAGGTATACTCCCTCCATCCGGAATTGAATCGTTGAGTTTGGATAAATAATGTTAATTTTTTTACTTTTAAAAAGTTGGATAAGGATCTTGCAGGGAACAATAGGTGTGATATTGTACGAGGATATTGTACCAATCTTCTACATTACCAAATAAAATAATAAATATTATATGATAGATCAAACAAGATTTAGTATATTTTTTCAAGTTTTATTAATAAAATATATTTACAAAAGCATACATGTATATTTATTATTAATCGTAGAGAAGATGAAATAGAAAATGTGATAGAAGATCCAGAGCTATTGATACCATTGTCACTCAATTCTCTATAGCTAGTAAATCAATTTATAGACTTTCAAACTTAAAAAAAACATAAATTTTTTCATTCATTATAACACACGAGGCATGCCACAGTGTATTATAAGTAATATCTTACACATTTCATTCACGCTGCTTCTTCTAATATATTATATTTATCTCCATGCCCTTTCTGAGATGTATCAAGTTGAGTCCTCTAATTTACTCAGACCTTTTGTCATACTATTCTCAAAATGGTAATGGTCTAAGTGTCACATGTAAGAGGGTAGTATTTTATTAAATTGACTATTAATCTATTATGTCTGGAAATAAATTTAGCTTAAGATTTAGGAAAAGAGGAAACAAGCTGGAGATTGATTAGATCTTTGTATAGATTTGAGGAGAAAGTCGAAGTATTCTTTGTTTTTTCCCCAAAAATATCCTTGCAATTGATCACATGAGACTCGTGTAACAATATTCCATTAAGACTTACTAGGCAAGATGGACGGAAGTGTTGGTTTCGATACTTTTGAAAAGTTCGAGTGTGTAAAATTACAAAAAAAAAAAGATTGAATGCTTAAACAAAAAAATAAGAAAGTTTATGTACTTTCGGTACTTTTTACCCTATTAGAAAAAAGGGGTGCTTCTCATTCTCTTTTCCTTCCTCTTTCCACCACAACAAACACATGCTTTTCATGTTTTTATGATTGGTTTGAACAGGGGAGGAAAAAAAACTTCTTGATTTTAATTTGGTTTGATACTAGAGGAGTGAAAATAAATTATAAATACTTCTTATTATTTGTTTCTATAGAAAAGTGAAAAAAGAAGAAGAGAATTTTATTAAATTAACTATCATATTAAAAAAAAAAGATATCTTATTAAATTAACTATCATATCTCTACTACATGTGAAGTAAATGAAAATGTTTATTGAAAGGAAAAGAAAAAAGAAAAAAAAGACTATGGCTATTGTAATCACTCAAAATATATTTATCCAATCCATGGAAAATGGAAAGGAAGATCTTCCCTTGTAAATAAGAGTTCAATTCTTCATTCTTGCTTTCCTTCTACATTTTAATTGGTAACGAGTGCGACTTATTAAAAGCTATCCAATTTAATTATTTTAAAAAAAAAATTAGTAATACAAAAAAAATTGCATAAAACTTCAATTTTTAAATTTTAAAAATATTTATTTAAAGGGAAGATTGTTTGATAGATATAAATATATATATATATATGTATATATATAGAATTTTCTTGTTAGATTTTTATTTTTAAGTTTATTATCTTAAAAAAAGGCATAAGGTATTATTGAAACCTTTGTCTTATCACAATAACCCTATTGAACTTTTATTTTACTCCATCAAACCCCTAAATTGTTATAATCATCATATTAAGCCGTTATACCTTTTATTTTAACCCATTGTACTCTCGATAAATCTTAACTCATTCATATGCAACATTTTAAATCCAGTAAGGTTAACTTAGTCAAAATTTCAATAAAAATCATAAAATATATTATAATATTAGATTATATTTTAGTTAAACTGTAGAGCTATTTATTTAATTATTATTTCAAGTATATTTTTTTACTTAAAATAAATGTTAAAAAATAATAAATAACTACTAATAATTAAAGTGTACCGCCACTAAAAATTGTCATGTCGCATTTATATTATTAATAAATATTTATTCTCTCCAATAAATATAATTTTTGTTCTCAATTAAAATTTTCAAATTGCAATTTAATTATTGATAGACTATTAAAAGGATTAATTACCCACCATAACCTTGAATTTATTCCGAATACTCACATAGGACTCTTTACTACTATCCATAACCCTCATCTCTCATACTAACCCACTTATAACCTTCCGTCAAAATTGTTTGTTGAGTGACAAACGAATAAGAATATTTTTGTCTTTCTAAAGATTTTGAGTTTGTTCTACTTGGGTTTTTTTTAAAATCTTTAAAATTCCAGGCTATAAGGCTTGTTGAGGCTTGGAATTCAAGATCAATTACTTGTTTGACTTTTTCCTCTCTGACTGACGCACTTACCGTTTTAGAGAATTCTCATTGCAAAACGATAGATATGGTGGCGGTGGGTAGAAATCACGGTCGAGCTACCGCGGAAATGAGAATATGCAGATTACGGGACAGAATCTTTGAAATTTCAACACCCCTTCTATATCTTAAGCAGACAAACACAATCAAACTGAACTCAAAACTGCATACAGGGAAAATAAAATCCTTTTTTCCGGCCGGCGAGGGCTGCTGTTGCACCGGTGACTCCCTCAAAGCCGGTCACTGCTATTTACCTCAGATTTGCACCCATCCTTTTGTCCCCTACAAAGCCCATCGTGGAACACCTTTCGTTTTCCCTTCATAACACTTTTTTGTTTAGATCTACCGGCAACTTCACAACACCGGTCTATCTCCAGATCTGGTCGAAGCTCTTCTTTGATTCAAATAATGAATGAGAATCTATAATCTAGACGAGAGACGAGAAATGATTGAAGATGACATCTCTGGAATCAATTTCTGAACACCGGATAGCCTTCTCCTGCTAAAACACTCGCCACCTTCCGTCAGTGATCCTCATCGCCGCCCACCTTTCCTTCCCATTCTTTCCTTAGATCTGCATTGTTTTTCCCCCTCAACCACCTTCATTGCTGGCGACATTCCCTTCTCATTCTTTCCTTAGATGTGCATTGTTTTCCTATCTCAACCATCTTCACTCTCACAGATCCCACATCACCGTTTCACCCCACCACGTCCACAACCTACACGAATAACGCTACTGGTCAGATTTTGCCTCTACAAACATCACCCATGGCTGTCCCGCAATCCCCTGACCCATCAACAACGCCGGAACCCTCTGCTACCCCTCCCAAAATCATTCGCTAACATAGTTAAAGACCCGGGTAAAAAAACAATTGAAAAAGCTTAAAAAAAAAACCACCTTAGATTAGTCAAGTCTTTTGTTGGACAAATTTACCCTGTCAGTTAGACACTTAACGGACAATTTTGACAGAAGTTAGGAGCCGGATAAGTTTGGTAGATAAAGATTACAGGGGGATCGAAAATTAATAAATGATCAAATGTGAGAATATTTAAAATAAGTTTTGGATTATGGTGGATAATTAATCCAAACATAAATTAGTAAATTTTTCAATTTGATATTCAATTAAATTATGAAAATATTACTTTAAACTATTCTATGAGGGAAGAAAATGCTAAGATAAGTTTATTTAATGGATTTGAGATACATTGTAGGGTTAATGGATTAAAATAAAAGTTTGTAGATCTAATAGGACGATTGTCATAAGTTAAAAGGTTTAATAGTAAAATAAAAGTTTGAAACATCAATGGGGTAAATTGTAATAAGTTGAAAGGCAGGCTTAATAAGAAGAAAAAAAAGACCCTTTACAGCTTAGCGCATTCAAAACGGGGCACTTGGAGGAGAAAGGATTCAAGAAGACACCTCTTCCTTTTGGATAGAGGTGCCCAAGCGATGACTCAACAGAGGAGCAACGCAACGGTACTTTCTATTGCACCGGTGCTCCAAGTACGGAGACTGACGAAACTGGCAAATGACTGGGACGCACCCGCCTCGGATGTGATTGTTGTTTCTTTGTTCCTACTCCTTTTTTTTTTCCCTTCTAATTCATTTTCATTGCAGTCACACACAAGATTTAAATAAAGTGATTTTTTTTTGGGTCATTTTTTGTACTTTAGCTAATTTTTTACAACTTTCTAATTTTATATAAATTTGTAACAACGTAGTATTTATTTTTTCTTTTTTCTTTTAAAAAAACCAACATTTAAAAAATTATAATTTTTTATTTTTAGTTATTGTTTAAACTTTACAATATTTATTCTCTTATACTGTTTTTTTTTTAAAAAAAAATTTCTAATCATAAGCTAATTTTTTAATTTCTAAAAATTATGGTTATTAAGAAAAGAAAAAAGATTTTGAATGGGATAAGATTTAGGATATGATATTATTTTAAATAGGATAAGATTTTTTTAATTCGAAACCGACCAATTATTATTTTTTGCTTTATTTTAACCTATAATGATTATCCTTTTTAGTTTATATGTTGATCATATCTTTTTATAATAAAATTTTATAAATTTATTAATTTTTTTAATTCAAAAAAATTAATTAATTTTAATATTTATTTATTTATAATTTATTTTAGAATAATTAAATTTTTTGAAATATATCATTTTCTAATAATAGCATAAATGGAAATAAGTTGTAAAATGAATTGATACATGGAACCTTTAGCTGTCTTGAAAAGGAAATAATGAAGGTGCTTAGTTGGAAGGTGCCTTGTGAGGACGTGGCATATAGGACATAGGCACCCAGCCTACCATTGGAGATGCTCCTCTAGATTTGCAAAACCTTCCCTACTGGGGAAACCACGGGTATTACCAGGGACGGATTTAAGGTTGCCCCAACTAAATTTTTTAAATTAGTATAGATATTGTATGTATTATAGATATTGACCCCATGAACTCTTAAAAATTACTTTGAAATTTAATATAATTATATTTTTACCCCGTAGCAAATTTATTCTGTATCCGTCCGTCAAATGAAGCTCCCAGACTCAGACTCGATAAGAGAGGAGTATAACTGGATCCGACCATTTATCCGACAGGTAATAAAAGAACAGTATTAATTTTGACCCATTAGAGTTTAATTCGCGAATCAGA
This sequence comes from Parsonsia alboflavescens, assembly GCA_028571225.1. Lineage (NCBI taxonomy): Eukaryota > Viridiplantae > Streptophyta > Magnoliopsida > Gentianales > Apocynaceae > Parsonsia > Parsonsia alboflavescens. The sequence goes on from JAOXNR010000013.1 coordinate 8,557,827, forward strand.
TATATCTGACCCAAATATGTAAAGGATGTTATTTTGTGCTTTACTAAGCCTTTGATTGGTCGAGTTTTTCTCTAAAGGTGGTCTTAGATGAGAGTGAATCTTTTCTCTGCCTTTGATGGGATATGTAATGTAATTAAGATGGTTAAGCAAGCTTCATCATCAAAATAAAGCATTGCTCTCAAGTAAAGCACTTTTCTCTAGTCATCATCTACTTGCTTTTAGATTATTGGTTATCAGAAACAAACAACTTTTGCTAGACTGAACATATAGAACCATCAATGATTACTAGATTCCGGACTCAAAACAATGGAATTAACTTGCAAAATTTTATAACAGGAAACATCGTCTAATCTAACAGTAACAAATTAGATAAAGTGCCTAGGAATTTTGTAGAAAGAAACACAACTGTGCAGCAGAAAATGATAGAGGCGACGACAGCTAATGACAGCTTTAGTAGCGGCGTTCAGCAGTGGCAAGATCTTGGGTTATCTTGGGTTGCAATTTGCAAGAACTGAGTGTGTAATGTAAGTTTTAGGGCTGTAAGAAAGATAAAAATTTAGGGTTGAAATTAGGACCGTTGGATTAAAAGAGATCTAACGGTTACTGATTAATCTCTAATATATATATATATATATTTATTTATATATAATATTTTTAAATATATAATAAGCGGGTCGGGTCTTAAATGGGTCTGGAATAATTGGGGACGTTTTCACATTTACCCAATTTGAGGGGAAAGATTTCAATATTACCCAAATCTATACAATATTTCATAATTTATTCAACTTTAAAACTAACTTTTCACTCTATACCCATTTTGACTTTTTCCTTAAAAAAAACAAAAACAAAATTAACCTTTATCCATTTTATCATATAGTTACTATATTGCATTCAACATTCAAAACTGCCTAACTACCTCTACAACTGCTGTAAAATCGAATTAAAGACCATATTGATGAAGTTTCCTTGTTGAAAGTTGAGCTTGAAGGAACTCATTCTCCTTGTTGAAAAAAAAAAGAGTCGACACTTGTTGGGAGAGGAGTTGGTTATATTCTTTACAAGATCAAGCTTGCTTCTCGTCGTTCAGAATATAGTGGTTGTTCAGTTTTTTTTTTCTTTTTTTGCTGTTCTGGTGTTTGATGGTTGTGTTTTGATTCTTAAGTACCGTTGGGTTTTTCCGGTCTAATGTTTTGTGTTGTTTGTTTGGTGCAAAGAAGGAAAGAAAGAAAGTTGTTTGTGTTAAGTGTTTGAAATAATGGCCGACCTTCAAGAGTTCTATTGGATCTTCGAGAGTTCTATCGGACCTTCAGTAGTATAAGCCTACCTTCAAACTCAACTTTTTTTGTTGGTTCAACCGACCTTCCAGTTGATCTTTTCAACTTTTTAAGGATTATATCGACCTTTAAGTGATGTAATCGACCTTCAGTTTTATTAAAAAAAGTTCAATAGATCACCCATAAGGTCACTTAGACCTTCGAAGGGATTATATCGACCTTCCATATGATCACCTTGACGTTCAAGCATTTTTTTCCAGTCCTTTTTTTTCTTTCAAAAATTATGTAGATCCTTTTTTCTCTGCATTCGTTTTTTAATCAAGATATTTCTCCCCTTTGCTTTCTATTATTAGTTGTACATTATCCTGAATATATTTTTCTTTTGATTCTTCCATAAATGGGCTTAATCATAATTATTCTTCACGATGGTTCTCTAAGTGGAAGGGTTCGTCCGGTAGTCTTACCCGACGAAATTAGTTATGAAGATTTTAGGATAATTATGGCAGACTGCATGAAGATTGATTTAAAACAATTTGATGTACAAATCTCATTTGCATCCAGATTATCCAATGGATAAAATTGAAGATACATACGGGATCATGTTTTTGATAGGGGAAGAAGATCCTAAAATGGTGGTCGTTAACAAAATTAAAAGATTACATCAGTGTGGTGGTGATCCTGCAATGGATGATTTTGTTAATGAGTACGAAAGGAATCCGAATGGGACATTCCCACCTGTAAATGATAAACCTGGGCCATCTAGAAATATTTGCACCAATGCTGATGATTATGGCAACGATCATTACGATGAAGAATACATCTGCGGTGTCGATGATGATGTCCCCGTGAGCTTCGACAATGGGGTTAGACACGCAGTTCCCTTTCAGCAATTTATATTGGACCCTTCTACTCAGTTCACGAATATGGACTGGGATGATAAACCAGAGATGCATTATTCCGAAGATGAAACCATTTCATTTGTGGGTGAGATAGAGAAGGATTCAATTTTTAATAGTAATGATGAATTAACGATAGCAGTCGATCAATATTCGCTCGAGAATCGATTTTCCTATCTTGTGGTACATTCGATAAGGCAAGATTCGAGGCGTGATGCAGGAGTCCAAAAGATTGCATCTTCATAATATATGTATAGTGTAGAGTTGGATGCCAGATATGAGTGATTCACAAATTTGTCCCGACTAACACTTGCATTCAAATTGTGCAACAAAGTCAAAACAAGGATGTAAATGCATCAACAATTGGTTGTTTGTACGTAAGTAAAAATCATCGGTGCGAATCACACCCCCAAAATTATGATTCAAGACATGGGAGAGAATTATGGTGTGAAGTTAGGATACACCAAAGCATGGAGATCTTTGCAACGTGCAAAGGAAATCGCTTACGGAACTCTAAAGGACTCACTGAAACAGCTTCCAACATACTTCTAACTCTTGGAGCATACAATGCCCGGCTCAATGACCAACGTAGCATTGCTGGAGGAGCATTTTGTGCACTTGGTCCTTCGATTGAGGGTTTTAAGTACATAAGACCTGTCATTGTCCTAGATGCAACACACTTGAAAAATGCACAGTAGGGTAAAATTTATGCAGCTGTGTGTGCGGATGGAAACAGACAAACTTTTCCACTTGCATTTAGATTTGGTAAAGACGAGGGCAATGATTCATGGGAGTCGTTCTTAAGAAGACTAAGAACTGCATACGGATCGCTCGATGATTTGGTAATTGTATCCGATCGACACAAAGGCATATTATACGTGATGAGCAAAATGTATCTCGAGATTCCATATGCCTTTTGTTTTCAACATTTGAAAGAAAACTTAAAGACAAAGTGCAGAGATCTTTGTGTTCAAAAGATTTTCAAAAGTGCTGCATATGTCTATGAAAACTACAAATGCGACCACCACTTTAGGGAGATTGAACGTATACAACCTAGGGTTCAATGGTGGTTGGATGTTGAGGTAGGGCGATTGGGTTGGTCACGTGCTTACTGTCCGAAGAATCGATACAACCAAATGACAAGCAATTTCATGGAGTCCTTTAATGAAGCGATCAAGAAAGTTTGGAAATTGCCAATAACATCCTCTCACGAGTTTTATAGGGGTATATTTCAGAGTTGGTGCAATAAACGTCGAGAAGTAGCCATTGCAATGCCTGCTATTATTACCAAACGTGCTGTGGAACCGATTGAAGAGGAAGCTGTTTTAGTTGACCAACAAAGGCTGCGTACTACATCTATTTGAGGTAGGGAGGAATATGTCATCGGTAATCCCCCATGAAAAGCAAATACTGTTGTGGATATGATTCGAAGGACTTGTGGATGTCGGATATGGGATCTAAAAGGAATTCCATGTAAACATGTCATTGTTGTGTTCAGGTATTAAAAAACCTTCGTATAATTTAAACTGACGTTCTAGATGGCCGATAGGTACGACCTTCCGAACCGTCTCTATTGTTTCGAAAATAGATTTAAAATCACAATCCCAATTTGTTTTTTCTCATCTTTAATTCGTAATAGGGAAATTGGGGCTCACTACTATTCTCTATGCCTTGGAAATTCATTTGACACGAAAATATTGAGGAAGGTATATGCACCTTCAATATAGTCAGTTCCGTTGTCTTCAACTTTGAATTGAATTACAGGTTTGGAAGATATGGTTGTAAATGCATCGTTTGCGAGAAAGGAGGTAGGAAGATTACAAGAATGTCGATTCTTATCTTGAAGTGAACAATTTCGACGAACGAAAACTTGCACGATATGCAAAAGAAAAGGACACAATCATCAAACTTGTCCGAACGCGGCCACAGAAGCAACACCACCCGAAGTAGAGGTTCCATTATCGTATGATTATACTCAAGAAGAGCACCCATCTATGAGGAGACCTACCCAGGGGTCTTGGGTTTCTGGATAAACATTGGAGGCGATAGTTGAAGAGGGAGTGTTTGTAAATTTTAATGTAAGTGTCACCCATGTGAGTGTGGACGCTTTTGAAGGCGATGTTGGTATTGAGACGATTCATGACTTGTGATCGATTTTCATATTTTTACTAGTTTGCAATATTTTGATTTATCCTACCACGTGTTTTTTAAAATTTTTCTCAGACGTATTTCTTCTTTTTCTTTTGCAGTGATGAAATTATTTGGAAAAATTATGATAAACAATTGAGGAGGTGAGAATTGGGTTTAGAAATGAGAAACTGGCTTTTCTCGTTTGAAATTGTGGAAGGTCGGGATGATCTTTTGGAAGGTCGAGATTATATTCCGAAGGTTGATATTAACTTCCGAAGGGCGAGGAAAGACTTTTCAAATGTAAAATTGGCCAAGTCCTTGCATCGACCTTTGGAGGATAATACTGACCTTCAAATAATTATACCGACGTTCAAAATATATTCTCGACCTTTTAATATTTCAAACAGCCAAAAAGCTTTTTTCCTGACCTTTAACTGTATTTCATACAGTTAAATTCACTTTTTCTAAGACACAAGTGACCGATCTCTATGATGCTTTTTTAATCAGAGAATTCTTTATTTTGATTGTGGAATATAACACAATAAGTGTTTCTTTGAAACCATGAAGATCGTCACGGGTCCATGTTTCCCGTGTGGACGTGCACAAATGGATCCATCAGTGCTCTGAATTCATCTACTGCATCATCGGTATTCTTACCGAGCAAGCTTGTCAAAGAGGCTATTTTTTATTTTGTAAGACTACTTTTCCTTTTAGCATCAAATGTGCAAGTTTCGAGAGAGACGTTCTCGGCAAATTCGGATTACCAGGTATAAAATATTATATAGTTCATTAGTAATAGGATGTCCAAGATGGGATTATCTTCCAGTCTGTCTGAACTTTTGTCAAACTCTTCCTCAGTAGGCTGTTCTGGTTGCTCGATGTGTGAACCTCATTTAGGATTATAATGCCACACATCCAAAGAAGACCTTGAGATGCCTGACATTCTGATCTTAGATGAAGGTCATATACCACGCAACCAGAACAACCTATTGAGATAAGAGTTTGCCAAAGTTTTTGACAGGGAGGAAGATAATCCCATCTTGGACATCCGATTCTGATAGTGATGAGTTATGCAATATTTTATGCCTCATAAATTCATATTTGCCGAGAACATCTCTTTCGAGACTTGCACATCTGATGCTAAAAGGAAAAACAGTCTTGCAAATTAAAGAGGGGCTTCTTTGACAAGTTTGATCGGTAAGAATACCAATAATGTAGTAGATGAACTTAGAGCACTGGTGGATCCATTTGTGCACACAAATGGATCCAGCAGTGCTCTAAGTTCATGCACAAAGAAAACATGGACCCATGACAATAAAGTCTTGAAATACATTCTTTGTGTTCTTTACTGTAGTGCTCCATGGAGCCGTAACACGTCGATAGAATATCTAATGGTCGAACTTAGCATGGACGCTAAGTGTGCTCACGGTAGACATAACGCTAATATGAAAAATTCTTTGTTATTATACTTATTTTATAGATTCAAATATATCAAGATGATATAATTTATTCTCAAATTAATAATATATTTACAAAAGATTAATTTCACAACAATTAGTAGTACTAGACTACTAGTGCCAAAGCAATAAGGTCAAAAAAAAAAAAAAAAAAAGATGAAAGATTCAATTAACAGTAGGAGTAGTAGGACTACCCCTTTCCCCACTCTCTCCCAGTCGATGTGAGAGTACATTGTCAAGGAACTTTTTGATCAATCATGTCATCACATGCTAAAGTAAAAGCTTTTATTTAATTTATAATAATTATAATAATACCATATTATCTAAAATATAATAATAATAATAATATTTATCACTGAAGGTCAGAAGCGTCTCCTTCCATAGATTATCCCGACCTTCAGAGGGATCAATCCAGCCTTCCAAAGTTTCAACCTAAAAAGTCTAATGCCCTTCTCGAATCGCTTATTCCACAAATATGCCTCCAAATAGGCTTAACATTCCTCAATTATTGTCAACAAAATTTAAAAAGGATGACCATTATAATTCCAGTACAAACCGATGCAAAAAACTACAAGATGACAGTTAAAATTTCCAATTCTAAAGCAAAAAAACAAGAAGATGACTCAAAGGGGAACACAATCACAGTACAACCATTTACATAATCATGGAGATAAAAAAAAAATTTAAATGACCCAAAGGGGACTTAACTATAGTTGAGGAGATGACGGGAACTTTTTCTTTTTTGCAACGGTCTAACTTCTTCTTCTTGCACCGCACTGGCGAGCTAGCGGTAAACAATTTCCAATCGACGAGCTTGAAAAAAATGGATTGTGAGAGGACTAAGGAGTGAGGTTTCCAACATAAAAGCTTGAAAAAAAAAGGGGTTGTGAGATTAATGAGTAAGGAGGTTTCCAACCGACGATTGGGTTTCCTTGTTGTGGGAAGGTTGAGTGAATGTGTTCCAAGAAACTTGTTGACATTCCTATTGAATTGGGGGAAGGTTGAAGCAAGATTTTCAACAGGGAAATTGCCTAAGTCCTTTCATAGACCTTCGGTGATAATACCGACTTTCAAACAATTAGAACGACCTTTAAATAGTTAGACCGACCTTCCACTATTTCAAACCGCAAAAGGAATTTCACTGACCTTTGGTTATAATACCGACTTTCAAAGCATTAGAACGGCCTTCAAATAATTAGACCGACCTTCCTTCCACCATTTCAAATCGTCAAAAAGCATTTTTCCTATTTACAAACCAGATTTCGAGGCATGTCACTGTAAAACTAGATCCCGAGGCATGTCACTGTCATTGTCATATATTAATGACTTGTAATTATCTTCATAACTTGTAATTTTTTTTATATTAGTAATTATCTTTAGTTGTAATTATCTTCATATTTTTTTCATATTAGTAAATTTTTTTTCATATTTTTAGGACTTGTAATTATCTTAACTTGTAGTTTTTTTCATATTATTTTTAATTACACAATATAAATAAAACAAGTAATATTTCATTTACATAATTTACATGACTTGTTCTACATAAAACAAAATAATCATTGAGATGAAAAACTATGTGCTGCTGCTATAATCAAGTGTGATCAATGCCATCTCGTCCCTGATGAGTAGGGGTCTATCTGGAATATCTTCCAATGATAGCATCGTCCGCCCATCCTTCCCTCACAGCAGTTGCACAATGTAATGTGCAATGTAGGCCCCACAGCTAGTCAAATTAGGCTGTCTCGGGAGCGTGCTATAATTTTAAACATAAATTATAATAAATATACATATTGAATTGAATGCTTGATTTTAACAAACATGAAGAGATACATACCTAGTAGCAGTCCTTATCCGCCCCATGACCCTCGGATCTCACAAGGGATGGATGTCGCTCCTCGACATGCTCCTCCTCATCCTTTGGGATCTCGGCTTCCCTAACTTTCGGGGCAGGTGACTAAAAATAAAATAGATATAAAATATTAGATACAATAAATCATCTCTATTTAACTTACAATTTACTAATTCAACTATCATTAGACCATCCTCTATAATCGCACTAAGGGGGTGGCTGCTGTCAGACGACCTGCCAGAATGAGTTGGGCTTCGAAGCCCCTCAACAAACAAGTGGAATATACGGGAGGTCATCAAAATCAGTCCAATAAGACATCTGTCGCTCCTACTGATCTGGCTTGATGTATGGTGATGCAGTAGATGCTTGTGAATATCGTAATTTAGTTTAATGAACATCTGATTTTTTTTTTAAAAAAAAAACCATGTAGAAAGGTTGATTGTTTACCCCATCTAATATATGATGCCACTGTACTCTGGAATTGGAGTAAATTGGCCTCTAGAAAATAAGGCACCTTGGTTGCCATGTAGCACTAGGTCTAGAAGCTACGACAGGAGCATCAGAGCACAAATATGACTGTAGGATCGGGAAGTGGGCATATATCCACCACTTAATTAAAAGAAAAAATATCAATAAGGACCTAAAGATGAATATAAATTGTAATAATTCACAAAAAATGGTAGATTTGAAGTTATACCAGTATCACCCAAGCATTGACGTATAAATGCCTCTTTGTTGCCCTAGACTCATCAGCAATGGCGTGCTGGAATTTGTACTATGTCATGCTCCATCCCATAGTGCCCCGGGGAAATACCTCAGCCGTTGGCAAATCCTCGAGGATGGACCACACGTAATACGGAATGACGGCTGAAGACTCACGTGTCAACAGCTAATATCTGACGATGATGCCATAAGCAAGCTTGACTACATCATCCTGCCCTAGCGATCCAACATCAATTGCGCTAAAAATGGCAAGGGCCTGTGTCGGGGTCAGTGGAATGGGCCTCAATAACCTATCATGTGCGGAGTGCATCGACAACTACCGCCTTATAATCCCCTTATCCATTATGCCAAATTGAAGTCCGGTGATTCAGGCATACTCTTAAGGCCCTAATTGATGTACCTCTGACGTGGAACCACATCTCATTGAGGAGAGTATCGAGGAAGTGAACCTTAAGTCTGTGCACATAAGCTACAGCACAAGCGTAAAAATGTCCAACATATCGGGATAGCTCCAACATGTGTCCGAATGGACCCCTCTTGAATTGCTCCTTTACCCTGTGGCACCTAACCAAGTCAACTACCTCTGTTATCCACGAATACTTACAAGTTCCATATCTTTGCAAAAAAAAAAAAAAATCAATAGATTGACAAGCATATTGAACTAAGCTTTACTTATTCCTAGGTACAATAAATAAAATAAACTCGAAAACATTTGTTATCACATGCAAATATTATTTAAATTATAAAACATATTATTTTATAGAAAACCCTATAATAATATATAGTTAAGATGAATTTTGTAAAACTAACTTTACCCCAAGTATTTTAATATTAAAATACTTAAAACTTAATATTATTATTTTTAGTACATAGATATTCTGGTGAGTCATTATGCTAATATTATTTTAAAATACAATGTATTTTGGTTTATAAAAAAAGTAAAATAAACCATACGACAATCATTATAAAATATTAAGTATTAAATTACTTTATATAACCAAATAATACATAATAATACTCTCATAATACATAGTACATTGTATAATTGTATAACCAAATAATACTCCCTTTATTATATATTATACTCTTATAATACATAGTACATTGTATAATTTAGTCATTGTACAATATAGTATAAATCCAACCTTTATGTAATTTTAATTTAATAATAATAATGATATTATTTAAAATTTAATAATAATAATAATAGTATAAATTTTTATTTAATTTTAATTATAATAATATAATATTATCTAAAATATAATAATAATGATATTTATAACTGAAGGTCGGGATAATCCCATTGAAGGTCGGAGAAAGATTTGACCAATTTTGAACTTTTCCAAGTATTCTTTTTACCTTAAGTAGATCCTCTTGACCTTCGGTAGGATTATCTCAACTTTTGGTAGGATTTTCCCAACATTTCATCAATTCAACCTAGAAATTCTAACCCAAATATATTCCAAACCTCCCCAACGGTTTATTAACCATTTTGCATCCAAAGTCTCAACATTTCCTCAATCATAAACAAAATCTATCAAAAAGAAGCTAAAAAATTCAAAATAAACGAAGCAAACAATCCGTTCAAGTTCAACTGGAAAAAAAAAACAATTAATGTGATGGTGTTAATTAAAAAACAAATAATATGAGTTAAAAAACAAACAATATGAGTGTCTTTTCCATTGGTCAATCCTTTTAAACCCGAATTCATATCAATTTAAGTATCCAATGAAAATAAATTATCCAATTGGATATTATTAAAATGTTTTGAGAAATTGGATCTTTTTGAAATACCTGATTTAATTTTGGATATTTTTGAAAATTTTTACAAATAACTGATTGGGTTCGATTGTAACAATACTTTTGGGTTTGGATCGATACGGATTTGATCTAAAAGGAGAAAGTACCATACCCGAATTTTACGGATCGTTGCCGGGTCCGGGTAATTCTCTACCATGACCTGCCTTCAAGCCTACAACAGCACTCATCTCAGTTCAAAATGGCCGAGGAAATCAGCCAAATGGCAAAACAAGCATCATCAGAAAAACAGGATCCCAAAGAAAACTAGAATTCTGGTGCAGTCATTGAAGAAAATCCAGAATTGAACGAAATGGAAGTGAAGAACGAGGAGGAAATGAAGCCATGGGAGCAGCACTCTTTCGTGATTAGCATCCCTCGTTTCGACTATAACGCCCCTTCTTCCCTTCTCCAGCACTCTCACTCTGGTTTCCTCATCACTAGTCCCATCAGTCAGCTGCCTCTCTCTATTAGCTCTTTTATCAAATTTTCCCCATGTACCCTTGTCTCAATTTATCAATGTCTTGAATTAGATTTTGCTTTCTTTAATTGGTTTATATTTTTGAATTTTTCTTATTTTTCATGTTATCACTTTCAGCCACAATCGGTGGGCTTCTGCTATATAGAAGCTGCCCGGGTCTTGGGTGTGGGAGTTATTCTTTTGCAATAATACTTCGTACAAATGTATTACTGGCTAAAAAGCAAGAATAAAGAGCTTAAGTACATCAATTAGTAGAGATAACAACTGGAATGATGAGGGATTCCAGTTCCACTATTAATTCGTAAGAATGACGTTGCAGACGTATAGAACTGCAAGTTGCAGCCTTTCCCATTGTACAGGTTAGAGCTCCAAGTCTTTGTGTTGTGAGCTTTATTCCACCCCTGACTTTTGTTAGTTCCTTCATGAGATTGCTCATCATCTAGCAAATCAATCAGATAAATCTATACTTAGACCTTTCTGGGCAACTACTTATTATCCACAATTAGACAATTCTTTGGATGAGTAGATGCCTTTGAGCACACACAAGTAAAATACCAAAATTTTTTGGCTGTCTCAGCATTCATTCACATCCTTATAGTGAACTCAGCCATCCTTCACCTCCCTCCCCCCCTCCCTTGTAAGTACTTTCTTATTTAGTTACCTCTGGTGTGATGTTTCCTATGGCTAATATCACAGAAATTGTCTTCCTAATTCCTATAAATTCTGACCTTGCATTTGAAGTGGATTATATACTAATGGATGACCTATGCTAAGGTAAGTTAAATCGGGACAAAATTTTGACATGAAGGAATTAAAATCTGGTTTCTCTAGTGCTAACTGTTTGGATCAATCTCTTAGAGTCTACTTGTTGAAATACAGCCTTTCTTCTTCAATGGCCGACCAAAATAACATGACATTGATGGGATTCATAGAATACAGTAACCTAGTCTCTAGAATTCAAGTCTTTGAAGTGTATAGTGTAGAGAAAGAAAGGTAAGTGATATTATATTACAAAAAGAAGGCAGAATGTGTAAAGGTAAAAAATTGTGAAGTGGAATTGTAATTAAGCAATTCAATTTAGTGGAGGCAGTAATCCTTCAACAGACATGTCTATCCCGTCCCTCTTTGTATGATTTTGGCAATTTTGTGATTGATGAATTGTTCTTTCTTTCTTAGAGAGGGAGAAGAGTGCAACGAAGGAAGCCATATCAATTCTTGAAAAGGTTATTTCTTCAGTTGATGTCTGTAGTTTCTCTTTTGACAAAATATATGATAAAGAGACTGAAATATTTTAGTAAATTTTTAATGTTTATGAAATAATTGTTTTCTCGAGTTGGTGGGAGGGGTGCAAGTGAAGATAAAATTTCATTAGTGGAATTGCATATTGAATCAAACTTCTGAGCAGTGACTCCTACTTCCTGTATGGTAAAAACCGTCGCAATGGAAAAGACTGGCAATATGTGTCGCCAGCTATTGATTGTGGCATAATTGTATATTGTCAATATTTGGAAACCGCCTTCTATCAGCTTTTTGTCCAGATTGATTTGTTTAAGTTGACGTTTTCATCAATTCTTTTGTTTTTCTATTTATCTCTTATGTGTCTATCACAGAGAATGTCCAGATGAACTCCAACAAAGAGTCTAGACCAATAATAATATTAAATGAATGAAGTAAAAATAGGAAGCAGATGTGTTGAATGTGAAATTTACAATTTCAGTCACTGGGAATTTTTACTGGCTATTTTATGCTTGGGTTTGCTTTACGAACTTATTGTACATGTTTGCCCTCCTTGCTTTTGTATGACCGTATCTGCCGTGTTTTTCTTAATGACCTCAATCATGCATCTGAAAAGTTCATCAACTCTAAGCATGGCAACATTGATTATTGTGTAGAGAAGATTTTGAGGCATCTAAACTCTTGATGTTTATCTATCTGTAAATGCTCAGATTTGCCCGATATATTTTTTCTTATGTGTGATTAAACATTTTATTTCTCCTTTAGTCATGTGGATGTTCTTTCATAAGAAATTCTTCATAAGTTGTTAATTGGATCTTGCAGTTTATTGGGCATTTGGATACTTTAAAAAACAAAACTTCTGAAAGTTTAGATGCAACTATTACAGTGAAGAGAAGAAAAATTGGTGAAAGTAGAGAGGAGGATCTAGTGGAGACTTCGGAAAACAAAGATGCTGGTGTTGAATGTGGAGTAACTGGTAGAAGTATCTTAAGTTTTGTGGCATTATGATCTATTTGACATTTATGTTTCTTTCACTCACTTAGCATTTTGGTGTTACTTGAGCATTCATCTGCAAATAGGTCACTAAAGCGTACCAACTGTTGCTATATTTTCAGTGAAGTTTTGTATGGTTCCCACAGATTCAGATACAGGTACAGAAACTAGTAATGCACTTTCACTAGTTAAGTTGACAGGGAGTGGGCTGCTTCTCTTAACGTTTCCTAGGAATATTGATCGAAATGTTGTTGCTATTGTGTCAAACATCTTTCATGCTCTGGCAAGCGGAAGTTTGAAGTCTCCACAGTAAGTTATTTGAATTAACATTTATATCAGTTTATGGATATTTTTTCTATTGTTTGTTTTATCTTCACAAGATATCAAAAATTGTGCTTGGATATTTTGCCTCATATCCTATACCGAATTATGGAATCCCCGACTTAACTGGAAAGTCATCATGCTTAGATACAAGTAAAAGAGGTGGGTTCTGATAAAAAAACTTAGTTAACCATTTTGGGGTTGATGAAGTTTGGTATTCTCACATTGGTGATCAATTTTCTTAGATTCACATTTATTAGATATTCAAATCGACAAATCAGTTTCCTAACTCTATATCATGATTTGTCAATGAGTCTGGTGTTTACTTAAAGTTCTTTCTTTTTCTTTTGTTTTTCCTCTTTTCTTGTTTACAGAATGTTTAGTTGACTTCCATCCCCAGAAAAAAATTTAATACTGGAAAAGGTTAATTTTCCTCTAGAATCTATGCTTTCACTGAGACAAGGTTCTCAATAGGAGAGCACTATGACTTTTTGTCGGTGAAAAGGTGTAGTGAAGGTCTTACTCTATGTGCTTTATGTGCAAGATTACTAATGAAATTAATGATCACCTTTACCTGCATTGTCACACAACATGAAAGTTTTGGGATAATATGTTTATTTTGGTTGACAAGAAGTTGGTATTACCCTCATACAATTCTATTTCTAGCATTCGTGCAGATATTCTTCTGGTTTCTGCAAAAGTAAGCCATAAAATTTTCATGCAATTTTTTTGTGTGATTTGGGTAGAAATGAATTGCAGGCCCTTTAGAGATGACTATGTTCTATTAAGCTCTTTTCTCTTTTGTCATCTTGCCATACCATTGATAGTTTTATGAAGTTATTGGAGGCCTAATTACATTGTGTATGCTCTCATTTACTTTCTTTATGATGTCTCTTGCTCTTTCTTTTATTTTTTCTCAGTTAATAAAAATTCTTATAATATCTAAGAAGACAAAAAAAGAGTCAAAGTGTTTATTTTGTCAGGGTCAGCCCTAGCAAAAAAGTCACTAAACTTGGATTATAACGCTACACGAGAGTTTTCTGCAAGTTTTAAGAACATGAGGCTGAAAATGGTAGATAAATTGTTGGAAATTTGTATACATAATTCTACTTGGAGGCAAGGCAACAGTTGCAGTTAAATCACAAGAAAGGAAAAAGAGCAAAAGATCTTTGGTACCCTTGAACTATCTGAGAATACAGATCTTGCCCTCAAACTTTTTTTTCAGACGACCATACACTTGAAGTCCCAAACCGTCGAGGACATACCCCTCCATGTATCCAAGGCATTTGCCATTGACGGAACCTGTGCATGTGGCCTACATGTGGCTTCTCAAAGGGGCATTTCTGTCTTCTTCTCCGACCAACTCTTGCTGTTGCTTCCCATCCCTGTTCTTTGCTGCCTTGCGAGTCTGCTGCCCTTCTTCTCCGATGAGAGCTCCCAGCAGTTCCAGATCTAGATGCTTCTTGCCAGATCTGGTCTTTTCGGTTTTCCCAAACACACCACCACCCTCTCCGGTTGATGACCCCCCATTGCTGTGCCTACACCACACATTTGAAACCCCTTTCCCTCATATCTGTTAGCTCTCTGACCAGACCTAAGCCCCCACACCTCTAGCCACCTGATTTCAGCCCCGATCGACTCTGTCTTCTTTTTCCAGATCTGTGCCACCGTTAAGATCTGGAAATTTCTTCCAGACCTTTGAATCCCTCCCATCCATCCTTCATGCGCTGCCCATTTCTGCTTTCACTCGTAACCCATGGCCGCACCTTCAAACCCAACCCCTCTGCTTCCAACACCCACCAACCCTCTACCACTCCTTCCTAAACCTTCTTTTGTTGCAGTTGTTACAGGTCAAAAAGCCCACTCCTCCACACATCCTCCTATTCTGAAATCTTTCCATGTTGGGATTTCTTCTCCTTGTCTACAGTTTGAATCACCTCAACTTTTCTCTTTCAAAGGTAGACCTGCAGTCCGATTCTCATCTAAGGATATCTCTACATAGGAAAAACCACTTCACGTTGAGAAGTCACGTGCATGGGTTCTGTCAATGGCTAATGCCTCGGATGGACGGAGGGGTATGTCTTGGACGATTTGGGACTTCAGGTATGTGGTTATCTAAAAAAAAAAAGTTTGAGGGCAAGATCTATGTTTTCGGATGGTTCAAGGGTATCCGAAATCTTTTGAACAAGGAAAAATAAAGAGAATTAGGGAAGCTGTAGGAGTCACACTTGGGATCACCTTGGACCTTATGATGTAATGTCCCGGGATTGATTTATTTTCAATCTCAATCACTATGCTAAAGATACAAAATCCTATTTCTCAAGCCATCATATCTTTTTATGAGAGTTGATGCCACACCTCTTCAGCTTTTGTTGTGAGGAGTTCTTCAAAAGAATAAAGTGAAGAGTCCAAACCTTGCAACATCCACAGCTTGCAAAAATGAACTACTTAATTGAGCTGCAGGTGTTCTCTTATGCTCAGGAATTTGTTAATACCTACACCAACACCGACAACTCTGTGTTTCTTCTTCCTGATACATCAAAGATTCAAAACTATTGTTTTGTCTTGCTGTTCTTTCTTTGGTACAGATATCCAGCAACATCTACAACTTTCAAAAATGAAATACTTAATTGGACTGCAGATGTTCTCTTATGGTTAGGAATTTGTTAATACCTGGACCAACCCCTGCAACTCTGTGTTATCTTCTTCCTGAAATGCATCATTTTGTCTTTCTGTTCTTTCTTTTAAACATTTTTTATCTGAAAGCAGTTCTAATGTCTAAATCTTTCTACAAAACCCATCTTAGAGTGGTCGGCATATGTCTGACGGAGGTTTGGTCAAACTGATAAATTCAACACGATATGAAAGTTGAAATTGAAAAAGGTTATTCTGGCTTGCCTTTTCATTTTCTAACCTCTATTTCATGATG
Organism: Parsonsia alboflavescens; assembly: GCA_028571225.1. Classification (NCBI taxonomy): domain Eukaryota; kingdom Viridiplantae; phylum Streptophyta; class Magnoliopsida; order Gentianales; family Apocynaceae; genus Parsonsia; species Parsonsia alboflavescens. The sequence goes on from JAOXNR010000013.1 coordinate 8,573,913, forward strand.
CAGATGGTGCCATCGTATACTCCCAATACAATGTACCTGTGTTCTAGACGAGAAGGAGATTCAGACTGTTGTGATACAGCTAGTTAATCAGTTTCTCAATGATAAGCAAAACAAAGTTAGTCGGCCTGTGAAGGTATGAGTCACCCTTCGTTTTTACTTTTCTCTGGCCATCTTAAAGGAAGAAAAAGGGGGGAG
>JAOXNR010000013.1:8574207-8617484 GCA_028571225.1 Parsonsia alboflavescens
TTTTTTGTTCAATTATACCTTCAAATTAAGAAATGAACGAGAACAACCTAAAATATTTAGAATTTTCGGTTATGTCCTTCCATTATGTTTTTAAGACCAGTTTTTCAACGGAAGGCCATAATCCATAACTTTGAAAAGTTTTATGAGCGTAATTGTTCACTTTTAAATTTGAGGGGTATGATTGGAAGATTGAACACATGAGGGGCAGAATAATCAATCCTTACTAGAAGTTTTTTCTTTCTATAGGATCCTAACTTCATTTATTTAAACATTGCCTTTTGAACAAGAAAAGCCATCTGCAATTTAATGAAAATTTTGATGCAAGAACCAAGTTGAAACACAACTGGAGAGGCAAGAGTGGGATGAACATGGTTTACAGGGTAAAAGAAGACATTTACAGTACAATCCATACAGCACCAACATGATAATACCATCCATTAATTATCGGCATGAACACATAGGTACCTTTGATATGTGAACTCCAAGATTACGATGAATACCAGAGCATTCAATGCACATTAAGATACCAAGATTTAGAGAAGCCCATTCAGGTTCAGGAGCACTGCACTCTGCACATTGATTATTCCCTTGGAGTTCTCTAAGTACCTTAGCAACAGTTGTTTGATTTGTTCTCACGCTTGATGAATTGTCATTGTTATCAGGTAAGTTTGAGGTTGAAGTAACAGTAAGAAACCCACTATTCTCTTCTGCATCGTTTTTCCCAGCATCCAACTGCAATAGAGACAAAAGTTTTGATGTTACTAACAATAGAAGTAATCATAACATTCTTATGAACCACCAGAATTCGCCTAAATATCAACTAAGAGAGCCAACCTGCTGTAGATGAGAATTCAACAATGATGCAATAACCCCAGTTATTTTGGTCATCCAATCTGTTCTATCTGCTTCAGTCTCAGCCTGCCCAACATGCCACTAATATTTCGTTAGATAGTTGCAGCCAACTCAAATTACTGTGGATGTTGATCCATTGAGGCCCTTCAATGGTCCATTATATTACAAAAATTATACCAATGTGCTTCAAGAAGCTAAAGCATTAGATAAAACAATTTATCCTTGGACAGTCAGTTTAGAGGACCTTTTTCCAAAGCATTTTTAACAGATAAGAATGAGGCCCAGAGGTAAAATTTGAAATGAGAAGAAAAGGGAGCTATGGTAAACAAGAAAACTCTAATTTGACAGTAGAATGGCCAAATCCTCTGAGTTTTTTCACCTGAAAAGTGTAAGTTTTCGATGGCGAGATTATTCTAAAGCATAAACGCAAATCTGAATCTTCAGCATCAACTTTTATAGTTGATGTGCGAAGATCCACAGTTTGACAACCTAAACTCTCTTCACTAAGTGATGATCCTCTCTGGTGCCTTGATCGGAATCTAGCAAATACTCGACTGCCATGTTCAGCTGAACCAGAGGAATGAAGTGATTGAGAGCCCTGAAAAACATGGGGAAATGGAAAAGGAATAATTGGAAACAATAGCATATTTACCAGCATGTCAATCATAATATTCAAGAACAGACATCATATAAATGTTAAAAGTAATATAATAACATGAATATGCACCTCCAAAATAATAAAGGCCATCACGGTTTTACAAACTACAATGATAAAAGATTCAAAACATTCCATGTAGAATAGTCATTGTTGCAAATTGCCTATTAGCAGTCTTTAACATCTGTATACTATCACATGCCTAAAGAAAGGTCCATAAACATAGACTGGATATTCTGGTTGCTTCCAACTTCTCTAATTTAGTTTTGTTCTGTCTCTGTCACACCACATAGCATCTAAATCTTTACAATCATTTATAAACTAAACTAAAGCAAGTAAATCAGTGACCAGCATTTTTCATCTTCTTTGAATAACTTCCTCATACCTCTTGTCAAAATAACAACTCAAAATTGCAAAAAAAAACAAAAAACAATGAAAGTAAGAGCTATCCTTACTCTTCAATCCCTGAAAAGGTCTGGATTCCAGATTCAATTAGATTAAGCCTCATAAATCACAAAATGGATGTTGGACCTCCCATGCAATGTCTATCCACTTGCACTAATACGGATGAACAAATAAACACAGCAAGAAATCAAGGATACTAGCATTTACAAGAATGAGCAGGAAAGAAGACATTCCATCAATATAAAGGTACCTAGTGTATAAATTCAATCTCTCCCTCTCTACAGCTTAACCTTTCAGAAGCATGTGAAAATTCAACACGGTATCAAAGTGAGATGTCTTTTGTTCGACTCTTGTCTTCGCTTGTTATTATGTTATTATTCACATATTGGTCCTATTATTGAAAATTTGTGTTCTGCACACATGTAAGGGATTGTTAAGTGTATCAATTCAACCCTCTCTATCAGATTAAGCTTTTAGAGCATAGAAATTTAATCACCAGAAAATCAATAAAAGGAAAAATAAAATTGAAATCATTAGAAAACTAACATTTGATAAAAATTTCTTAATGCATTGCGTTCTTCCTTAAGTTGCTAGGACTTGCCAAATCAGCCTATTCCTTTTATTGACCTTTTGTCGAATAACCAAAGCTTCAAGATGACATAGACAGTTTTCGCATCTCATGCTTTCTCAGCCATCATAAGCTAAAATTGGACTGTTAAATGAGATAAATCTCCAAACAGAGAGAGGTTATTTTTTCTCCTCTCTTTTTACATCAGTGTAGGCCAAAACATTTAATCTGAAAAGATTAAGGTTATGTCCTTGGTTTCTTAAATAACCAGCTCTTAGTTTTTAGATTTTTTCTTTTCTTTTAGTTTTTAAAGAATTTACTCTAACTTTCTTTTTTTTTACTTTATTTTTTCCTCCTCTATTCTTAGCATACAAACTTCTAGGAGAAACTACCTTACATGTGCTTTTCATAACAGCTTTTACTTATTAATGCTATTGAAAACATAAATGCTACATCAATTTCTAGCATCATTTATCCCCCCAGAAGGCACATCTTTCAGCAATTCTTCAATAGTCTCAACAATAAAGAACAAGGATTAAAAAAGGTATCACAGCCACAAGTCAGTAGACACTGCCCTTGAAGGAAAAGATGATTGACAGATGCCACAAAATGCTCAAATTTGGATATCGTAAAGGGCAACATCAAAATTCATGTCATATAGCCCTTTTACATCTGGAGCTCTTTTTCTATGAACCCACATGGCTTTCCAAGGAATCTGGTAGTACTTCCCTTGCTGAAGATTTATGATCCTTATATCATGTCTTTAAAAGTTTTGTTGAATGGAAGCCAAATATTTTAATCTCAAAGAACAAGAGGGTCAAGGCAGCAGAGGTACTTCTAGCTTCTGGTAGTCTCTTGTTATTCTTCTTCTTGCATGTCTAAGAATTTTATGTGAACAGGTTTGAGAGTAGTATATTAACTATCAATAAAACAAATATGTGAAGTTCTATTGTCTATCTTTATTTCTTACAGAGATTGTTTACTATCAAAAAAAAAAAAAACAAATAATAATAATGTCACCACAATTCCCCTTTAAAGTAAGGCAAAAACCTCAGGTCTCCCTCAAGAAGAGCAATAGCCTCCTCATAGTTTCAGCCATGAAAAGATGTTTGCCAAACTACACCATTATGCCAAAGCATTCAAGTAGTAAGCCAAACGAAGTGAGTTCACATTCATATATGATTGATGTGAGCAGCAGATTAAAGTTCTGCTGTTAAGGGTGTCAAAGATATCTCTATCTATAAACACTACACATTCTTTTCACCCTCCATACCAAACAAGATATAACATGAAAGTGGTCGCAAACATGCATAAGCTGTGGTCAAATAATTTTGGATAATCTGACTTTTAAGAGCAGGAGAAAAGAAAGACATACTAGATAGCTACTAGAAAACCAATAAATCAAATAAGTAACGAAGATTATTTGTGCTTTATTGAGAGAAAAAACACATTCAGTATGTGATTCTTTTACTGTTTAAATAAGTAACTCAATTGATTTCTATCTCATACTCTAACTTTGACTTAAAAATATGAAGGGAGATATGTCTCATGCAATATCAACAAGGCCATGTCTATAGTTTGGCACTGTTCCATATTCTAAAGTTTGATTGATTGTTGCATCTGACATTCATGAACATCCTTAGCAGAAGTCACGTTCAAGTCCACGACATAATTACTGCACAGCCCAGACAGCTAAAGCTATTGTGAAGGCCAACAAATTGCTAGGCATTACTTCCACTTTGGTTTTCCACAATCATGTTATAATATATTGTTTGCTCTAGAACTTCTCCATCTGTATGTTTGTTGATTCCTAAGCTAAACCAATAACTAGCGAAATCTGTAAGCCTAATCACATATCTCCTTGAACCCCATAAAATATATCCTGGATCTGTCCAAAGGGAAAGAGGCAAAACCTGAACAAACAATTCTATTTCATCATTTGACAATCAAATCCCTATCTAAAGCTCTTACAAAGATATATAAAGCTCATACCCAATGACCAGAACTGCTCATAGTAAAGAAACATCAAAGAAAAAGAACTTGAACTCTCAAGAAACTTTGAGGTTGAAATCTTAGAAACCAGAAGACATAAGCAAGTAAATATTTTAGGAACATAAGGGCCAACAACAATCAGCATTGAGAAGCATCCCAGACCCACTTCTGGCAATGACAATTAACTGACACAGACTCTCTGCTTTAACTGTAGTTGATATAGTATTGCTTGGGGATTTAGAAGAATTAGAAGAAAAAACTCAAGTGGAGAAAGAATTAAGCAAAATAAAGGGAAAGAGAGGAAATGCCTCACAACAAACAATTCTTTTTCATCATTTAACAATCATCACATCATCTAGAGCTTTTAGAAATCAAATATAGAACTCAAGCCCTAGAACCAAAACTACTCAGAGTAAACAAAACATTACATCTGAACAACTTGAATCCCAATAAACCATGAGGTTGAAATCCTTTTCCAAAAACCACCTGCAGGTTGGATACAGTTAAACTGATCTAATTCAAGTTGAGAATTCCCACAACCACCTAGAAAATAAAACCTATGGGAACAAACATATCAATATGTAAGACCAAATATTTGTTACAAACAACTAAAAGATCCTCAACTTGGATATCAACACTAATTTTCCAAATGCTCTCACTGTTGTCTTTTTTCACTCACAGCAGTATTCAATGGTATTACTTTTAACGTGGACATTGGGGAGATAAGGGACCTCACTCCAGAAGGAGATATCAGGTAAATTAGATTTCGCCATGCATAGTTATTCTCAAAGTTACTATGAATGAAAAAACCCAATTTGAAGCTGGTGTAGAGTTACAGGCTTATTATTATCTTGGAGTATCATGTGTTAGGCTATAAGCCCAGATAAAAGTGAGACAGGACTGAATATTGGGCAGTTATCCTCTCAGCTCTTGTTAAAGCCTTAGATTATGTAATTCCAATTCATAAGTTTTGACTGCAAAGCAGCAATTACGTTGGAAGCAGATTATCTGAGTTTTAACCTAGCTATCAATTCTTAATGAGTAACAACAGTTTAAAGGTGAAGATATATAGCAAAGTCTAAGCCTTGATAAAGAACTAAGAGTAATAACAATCAAAAAAACATGTTTGGAATAGATAATGACTAATAGCTATACATACTGTTTGCTTGGTTCCTTTGTCTCTATAATAGTATAAAGTCCCAAGACTGTCTAATACAAAGAATCTCCTCTTCCAATCTGCTCTCAAGCTTGAAGATCTCTTTAAAAGATATCCCTGTTTGATTGTTTGGACCTATGAACAATAAACAAAAGATCTTGTTGGATCAAGCACTGAAATCCAGAAAGTACATATTTTTGCTAGTTCTTTCAAGGAAAGATGATCAATCAAAATATTTTCAACCAACGAAGAGCATGTGAAATAAATTTCATACCTCGCCTTTTGTGGTCGTCTGCATGATTGCTTGGATGTTTTTGTAATAATTTATACCTACACCATTTATGCTCACAGCACTGGTTGATGTTTCCATATTACTAGAAGTACGCATATGGTCCAGCTCCTCTTGTGTTCTAAACTCTTGAATTCTTTTAGCAAGTCTATCCTGCTCAATATTGGCTTGTTCTTTTGATTGTTGTGCATATGCCAATACCTATTTAAGTAGTAGAAAACATTTAAACTACAAGGATCTCACATTAACCTTAGATGTGTTGTACATCAAAAACTGCAATTATAAACAGAAACTAGAAGAAGCTATCCAAGATAATATGAACAAACACATACTCAGTTAAAAATAAAGGAAAGATTCAGCTCAAGAAATGTTCAACTTCCTTGAAATAGCTGACCCACCATTACCATGTGGAGATATACATAACAGTCATGTCATTTTAAACAACACTTGGAACTGTGAGCATTTTATGTTGTGCGCAATGTGATGATGACAAGGGCAAGAGAATGGCGATAAAGGATAGAAAGGATGGTGGGGAAACAAAAAGGAATCAAAATGAACCTGATGAATGAAGGGCTCCATTTGGCTTAGTAAGTCATACCCCTAAAGAGATGAAAAAGAATAAAATGATTACATGAAGATCAGAAATCAACTAACAACGAAAGTTGAATCATAGTTCAGGAGGAGACTCACCAACTTAAAATACCTCAGATGTGCATCCATGATAGCACTGAACGATTCCAAGAACTCGTACTTCTTTTTTGCCTCAATATTCGTGAGAGCATTTACCTGAATTCCTTAAACAAAGAAATGAACTTAGTCACAATGAAAAGAAAGAAAGTCAAGCAGTGCCAAAGAGGATCACTTGTATGTAGACATACTAGATTAAAACGACTTCTTTCAAATGCAGACTTTGAATTATGTAGATCCTGCAATCAAACAAGCTGATAAGCAGAAGTATTTTCCAATAAGTGGAAGAGAGAGTGTAATCGAACTCAAAGATTTACTTCATTGTTAAAGAAGGCTAATGATATAACAATCTCTCTGTAGTACATGAATAATTTGATCGCTAAGGTATTAGGATCTTCAAAAATAAAAGCTTCTTCGGAAAGCTTGAAAATTAGGAATGCAAAGGGTCCAGCAACAAAACCCTAAGATGGGCTTATGAAGATATCTTATCTATTCATGGAGTATCTACTGCACGAAAGTACATAATCACAAATAAGAACACCTACGTCAAAAAAATATTCAGTAAAATCTAGATCTTCATCCTCGTTATTATTGATCTAAGTTTTATCTAGGCATTCCATCTCATCATAGCTTCGGTTAGAAAAAAAAAAATTAAGAATGAGCGACAGAATTATTAAGTAAAGAATCTCTCAACATCAAGAAGACCACTACATAGTTCTACTATAAAATCATAGATTCAGAATGAACTGAAGGCCCTTTACTCTTCTCATCTTCTCTCCTAACTTACTAACAACAAAAAGGGGCAAACAAGAAAGTAACACCAACAAAAGTATAAGGGTACAAAATAACAGACCTTCATGCCATATTACACTCCATCTAGTTTGTATCACATGTCAATCTACGACATGACTCAAGAATTAAGGAAGTCTTAAAACTTATAAAAAAATAAAACAATTGAAATAATGCATGCATCATAATAACAAAAGGCATTAATCTCTTTCCCCTCTCATCTTTCACCATCCTCAAGACATGAAAATAGTAATGGGCTCTAGGAAATATATACATATTTAAATGAATTCCAAAGTTCAATGTAACATCAAATACGGGTGAAACAGTAATAAAACTAATAATTATTAGAGTGATTCACAAAATTAACAAGGAAATTGAAACAACAGAAGTAATTCTTTTTCACAAGATCTTAAAATTGGAGGGAGCACTTATACTTTAAGAATTACCTTTAAGTACAAATGTGTAATTAGAAACTATGCATGAATATGATAATTGTGAGTTTGTCTTCTTTATCTAAATGATATGCAAAATTGTGTACTATGGGTTTTTTTTTTTTTGCTCCAAAATGGCACAACCACACATACCATAAACAAAATATTGTCTCTAAATTAAGATGAAAGCACATCTCTCATTGTCTCACGATATGGAATTAAACATTAGCAGCCTTTAAAGTATTTCTCATGGACAAATTTGAATTTGTCATGAAAAAGTTGTATGCCACATTTAACAGATTGGGCACTAACATGCATTTGACAAATGACTAATACAGACTCTTTCTCCTAAAAGGCTAATAGATATCCTATTTGCCAATGACATGCATATTAAGTAGAATTTGTTGAGTTTTATAGATCAAAATATTGAACTTACCCAAATATCCTTATTTAAAACCAAATCAATTTCACTCCACTTATTTACTATCATATCTCTCTCTCCTAGGAACATATGGGAAATATGATTTGCTAACTTGAAAGTCAACTTCTGAAAGCTGGGAATTCTCCATATAACTCGCAAATTCAATATTAAGAGTTTATCTTGGGGAGGACAAGCAATGATGATTTCATCTCATAATGTGGAACATCATGATTGACAACAACAAGCATCAATATGCAAAAAAAATAGATGCCAACTAACAGAGGAAGTTAAAAATTTACTTCTTCTAGTTCAGCAACAATCTCTTCCCTGGTGCTCTTCTTCAAACTAGCAAACTTTTCGCGCGCCTGGAAATCAATTGATATGAACACTTAAAAAACCAACAAGCTTTGGAAGTATACGATAACATTAGTCGAACACACAGCCATTCAATTTTCTCAAAAGGGACAGCTAAACAACAAAGCAGAAATTAAAGCGAAAGATATATGTTTCATTTCAATAGCATGCATCAGAAGATCGATGATGCCACTTGCCAATTACAAAATTAATGAACTTTCATAAAGGGAGTAGGCTGCCAAGAGTTCTTGACACCAAATGATTGGTACAAGCACACATTACTGACACCTGAAATATATTGTCATTTAGGATGACAGATGCCCAAACAAAGAGCACCCATTTATTAAGTCCTTTTCATATTCCACCAGTGAAAGATAGTTTAAAATAATAATAGTAGAATGCCATTGCAAACTAATGGAAAGATTTGGGAACTTTTAAATTAATGGTGAGATTTGGGAACTTTTTTAAATGTTTTATTCACAAAGTGAATACCCATATCCTCTCACTCCCAAAATATAAGTTGTTTAGCAATTATGAATGCATATACTACCATTTATTCATATTCTCTTTCAGTTATGATGAAGAAAGAGAATTCTAGCTATAAATGAGTATTTTAGGTATAATATACTTATATTTAAGTATCCCTAATCAAAATGAAAAAACAGCTTGTAACTAATATTGAGGTACTAATGGAGTCTCTTCGGGAACAACCCAATGGGTGGAATGGCAAGCTTGCAGACCATAGGCGTCAAGTTCGAATCCCATCAATACATGAGATAAGCGGAATGTCAAGGCACATGTAAACTGATCTAGACACCGCTAAAAAATTTTAAAAAAATTGTACTAATAGAGCATACAAAAATTCTAAGGTAACAAAAATGGAAACAAACAAATAAAAATCGATCCATGTGATCTATCCTAATCTATTCCTGTATCAATCAAATCTCCTGATTACTACACAGCTAGATAATCATTGCAGAGACTTTTAAAGAAAAATTATAATTAATAATATATTATAACATGAAATAATTTTTAAATATCAAAAATAAACAACGAAAGTTAGTAATTAAAATTATTTTTTAACAACAGTTAATAATTATGATGATTCACTAAACTAAATTAAAAGAATTTTGAATTTAGATGAATTTAATTAACTAAATATTCATTAAATTAGAAATATTATATTACAAACATTATCGTCAATGTTGTAAATGGATAGGACTACACAGAGTTTTAGTGGAAATAACCTTTTGGATAACACCAAAAATATTCAAGTTTTTTTTTAAAAAAAATTCAAAAATAAAATTAATATGGACAGAAAAATAAATCAGACAAATATGATGCTTTACAAAAACGCTTATGTTTAGTTTGCGACAATATTTACATAATCGATACTAAATTATGGAAATGGTATTCTATATAAAAATGTTATTTAATAATATTTATTAATTATTTCATTAAATTGAATTAAATAAATTTGAATTAAATCCATTGAATGTTTATTGAGTTACATATTCTAGAAAAAATAAATATGAATGCAAAATATGATGGATTTTTCAACTTTCAAATTTTAAAAAAAATATTCAGTTGACAAGTGGAACATAGTACATTGAGAGATCAAATATATGTAAAATAAAAGTCTTATTAGTATAAGAGCATACCAGGAGCCACCATAATATTTCTGAAAATGTAATATTCATATCATATATATATATATATATATATATATATATATATATATGGTAACGTGCACTATTAAGTTTCTAATGGTCAAGATTTAAGTCAACTATTTTTTTATTTTAAAAAATCAAATCTTTAATAAAAAAAAAATTTCAAATATATTTTATAAACTATATTTCTAAAAAGACAAACTAAACCCTAAACTGACTAAATCAATTTAAAAAAAAAAATAAAAAATAAAACAATTGACTATTAGCTTTGATTGTATAGAGTGCACTAGATATCATTTTCTTATACTATATATAGGGAAATGTTATAAAGTGCACCTATTTGTAAAATTGACTTTTTGCTTGCTGACTATGTGAATAAATAATGTAGTGGACTAACATACTCGATAGCATAAATAAATTCTATAATCTTTTGAATACTCCCCTCAAATTGAAACATAAACATGAATCTTACACCCCACATGGAAGGAGAGTAGTGCACTAATCTCTCTCTCTCTCTCTCTATATATATGTATATATATAAATTCTACAATCTTTTTGACACCCCTCAAATTGAAACATAAATATGAATCTTGCCCAACTTGCTATTGCTACAAATGTAACTAAATCAAGCCTAATTTCAATGTCTTGCAATAATTTCTATTTTTTACCCTCCAACTTTTAGTTCTTGTCCTTCAAGTTCTAAGAGTGATCAAAAACTGTCCTTCCACCCATTTTAGGCATGTAGACCTAATGAAATGATACCACACGATACTCAAGCATACTTTCTGTTAAAGGGCACATCTGTACTGCGGTACCATAGTATACAATACAATGTCACACTGGCTCTTCCTCATCCTAAAATCCTTAAAACTCTATTGGATTTCCCAAATTAAGTCTAAGGACTTTGTTTTAAACTGTAAAGAGATTTTCAAATGTGAGAGACCTTTCCATACCCCCCCCCCCCCCTAGCAACAAATCTAAGTGTTTGCTCCAAATGAACTTCCTCTTTTAAATCATAACTGAGAAAGAAGCATTTCTTAAATCTAGTTGATGCAAAAGCCTATCATAAGTGATCGCCATAGCAATCAACAAATGACCAGATGTCAGCTTTGCAACAAAAGAGAAAGCATCAAAATAATCCACTCTACAAGTCTAAGCATATCATTTAGCCACCAATCATGCTTTAAGTTTACTACAAAGCAATCAAGATTCACCTCACTGCAAATGCCCACTTACATCTAAAAACCTTTCTCCCAACAAAGTTAGTCAACTAACTCACAAGTAGCAATATACGATATGGTTCCTAGAAATGCAATTCGAATAACCCTCGATCGCAGAGATGGATGTTTTCCTGTAACCTTGAAACCAAAAGGAAAAATACCAAAGATCTTTTTTAAGGGCAAACCAATTCTCCATGTAAACGAAATCACCACAAACTAGATTGATCATGACATTCACTCAAAACATAGAAAAAAAAATTATCTGAAAATCTAGGATAAAGCAAAGTTGTAAGGACCTAGATGGCAACAATTCAGTTTCAAAATCTAGTTGACCCAACCAAAATGTTTTTACTCAAAATGTTCACCAAAGAGAGCAACATTATTGAGTCTTATATAGCAAATACCATTCTTGTGAATGCTCGCTAACCCAAAGCATATCATTTACCAAGGCAGTCTTTGTAGCTGCAAATGGAAGAGAGAGAAGCATGATGTCTACTCATTGACAGTTCAATTGAATTATGATTGCTCATAACCAGAGATTATCGGCATTGATAATAAGGATTAATTAGTGAGTTTGAAAAAGTTAATGGCCTACTTGTAAATAATGATGTGTAAGAGATATTCACAAGGGTTAAGAGACATTGCTATCAAGCATTCTCAAAAGTTCCTCTTCTCTAGTTTATTTTCTACGTAGCTCAGCCTCAAGTTCTCATCATATTCTAAAATATTGTTTTCATAGTTTCATTAATATTTAACTTTTTTGTTCTATTCTTCTATGGTAACAGATCAGTCTGCCCAAAATATCCTCTAGCTTAAAGTTGTATGTCCCATTAGATGCTTCTTTCACTTGGCAAATGATGTGTGCCATACTTAGACACAGAATAACCAACAGTACTCCTGTTAAGATATGAGGTCACATGCTGATGGGTTCCTCATAGAATTGTGTTGAAACATACTTCAATTAACAAATGAAGTCAAAGAATCAAACCACATTGAAACATCTCTTCTCATAATCAACACTACTGATATGGAAATTACATCAGAGAATATCTACATCATCAAATATCTCCATCCTCATCAACATAGCACACTGAGATCAGATAATTAATTTGCAATCAATAAAAGTATGATGCCACTAGATCCACAAAACTAATATCGTTGACAAAAAACCTCAAAGAAGTCCATCCCTGTATCCTTTCATAGCATTTGTCTACCAAGAAAACATTGGATGTTCGAATAACAAATGAGCTCTATTTTAGGGACTAGATAATGACAAACTTCCTCCGTTGCCTTGTTTTTAAGAAGCATTTGAGGGAAGTCACAGATCACTCCAAGGACATTTACACAAACAGGAGCATGTGAGCATTAAAGCACGAAAAGAAGTCTTCAATTGTTAAGGAAATGTAGATTTCTAGGAATTTTTAAATGTTCTATTTATAGTTAACCATGAAAAATGTGAATCCAAATTATTGAATTAATGCAAGCAACAAAAAATTCTTCAACCCTCTGTTTGTCTGACCACATACTGCTCAAACTCATCAGTATACCTGGTCATAAGTATGTATTGATCTGTCAAATCGTTTGCGTGATTCCTGCAAAAATCAAAACACAAATCATGAAAACATGTTATCTGAAAATATCCATCTTAACCAAATGGTCATATTATTATAACAGTCTCCTAATTTATCAGTAGTTTTTTTTTCCCCTTTTACGCACAAATAATCTGTTGACCTTTTTCCCTTTTCAATATGAATAATCTATTATATATAGTTAAAGTAAAGTCCTAAATAACAAAAAGAAAAATTCATATATACCTAGTTGATACCTCACATGTCCAATCGATGTTCTTAAAAAAAATTTAAAAAATTATTACATGCATTCTTATTTATTTCTGAAATAGAACGACCAATTATAATTTTGTGAACATTTAATGAATTCAATTCATACTAATTCAAAATTCATTCAATTTAATTTACTGAAATAAATATTTTTAAAGACCATAATTTATTATTGATACCTAAAAACAAATTTAAAAATTAATTTACAAATCACACTACTAAAGATAATTTTTTTATGAAAAGCATCGTATGTCTATTCTGTTTCGTGATCCCTCAATGTGACCAAATCAAAAAATATTTAAAATAAAAAATATGCAAAAATCTGCTATTCATATATTTAAAGTATCAAAGCGTAATAAGGCTATACAAGAGAAGGAAAAAGAAAAATCAACTCAAATATAGTAAATGACAATAACATTTCTAATTCCATGGATATTCAATGACTTAAATTCATATTAGTTTCGTGTTTTTATCCATTTTTTTTTAGAATATAATGACAATAACATGTCTAAACAATGCATATTCAATTATTTGATTCATATTAATTCATAAAAATTCAAAATTCATTTAATTTAATTTAGAAACATTGTTAAACATGTCTTGATGATTATAAAATAAATTTAAAAAATCATTTTTATATTATATTGCTCTTCATATCAAAATGTATTACTATAATGAAATTTTCTATAAAAGCCCATGCAAAGCATGTATCTTACCTATTCAAATAATGTTTCATGTAATATTAAAAATGAATTATACATTAAAAATAAATTCTCACTAATAAGAAGTTCCATCAAACATGAAGTATTAAACAAACTTAAAGATCTCTTCACATGAGCCTAAAACTCAATATTTTAAAAATTTTCTATAAAAAATAAACTCAAGAATAAATAGGAATTGATTCGATTTCATATAAGTCCATTTCTATTGTACTTTCTTATATGAAAATTAAATTCATAAATAGGTCCATAAATCAATCAACATTTTACATGCTCGACAATTTAACAATATTCGTTCAATTAAAATTTTAAATCCAAATAATATTTTAAACTAATTATAAACATTTTTAATTTGACTCAACATACAAAATATAACTCTAAAACATAAATAATATTTTATGTCCCTACACAATGAGTGGGAGCTTATCTAGTTTGCTAAACTGGAAAAAACAATACCTGTTCTAGTTCTTACTCTTTAGTCTTGTAGATCTGAAATATTAGCGCTAATGCAATATCTTTATAGAGAACAGACATGCATAAACTAGGTGACATAGTTTGCCTATTGTCCTTAGCGCACTGGTGCTCCAATTGAAAATTGGCAACTTAAGTGCTGTTGCGCCGCTTTAAAATGAATTTAAATTTCTTAATTCTCAAACTAAACTTTTATAATTCGCTCACTAAATGTTATTAATTCTCGCACTATATTTTTATTAATCTTGACTTAGTAGTTCTTAATTCTAGCATTAAATATTGATAGGTCTCGTATCAATATGATAATACTTCCTAGTTCTTCTTAATTCTTGAGAAAAAAATATATAAATAAATAAAACTTTTAAATTAGGAAAATAATTTTATAATTCATTCACAATAAATAGGAAGACTCCAATTATATAAATATATGCATATATATATATATATATATATATAAACCTTCATGAAAAAAAATTACTCCCTCCATCCGAAACTAAATGTCCTAATTTGACTTATAAACAGTTTGACTTAATTCATTAACCCATTACATTATCAATTTTCTTAATAAATTTTTTACTAATTTAGAAAAAGAGACATTCAATTATAAACAATCCAAAATGAAATATAGAACATTTATTTCTAGATGGAAGGAGTATCACTTTTCTTCCCTACTAAGGAGCTAACCAACAAATTCACATGTACACGTTTAAATTTAAAGTTCAATTTTTTTTAACATCCCTTTTTTTTTTTATTCATGTTTGTCAATATTTTGATTTTATCTTATAAGTTTGTATTTTTGTATAAGACATAATTTGTTCTTGAAAATCTATAATGTAAATGGAAATGGAAAATGAAAACGAAAATAGAAATCCCACACCAACATTACTCCCTCATTTCATTTTGAGTTATGTTTTATGTCTAATGAAATTATTGTTGATATTTCTACTATATAATATTATTTTTATTTTTTTAATAATAGAAGCTTTAAAACTCACCCGCACTCACTCATTTTTATAATTTGATGCACTCACTCATTTTTATAATTTGATGCACTCACGTACACACACTCACATCCTCTTCCGCACCCGCATTACGTGACTTAGTGCATAAATTGATTGCAATTATTTCAAGTCTACCTGGTACAATTCTCAGTACACATGGACGACCCCTTAAGGTTTATCGGGAGAAATAGGAAGACATGTGAGATGCTCATATTGCATGAAGTGTTTCCGATATTATCTGGTCATAACCTTGCATGAATTTTTCTATGGCTTTAAGTTTGTTTGATTATCCATTCTTATCTTGAATCTTATACAGTATGTGTTATTCTTTAAAAGATTAATTCTTCTATATATTAAATTAGGATCTATAGTGTCCAAGTTCATGTTTAGATTTGATGCTACATGACCTGTCCTATAGCTGCTCCTATTAATCATGAATTACGAAGTTAATGAAATTGTCCCTTTTCAATTTCCTTATAGGGTCATCCTTCCCTCTTCTTCCCGATATAATAGGAGAAATCTAGACAGAAATAATAGAAAGGAAAATCGGTGCTTTCGTTCCGGAAATATTTTGATTTGGTGGTTAACGTCCTTTTCTTTTCTTTTCTTAACTTTTAATTTTGCTAAAATTTGTTTGTTTGGTGGTTAAGGTCCTTTTTAACAACTTCACAGTCAAGTCAACGATTGTATTATTTGATAGTACTTCAATCAAGGATACAATGGGTATTTAGCAACTGCAAAAAGAGTGAAAGTTCACATATCCCTCATCTCATCTCTTCCCTTCCTTCTCGATTTGCCTGTAAACCCTAGGTATTAGTTGATTAAATTCATTGAGTTTCTGGAGAAATTGAGGACAAGCACTCGAAGACAAGCAACACAAGTGTGGAAAAGATATATATAGTTCAACTTCTAGGCTACCACAAACTTGTGAATATTAATATTAATATTAATTTTAGCTTGAATGTGAATATTAAGTTTGTTTGGGTTCTTGTCTTGTAATGAAATTACTACAGGTAAAGAAGCCCACCAATTTGGTAAAGACAAGTCAATAGTGAGTTCAGGCAACGAAGAGTTTCAGTAACTTTCCAGTAAGTTCTAAATTGCAATCAGGTTTCTTTCGACATATTTTAGTAGTGCTATTAGTAAGATGAGTTAAACAAAATCACTCTTCAGCTGTTGGTTCGTTTTCTATTTTCTCCTTGACATGACAATTATAGGGAAATGAAAGAATTGCATTGAATAATCTTGAAGATCTCATTGACCCATTTCCTGAATATACCAATGCAGCTTAGACCAGTGGATAAAAGAGGAGGAGAACAAGCGTTCCCTCAGATTCCATCACTGAAGATCTCTGTATCAGTTTACACAATGGAAGATCTGTTACCACAAGGCCAAGGTTATTTGTTTGAGTTCTTAAAATGCTCTCTGCTTTTTACTTTTTCTTTTAAATTTTGGATATTTGGATTGCTCTAAAGTATAAAAGCTGGAATTTTGGGAGTCTCTTTCCTGCAGATAAGTCACTTAATGGGAAGTTTAAAGATGGTTTTCTGGTGGTGGGTCCATTGATTCGCAAAATGTATGCTGTGGGATTGAAAATCAAGCACTGTTAAGGAATTATATAATGAGCAGATCAGCTCCTCACCAGGGAATACAGAAAGTCTTCATGGTAACATTTTAGGGAAGATGCGAATTTCGCTGGCTTTAATGCAGTTAGGCTGATTGTTTGATAGTGAAGGCTGCAAACACAGCCCGGATGCAACTCTTGTTGGCCAGACAACTAGTTTATCTATCATCCTGTGGTCAAATTTAGTGCTAAATACCTATATTAACCTTGATTAAAATATTATCAAACAATGCAGTTGTTGACTTGGCCAGAAGGTGGCCAGAAA
Source organism: Parsonsia alboflavescens (assembly GCA_028571225.1). Classification (NCBI taxonomy): domain Eukaryota; kingdom Viridiplantae; phylum Streptophyta; class Magnoliopsida; order Gentianales; family Apocynaceae; genus Parsonsia; species Parsonsia alboflavescens. The sequence goes on from JAOXNR010000013.1 coordinate 8,591,615, forward strand.
GAAAAAATTTTACAAACCTCAAAAGTTAAAGGGAAAAGAAGGACATTAACCTCCAAATCAAAATATTTCAGAGACGAAAGGAACCAATTTTCCTAATAGAAATATCTATTCAGAAATAAAAGCAAGAATCTCAACACTTGTCAAAGCTAGCAATAAGTACAAAGAGGACAAAACTCCAAATTATATTTAATTTCTCATAAATAATATATCCCCAAAAAGGACCATTTTAAACAGGTATTTATAGTAATTAAAAATGCTCTGAAACACACCTTATGACGTGTTCCAATTAAGTCTCGAACGATCAACTTTTTTTTTTTAGAAAAAATAAAATAAAATTTGATCAAATACCTCTAATGTTTACTTTATCCTTTTAGAATTTAATTTATAAAATATCTCAAAATAATAACTTTTTAAAGAAGAATTTATTTATTCTTTAAAATAATTTTTAAAAAAAAGAGTTGAATTAAACAATAGATCATTGGAAACTTAACGGGTTCCACAACACTCCATAGCATTACTGTTCATAGTAATATCTAGACTGCACTATTTGCAGAAACCTAGAAAAATACTTGCAAGAAATAACTATCAAAACCTGAACTGCAGCAGCAACCTAAAAGTGGGGGAGTGAGAGCATTGTGCTGATCATGACCATAATAGTTCATGAGTGATGGGTCCTATCACTTTCCTTCTCTATTTCATAATCAATCAAAACCATGCTTTTCCTACCTAAGCTCTCTATAATTCATTGATAAATATAATTCTTAAACATCTTTATGTTATATCACATCTAGGCACAAATCAAGTGGCATGAGCATGTGAATATTGACTTTGGATTGCCACAAAGAAAGCATAACATATGAAATGCTTATCAGAAAACCACATTCTGTTTATTTAAGAAATGAGGATAACTAAGGCGTAAAAGAGGGAAGCAGTACCTTTGCTTCTTGCAGATCAACAGACATAAACTGATTCAGTCGATCAAGTAAAACATGCTCCACCTATAAAATCCACATTCCATAATAGATTGTCTCATAGGTAAGAAGCAAAGAATAAACTTTTGCACGCAAATTAGGAAAATGTAATGGTCAAGAATCAATCATTTGTAGGTCCTCTATTTGAATTTTTAATAGTCCACTTATTTATCATATTCTCTTTTCTTATCAGTCTCACACGCCAAAGAAATTCTACTGACATAAATGGACTTAAAAAAGATCACTTGGCCCATAATGTACTCCGGGGCATCTTTGTCCTGATGATTATTTTTAACTTGTTTAATCCCCTACTTTTTTAGCAACTAATTAGATCTTTCTAGTGATAAACACAATGGTTTTCAGCCAAAAAGGCATGTGACTGTCTCATCACTCTATTTATAAGGGAAAAGTGATCTTTCACTGATTTCCTCTTTTTGTTTTTACTTCTTTCCTTTTCTCCCTTCTGTTCTTCCATCAGAGAATGATTTTGATCACAGAAGAGAACCTAACTTACCTCCACTGCTGCCACCATTGTAAATTCCCTCACTAGGAGCCAACCTCCACCATCTTCCCTCCAATTACTCTACACTCTCCACCATCTTAAACTCCAACCCAGATCATAGCTGATATCTCCAATGAAGTTGTTTGATAATTAAGGCAGATGAGCCGAAATAAAAAAGCTACACAGATGTGGTTAAGTTTGAGAGTGATTTTAGCAAAGGAAGGTCATGTTTCCTATATAATGAGAAGAAGAATCCACAAAGTCTGCAGATTGATTCATGAATGCAAGATTAAACTGCAGATAGATTCTTTTCCTTCTTTCTTACTTTTTCTTTTTCCTTTTCCTTCTGCTAATTTGATCACACTTTACTAAGGATCATCATAGAGACGGTGGTAATCGTTGTCATCAGTGACTTGGTTGGCAAAGAAGTGGTGACATGAAGGCTGCCGTCTTTATGAAGCAGTAGACGAAAAGAGAAAGAATGGAAAAGAAATAGTTATTGAATTTTCCTTTTAACCCTTATAAATCAAGTTAAGCAATAGTCAAATGCAAATGGGAATTGAAAAAAGTTAAAAATAATCATTAAGGATCAAAACAGTTAAAGAGTATAAACTATACGAATTAAATTGGCAAATTGACTAACTTATAAATTATGATCAAACTTCAAAGTGTAGTTTACAGAATGAAGTCACACTTTGGGACAAGAGGAAGTCTGTAACAAGTTCGGACAATTGATAATTAATCATCTAAAAGATAAGCAATGATCACCAAAAAATCAACTAATGTATACTTGTAGAAGGACAGTGTTTCTCTCTCCTCTAACAGGTTTCAGAACTTCATGCTATGTTTTTCAATATCCTATTAGCATAATACCTGAATACAGATTGGAGAATTCATTGATATTCCAAAATTTGATAGAACGTTTATTAAAAAATAAAAACCTCATTAAAGGCTTTCCTGGGGCTTGCATGGTTAAGGAAACTACACGCCTCACCTTTAGCAACCAGCATCAATTGTATAAGGTAAGACGTTATTAAGGAGAGTTTCAAAACCAAAAAAAAAATTAAGAGAGATTGTAAACCTTGTCTTAAACCATATGCCATAAGCAGCTATCTTCAATTGATTAAGAAAGGCACAAATTTATAGTCTTTATAACAATTAAGAAAAGGAAGTTCTCACAATTCTTTTGAAATTTAAAATTACAATAGGTTAACAATTATACATATCAAAGCTAAAAAGGATAGATAAAACCTCCACAACACGAATTTCTGATATTTGTCATATGATGGCAACATATAGGTTTGAATAGAATAATAGGATTGTGTTGGAGATTCATTTGTGGGTAAAGTTTGCAGTAGAAATCTAGGAGAAAGCGCCATATCTTTTTTTTCTTTTCCATCATAATTTCAAAAAGAATCCTAAGATAAAAACATCTTTGTTGAGAGAAAGCAACTTATTTCTTCAAATAAGAAAAGGACCTCAGGCATTTTAAGTAGTCTTGGGTCTTAGTTTCTAGATTACACAGCTAGACTTACTTGAGAACGAAGAAGCTCCTTATATGTTGCAAGCTCCCGAAATGTGGAAATGAACTTTGACATGATAGGACCTGTAATAAGTTGGCATGAAGTCAGCAAATTGGACAACAGTAAACAATTCTTGCAATCGTGGTATTCAAAACTATTAGCGAATCAAGTATAAAAAGATGTTCTTATTCAAGAAAAGAAAAAGAAAGATCCATATGCAGTCATGAAACTTGGATTAATTTACATGATTAAGAAACTTTTATATTCTCATTTTTGTTTCAGGATTTCTAGACAGGTTTTATGGTGCTTCAACAAAAAATGGGTCCAGGCATATCCCTCTGTGTTGACAAGAAAATATCATATGATATAATAAAGTCAAAAATTGTCCTTAATTCTAAGTGGTTAGTGTAAACAAAATTAGCTTTTTATATTTGTATAAATAATGAGCTATTAAAATTTGAAAACATGAAAGAACAGACATTATAATTTTACATATTCTTTTAAATAAAAAAGAAATATGGTCATTGAAAATAAGCAATACAAGAAAGGGAATAAGCCATCCTATAGAGAGTAGCTTAAATCCTATACTGAAGCAGCCATGCATTTTTTAAATCCATGGATGCCATTTCTCCTTGCAAAGAGAGAAAAGAGAAAAAAAATCTTTATTCTAACTAGTTTAAGGGGAATAGATTGATCTTAATCTTACTCTACCTCAAAAATTGCAAGCTATGCATAAACATTCTACCTAGCTTATTTTACCAAATCTACAAAATTCTGCATACATGGACCCAAGAATCGTATTAGGACAAAGCCACTTCTCATCCAGGAAAGAAATTTGTCCCAAAACATTTTTGCAACATGAAAACGTAAGAAGAGTTTATTATTATTTCATTAATCTTTGCATGTTCAGTTTGGTATTTATTTATTTATTTATTACAGAACCAAACCCAAAAATTGATTATGCTTACAAAAGTAAAAAAATAAATAGATTGCTTCAGTTTTTTAGTTTTGTTTTCATTTTTTATTGTTTCCCCCTCCTTGTAAGAATCTGCCTGTGCACCAAAAAGTTATTGGCAAAATATATATCAATTTTCAGTCACCAAATGAGAGATAACCTATTACATCTCACCAATCTTAGTTGAACCTCATCAGCTCTATGAGAAGGTTTTTTTTTTTGTAAAAGTACACCCAACTGCAACATACTGATTAATTGGTTCTTTAGGAGTTGTTCTCAACCATATAAAGTTGAACAATCTATTCTTTGCATTTTTACCACTTGGTTAAGATCAATTCATGGCATGTAAGAAGAAATATGCTTAAGATGTATGCAAATGAAAATTACAACACAGACAAACTCTCCAATGATATACAATGAAAATAAAAAATTCAAATAAGCATAAGTACTTGATATCAACTGGCACATTTACTACTAAGCCACATACATGAGTAAGTTTAGTCCTGCCATAGTTTCATGCTTTCTACAACAACTTAATGAAGCAGAGTGTTTAAGTGCCACACCTCCGATCGAAACACTTAGAGGATCATCTTGGCCACCACCAAACGCTTCTATTGAATCTGCAAAGATGTTGTCCCCATTGTAGGCTTCACCAAGCACTTCCCTGACAATACACAGTGAGAACCGCTTTAAATATTTCCCTAGCCTACCCATTGAATCTACAATGAGATATAAATTGAAAGGAAGGGCATAAACAATGTAAAGCAAAATGAGTAAGATTTTGGTGGTTTGGATTTATTATTTTTAAGCACTATAATTGAAAGAAAGTATATACATATCAGATATTGAACACTTCCTCCTAAGGTGCTAACTCTAGAGCCATGTCGTTAGTATTTATAAGTTATTTTAGCTACTTTTTTTTTCACTAATTATAAGTCATTGTTTTTAATTTATTAAATATTTTACTAATTTTTTACCATATTTTCCATGTCTATATCATTTTTCCCAAGTCACTACTTTTGTTAAATTGATCAGAATCATAATAGAAATATTTTAGGAAAAAAATATTACAATTAGTTTTGAGAAGGTAAAGTATTGATTACTATAAGTAAGCGAAAAGTATATTGAAATGGAGGGAGGGAGTATTCCATTGGAAATTTTCATCGGTACATAGGAAAATGGGACAACTATTGTCATTGACTTTCATCCTTTTCTCACTGTTACCAAAGAATCTTGGCATCTCAACTAATACATATATCATATGCATAGCTCTAGAGCCATCACCTCAGAAGGAGATGTTCAAGTAGCAACCGTTGATGGTCTAAACCTATTAAAATCCAATATCTAAGATTTAAACTCAGTAGAACCTTATTTTACTTGTAAATTCTTAGAGCTACCAGAAAGATCCGATACCATAATTTGTTTGTTATATAGAACAAGCAAAAGCACTGATTCGTCACTCACATAAACTTCTTACAACCCTTGTAGAGCTTTTGGCAACGCTCTTTTAGCTCATCCGATGCCTGTTCCAAAGATCGCACCTAGAATTCCGAAATGAGAATAAATCAAAACCCTACAAACTAAAGCAATACAATTATCATATCAAAAACAAAGAAGATACTAAGTCACAGTATCAAATTTAGTTGGTATTTTTATTCATTACCTGCTTCTGGAACATAGGAGAATCCTCAAGCTTGATAAAAGCAGACATTTTTCTCTCTTTCGATTGGAATTTACCTGCGACGTTGTGCTCGTCGAATGCCAATGGAGTTCTAGATCGACGGAGAGAGGCGAAGTGTTCCCTCTGATGGTACAGCAGGAAACCTTGCTGGTTGGATCTTCGATCCGGGCCCGTATTATTTTCATTCATTGCCCCTAAAATGATTTCTTTATGGAGGGAAAAAAAAAGAGGTGCATGATTTGGCCTTTTTCATCTTCGAGGGAAAAAAAAATTAGTTTTCGTTCAAAAGAATTAGGATGAGAAATCTAATTTTTTCATTTTGTTTTATAAAAAGGAAATATCCACGAACATAAAACTATTTTGATTTTGTTAACTTTGATCCATAATATTTTATTTTATCTTCTTTAATTATCCATCAATTTCAATTTAATAATTCTGGTCTATATTATTTTATTTTATCTTTTTTATTTTCAAACTTTTTATTTTTGATACATTTGATCATTTTTCAAAAGAAACATGTTTTTAGTCCTTTTTTTCATTCGAATGAAAAGGGTATTATAAGAAGTTTATCTTTTTTTTTTTTAATTCTACCTACCAATGCTAGATTGTCATTTTTTTTCCTTGCACTTTTGGTCATGAATGTTTTTTCTTTGATCTTTTGTTGTCCTCCATCTTTTTATTTTTTACGTTATTGGTCAAGAATGTAAATTTTTAAAAATAAAATTTAGATTGGATTCGAATATTGGTCCTAAATTTTATGTTAAAAAAAAAATCTAACCAACTCAACTTTCAAAAAACATTTGTTTTATTTTTACATCTAATGGTATGTAATGTTTTTAATAAAATTTCTCTCAAATATTAAATATAATGACACAATAAAATAATTCACAACAGTTTTTTATTTCCATGTTTCAAAAATAGATTTTATAATGATGTGTAATTTTAACGTAAATGAAATTTATATTATGATTATTTTATTTAATTTAATTAAAACTTTTATTTATAATAATATGGAAGATTAGTAGGAGGGTTAAGGCCAAAAATAAAATAAAATACATTATGGACAAAAAAAGGTAAAATAACTGAAAATTATTAAATCCTAAAATAAAATAAAAAGTGGAGGACTAAGATGTTAATCTTCCATATTATTATAAGTGGACATTTTAGTTTAATTTAAATTAAATAATTAGAATATAAAGTTCATGTATAAAAAAAAATTTAAAAATTATAAACATGTCATTACTAATTTTGAATATATATATATATATATATATATATATATTTATAATTTTTTTTTCCAATTCATATATTAAATTATAAATTAAAAAAAAAAAAAAACTAAACACCAGATGTATTGATCTTTTAGAGAAAAATATCAAATTTTTACTAATGTAATATAAAGTGCACTCAAACCAATGTATAATACTCCTTCCGTTACTAAATATATGTCACTAACCGTCATTTTATAAAAATTAAGGTAACTTTTTTCTTTCTAAAATGCTCTCTAATCTCTTTTTTAAAAATTTGAACATCATTTCACTATATATCATTAGAGCGGTAATACAGAAAAAATACCTTCAAATACCTAATTAATTAACAACAATGACTCATAATTAATGATAAAAAAATAAATTAGAATGACTTATATTTAATAATGGAAGAAGCATAAGATATGAAATCCCATATAAATAAATAAATATATATATATATATACGGATTTGCTAAGGTGCGCTTCGAAGCACGTCTTAATGCGCACTCCAACCGTTACCGTAATGGAATTTTTGCTCCGCTTGGTTGGCCGCATGAGCACTGTAGCAAAAATTCCGTTACGGTAACGGTTGGAGTATGCGTGCCTTAACAAATCCGTATATATATATCTTTTAGTATTTTATATATGATATCAAGTAGTATTAATTCAAACTGAATATCATATAAATCACAAATTTTTTATTAAGTAAAAAAATGGGTAAATTGTTAATGTTTATGTTAGAACTTTTTCTCATTTTTCATGATTGATATTAATAAATAAACAAATAAAGAGATAACTAACTTCAAGAAAAATATAATCATTATTGATAATCGCTTCACATTAAAATTATTAAAAGTTCAAACATATACCAACGTGGACATTTAATAAATTTAACAATATTTATGTAATATTTTAAGTGCTCATTAAATATTTATTATATATTTGTTGTAATTGAATGATTAGCGATTGTCAATCAACCTTTTTTGGCCATTTCAATGAAACAAAAAAAAAAAAGTGCATTTTTGTTTTTCATTACAGTTTTCTGTTCTAGAAAATTTATAGAACCAAAAAAAAAAAAAAAATCGTTTGATACACTTGTTTTGAAAAAAGGTTTCACAAAATAGTTTTTTAAATCTTATTTTTAGAACAGTGAACAACTTTTAAGATGTTTTTAAGTTTTGTTTTTTTGTTTTCCTTTCCAAAAAAAATTAATTTCCTTATATAAAAAATTTGTTGGAAACAATTTTTTTAAAAAAAATCGAGGAGAATTTTTTTTTTTTAAAAAAAAATAGTAGATTACCACAAAAATTGTTGTAAAAACAAAATTTGACAAATAGATTTTTTTGTTCTTTTGTTTCGAAAACAGTTTTCAAGAACAAAAAACAAAACCAAAACCAAAACCAAAAATACTCAAAGCTTTCTGTTTACAATGTCACACTATGCTTGAATGAAACGAAACCAAAAAGACTCAAAACTTCCAGTTTACAGTGCACACTATGCTTTCCTTTCATTCAAGTTATTCTAATTAGTTTCCTTTCATCCAAGCACTCTTTTTCTTATTAGTATAATAATAGCAATTTTGTCATTTACATTAGCATAAAAATAGTCAAATATCCTCAAATTTTTTAGAAATCTGATTTTTGCCTTTAGATTTTCAACATTTTGATTTTTACCCTCCGATTAAGAAAACATATTAAAACTGTCATTCCAACCATTCTGGGTAACAAGCCCTTATGAAAATCAGAGTTTTTATCAATTTAATGGTTCTTTACATAATTAATTTTATTTTAATATGTGAAAAAAAAGTATTGGACATTTATAGAGTATCTCGATCATCGTATGATGGAATAGGAAACAATTGAATATTTTGTAGACAATTATTGGTGGGGGAAAGCAATAGAAGTCAAATCATTAATATGCATAAGTGAGAGCAATTGATGAATCCGATTGCATCAATGATGGAGCCTTTCAATAAATAATTCAGTCGAGGCCTCTTTTGATCCCAAATTCTTCACCTAACTTTACTTGATACTTTCATTTTGATAGCAACAACTCTATCAAGCATGAAATTAAATCTTAATCCTCTGGGCAGTTAGCAAAAAGGAAGAAAACACTGGACATTAGAGATCTAGCTAATGGCGGTGGCCTTCAAATGTAAGGGATTCTGCATTCATGGATTCATGAGGAGGTAAACTTCAAGTATCATCCAAGCTTCATACGAAAGACTGCATTCACTTCATTGAAAAAAGATCTTCTTTATTCATTCTAGGGAGACTCATCGCAAAAATCATGGATACATACTATACGTGGAATTCTCATAATGGAGTCGTCTTTGAAAGAAAAATGGTTTGCATAAGAATAAAACACAAATGCTACATGTGTGATGTTTATTCGTTTCCTATTGTTTTGATCTCTTTTGAGGATCAGGTTTTTAGACTTGTTCATATTTAAATAGAATGTCACTACCTTTTTTTTTGGATTAAGGGGAAAGTCCCTCACGGGCGAAACTCCTCCCACTAGTCACGATAAAGCCCCACGTGCCAGCGGGGTGTAAATTAGGGATGTGCACGAACTAGCAGAGGACAGATGGAGAGGACGTAACGGGTGACAATTTAATGCCCATGTTTTACGCCTAACGGGTTTCAAATCTCCACCTACCGTTGGAGTTAACCAAACGTTACATCAGTTTTATCAGCTCGCCTATATCCCTGGGGGCTAGAATGTCACTACTATTGATTCTTGTGGAAAGGGTGAAAGGAGAGTGAGGAAATGAATGAATATATATATATAGGGAGAGGTGTAAAGTAAATTTGAATAAATTCAACTTACGAGTCAATATTTATATTTTTAGGAACGAGAATTACTTATCAACTTTTGGAAAATGAAAGAAGAACCCAAATACAAATTGGCCAAGCCATCCGTGTCCCATATGATCGCTTTCTTCTATTCTTACAAGTAGTTTTGTGAAGAGAACCGTTAATATCCCATTCTATATCATCTCATAGAAAAACGTACTTCAGAATCTAATAACAGAAGTTGAAATCATTCTGTCCCTTATGTAATGTGCCTTGAATTAATGACCACTCGGGCCATACAACTCGAAAAATAATTAAAAAGCAAGAAATTACTTCCTCCGTCACCTTTTTTTTTTTTTTTTTTAACTAATGATAAGTTATTTATTATGATATTCAATAGTTTTTTTTTCCAATATTATCTTTCTGATAATATATAATGAAATGATACTTAAATTTTTAAACAAAAGATGAGAAAACATTTTAAGAAAAAAAAGATACTTTAATTTTTATAAGATGACATCTAATGACTCATATTTAGCGACGATGAGAAAATAATGGTTGTAAACACCAACAAAACTGTCAACTTACAGAATAATGAGTAATCTCGAGAATCTAGTCTATTTAATGAAAACGCATGACCAGGAAACTGTCAACTTACAGAATAATGAGTAATCTCGAGAATCTAGACTATTTAATGAAAACGCATGACCAGGAAACAAATTATTGCCCAGTGCAGATTCATTTCTTGCATCTGTGGGGAACATTAAAGAGGCGGAAGAGGATAAATGTACATTGAAAATTGAGGGCAATGGAGAATGCATACAAATTTGTTATCAATAGTAGTAATCAATATGTTAACAGACCTCTGGAACCCATAAAAACATGCTCTTTCTTCTCCTCTTCAGCAGCAACGGGAGAGAATACCAGTAAAGGGGGCTGGCCTTCTGGAAATAGGGTACTATTTTTTTACAAGTTACACCTAGCAACTCTACACTAACATTCAGCTTTTTGAAACTAATGTTCATGCTTTTCAATACAAAGAGCAAACCTTTTGTAGACAAACAGCTCCACAACATCAAGGCTCATCCCAAAAATGTCCAGACAACGACATTAGTGTCAACTAGCTGCTGTTCTGAACTGGCTGGGACAGGCCTCTATCCTCTGCATCTTGCGAGACCAGGATCTTCCGCAAAGAACGGTATTGCAGTCGAATATTTTCTCCTGTTCCAATAATCTTAAGCAAGTACCTGCATCATCCAACCAACGGATCAGCAGAAACAACTATCTTTTCAACAGAATATTTCCATTTCAATCGTCCTTTATTTTAAAAAGTCATCAGTTGTCATTTTGCAAAAAATTAAGGTAACCTTTTTTCCCCCTTAAAATGCCCTCCAATCACCCTCTATAAAAATAATCTGAACACCCTTTCAGTATCGGTATATCATCAGATGGGTAATATAAGAAAATAACATCCAAATACTACTTAATTAACAACAATTAACGACATACAATTAGTGATAAGAACATTCTTATAGTTAGTGACGGAGGGAGTATCTAATATATGATGCAGTATTGTATTACTTGTGGATACAAATTAAGAAAACAAAGAATTGGATTTTCTTCTGAAAAAATTTCTATTTTTACTATAGAAAGAATAAAATGAGGTGATACCACATGAGACATCAGAAAATGATCAATAATCTTAAGCAACTACTTGCAAAATTTTAAGAATAATGGCCACGTAAAAAACTCAAGTTTTAGCAGCCTTATTGTAGTTGTTGAAGAGTTACTAATTATATTGCAAATAAAGGATGCAGATCCAGGAACTAGGAGAATTCCCAAAAGAAAGTAGACAAAATGAACAATAAACACAATCCTCTTGTATTATGCATCTAGGCTAAGAAAAGCTCTGTCAGACTTGAAAAGGTGAAATCAGCAAGGATGGCACTGTGAATCTGATTCTGTGCCCTTTGGAGAGAAAAAAATGTTTAAAAAATAAATGTGCAATGTCAGAGACCTTCCAGTCAGGCTTGGGCACGCTAAGCTTGTCAAGTATCAGCCAAAGATAAAGTATTCAACATTAGACATTTGTAGGCAACCAAAAATGTCACACTGGTCAGTTTTCCCACTTTTGCAAGAGAGGGAAGAAGAGGTAGAAGAAAGTAGATAGTGCCCTAAAGTTACATTATTATGTAGAAAAGCCTCATAATGAGTGGTTTTCCAGTTATTTGTATCACAAACTCCAATGGTACCTTGTAATGTAAAATGTCTCCTAATTATTTTCCTTCAATGGTTAGAATTGCACAATCAGACTTCCAAATTAAGAAAATTGACTTCCATTCTAATCTATTAATCCAGTACTTTTGGAATGTTTGTAAATCAGCCTTTCCAAATCTCTTTCAAAGTAGTAACATTCAAAGTTCAATAAAGTCATATATCAAGCCTAAATATTCCAAGTAAATGATGTACATGAAATTAGAAGAGTGGAGAGGTACATCTCTGACTAACCAGCCATTAAGACATTGTGATGTGATGACAGCTTCCTTCCCAACAAATTTCTCTGGTGTTCTCCTGTTTCCCTGCAGAATAAACAATAAATAAACAACTGCTACTCTGGTATGTGGGATACATCAAGTATAACCAAACATACTACTGACCTTTATGATTACTTTCTCATTAACTGAGAACGGATACTGTACACCTCTATGCTGCCCATTTTCAGACGAGACATCTCCATTTTCCTAAAAAGTTTAAAGCCAAGGAACCTCAAATCTTCAGGCACCTTTCAATTGCATCTATTTTTGGAACAAAACACATTTTTAATATCAAATTCCTAGTTTGGATCTCTCTCGTTTTTACCTTAAAGTAAAATTCAATAACATACAAAAACCTGAATCTTTTGCAGTTAGACATAGATCAATAGAACATTGATCGTTGTGCCTTTGTGCTTTTCTACCCACTACAAATTATCCAAAAGCATGACAGGATTAAAAAGTTTATGCATGCTTAAGTCAAATTGGGAAAACAAGAAAAATAAAGGTCTTTGTGATATTGACTAGACACATAAATGTTAGCCACTTAAGTAGCACACAACTAAATTTAATAAGTATGTCTTTTGGGATTTAATAAACAAAGTACTAGTAAAATATGCATTTGGAAACAGAACAATTGAATGCAACAACAGTTCTTTGCACTGAAAGAAGTGGGAATGCACAATACATAAATCTTATAAAAGTTGATAAAATATCACAAAATAGCAGCAGAATTACTAGACAGAAGCCTTTTCTGGTTGTTCAGTTCTAAAGTTCTTACACAAAATGGATGTGATTATCCTTAAAAAAACTAATCACAAAAGTATTATCCCTGGGTGACCTCTATATCTTATACTGATATGTGCTAATTTCACTTGTCAATTAGGATTTCATTCAGGAGGAGCTGGAGAGTTCATGCAGTATATACGAAAAATCTGACAGCTCGTCCATGTGAAAAGAAGTGCCAAATCTCCAAAAACAGGAAAATGGTACTGTAATGACGTATAGTAATTCATATATCTTGATATAAATAGCTGAGTCAGTTTTGACATCAAATTCCTTTACAAGTCTCTGTTCCAAAAAAGGTGTTCTTCTTTGTTTCTTCATCTTGATCCTTGTTGAGAATCCCACATCGGGTTTGTATAAGAGGCAATTGTAGTATATAGGACCTTGAGCAACCCTCCCCCCTTGAGCTAGCTTTTGGGGTTGAGTTAGGCCTAAGCCCATATTATAATATGGTATCAGAGCCCGGTTTGTTTGTGGAGCCCGATTTGTTTGTGTTTGTGTGTGATTGTTTGCCGATGTTGGGCCCCCATGTTGAATTTCACCCTCCAGAGGGAGAGGCCCTGGGCGTGAGGGGGAGTGTTGAGAATCCCACATAGGGTTTGTATAAGAGCCAATTGTAGTATATAGGACCTTGAGCAATCCTCCCCCCTTGAACTAGCTTTTGGGGTTGAGTTAGGCCCAAGCCCATATTATAACAATCCTCTTTCCTGTGCAGAATCCGAAATTGGAGAAATTTATCTGAAGGCTAAACCATACATGGAATCGGAGAAATTTATCTGAAGGCTAAACCATATATGGAATCGGATTCGGCAAAATGAAAGCTACTTCAGAGTACAAGATTCTGTAAAATGTATAACCTACCCTGCACACTCATATGGTTGGAAGCTTGTAATGCATAGCCTCTACCATATCATTTGTAATCTTAGTTCAAGGATACTTCCCTGACAAACAGCTATTCTTTTGCAAGCACAATTTCATAAACTAGCTCCCAAAATGAGACACATGAGGCAGCCAAGAACATGTTCATATCTGCTAATGCCCAACCATGGAAATCTTTACATAAGATATCTTGGCAAGGCAAGATATGACAATCTGTCCACCATGAAGTTAAATAGTCTCAAGCTTCAGAGTATCTTGAATTCCAAAAAACTTAAACACATCAGTGTCATAAAATTCATGGTCATACCCAGACACCAATTTTACTTTTCAACATAATAACCTACTTTACCTAGTTTTTCAGATAACTAAATTTTTCTTTGACCTTGTGTTCAGACCTCTTCCACTAGGTGGTTTGTTCCCAAAGGTTAGCAATAGTAGGGAGTTAAAATTTTAGCACCAATAGAGCTGGAAGGAGCACACTTATGTCAAACAAATGTCCTGAATCTATGCACCAGGGTGAGTAAAAAATTGAAATGAAAAAAAATTATCTACCATCATATCTCAGCTATACACCCTCAACCTAATAAAATCGAAAAATCATTGCCAAACTCAAGCTCACAGTTTCTTCTCAATGTTAACTGGTCATCCTCATCAGAGCCTCAATTAAGATGATGAAGTGTAGAGGGCAACAAGCAACACACTGAATGTTCCCTTCAGTTAAAATATGGACCAAAATGGAAGATACATCACGTGCCAAATTCTTGCAAAGAGCAATGAAAGTGGTAACTGATAAGCAATTCTAAGGCAAGATCTTTTACCATTCCTCTAGGCAGAAAGGAGAATCAAGTTTTAATTTTTCATTAATAAATGAACAAAATGACAATTAAGACAAAAGTACTCTTTTACATCTGTTTGAAAAGTATAATAGACTTCACTAACAGAGAATAGAAATAAGAACATAAGAAATGAAAATTAATTCAAAGGCTCCAATGAAGTGGCGTTTTTTTTTTCACGCAGGCAAGAGGGGCGGGTGGGGGGAAGCTGTGTACTGCTCAAAATCGAAGGGGACCAACCATCTAACTCTTCAACATGACTCACCAGATGAACACGTATTTAGAAAATAAAAATTCATTAGATAGGAAGAGCTGAGGGAGTGGATGAATTGTAAAGAAAAAAAGATTTCTTTCATGCTCACGATTTTATTCTTTTGCATAAATAACTATAAATTATAAAAGCAATCACCCAAAAAATGTACCCTATGGTCGCCTATTTCTTTCCTGCGCTTCCGAAGAGATGCGTTATGGAAGAGCCTCCGATCATCCTCATGCTTCACTGCTGCAGCTGCTGCTCTCAAAGCTGATGAAAGATCAAGATGTATATAGTGTCATTTCAAAGGAATGAAAGAACAGTCTAGATGTAGACAGGAATTTCAGATAACAGCAAGCTACAATCAAGGGAAATACCATGGTTTGGGATTAAGGATCCATTCCCAGTTTGAATTTCCGTATTGCAAAGCGTACATCTGGACTGGGATAAAACAATAACTGAATGTAATTCTTAACCATGTGAAACATACGGATGAATTCAAGAAACTCATAAAGCAAAGACAAAGACAAAGACTACATAGAATCATTACAAGAATTGCATTATTCTTCTCTATGGTGACATTTACTTCAGAGGATGACATTAACAATAAAGAAGAGAATACAGCATATCTTGGAGTTTGGATTTTCTATTTGTGCTCTGTCAGTTTGGATTTTCTATTTGGAATCTGAATAGTATCCCGGATCTTAATTTCCAATCCAAACATACATAGAAGTAGATAACTGCATCATCAATTCACCCTCTCCCCAGTGCCTGCTAAAATGCTTAGACAATCAGCAATCTATTGCCACAAACCAATTCTATATGAAACTAACCACCATCCATTGACACTTACCTGCTGCAATTAAACCACATTTTACAGTTACTTTTAAGCATATTAAACCACATTTACAGCTACAATTTGCCCTTACAAAGGAATAATGTGGGATTCTCAACATACCTCCTCACGTCCAGGATTGAACATCTAGAGCCTGAAATTCACACAAATATGGGGGTCCAACATCGGCAACAAATACAGGCTTGGCTCTAATATCATGTTGAGTTTTAGGATTTGGGAGGATAAATCAATCTCTCATCTAATTAAGAAAGAATTACAGGTATATAAAGAAATCTAAGATACTATAACAGTAACTCAACTAAATAGGGAACTCCTAATCGATCTATGATTACCTAATCTTATAATCCTATATATAGAATAGTAACAAACATAATAATCAACAGTTCAAAAAATATATATATTCAAAAACAAAGTGGAAAGAGGCATTGAAATTCATCCCACTTACAGTTTCCATTACTCTTCTGAGCATGAGACCACCAAATGAATGCCCACATGAAACAAGCATAGCATCTTCCAGGAATGCACCACTAAAAATCATCAAAAGGTGTTAGAAAGTAAAAGAATGACTTAAAACAGTTTCTAACCAATAAATACATGAAAACAAGTTTAAAAAAAATTTGAAAAGAACAAAAAAGCATGCAAATGATGAGTGAGAAAATTTCCATTGTTCCCAAGCGAAGGAAAAAGAATAAAACATAATGCTTTTTTAACTTATTAGAAATGGGAGAATATCTTCATTCATATTTTGTGCAGCCAGTTTCTAGCAAAAATGGCAACACCAAAAGAAAAAAGGTCAATTTCTACCCCCGACCCCCCAATATAAACAAACCAAAAAAAGGGACAAAATAAGGTCATAATCTCAAGGTCTTCAATTTCTAGAAATAACCAATTACTAATCAATACCAAAAGCTCAGGAACCAATTGCCTTCCAACATTTTTCAAAATCATCCCAGACAGTTAACTTCATTCAAATAGCTATAATTTGTTACAAGATAAATTACGTTAAGCACATCCAATATGTCTGCTCAAAATGGCCCTATCATCACTGAAGTGTGAATAGTATAAATAGGACAATTAAACTTACGACAAAGGATCTGATAGAACACTCCTCAGTGATGGTTCCCTAGTCAAAGCATCTCGAACTACCTGTTCATCAGTTCTAAATTAAAAATAACATATTATTGAAGCCAAAGTTGTCACTACAGGACAAATTTAAACCTCTGAAAGTGATGAAAGATGGTAGTAGTATATGTGCAATATTATCGCAATCCTTTTATTAACAGGAAAGTCTGCACCAGAATGGATCTTTTAGTCCCATCATCCAAAGTCAATCACAAGTGGAGCCACATGCAAGGCCCACATCTTGTTGCACAATGTTTTTCCATCTGAGTGCACTTTTGAACTTTAAAACAAGAGAAGATATGTTCAGCCGTACTCAGGAAAAGTCAATTCTAGAGCCTAGGAACACAACCATGCAAGACAATGAAACTTCAGAAGCTCAAAGATTAGGATAACTTGGTCAGAAATCAACACTAGCATTCAGGGTAATTTCTTTGCTAATTCAAACAGGCCAAGTCAATTAAATTTTATGTTTTCAGAAGACACATCATCACAAACCACTGACATAGAGAACTCACATAGGCAGTATCAGTCTGGTTGCAATATGTATCTTCTTCTGCAGGGAGATCATCCATGAACTGGCTCATTGATATTGGCACATAACTTTGGGGAATAACATGCCCAGCTGCTGCAATAGGTGAACAATCAAGTATTGCGTTGCATTGTGGCATGAGCCTAAAAGCCAATGAAGTCCTTCAAAAGGAGAGAGGGGCTTTCAGTCAAGTTGTTATGAAACTAATGTATAGGCTATCTTATTTGAAATTTTGTTTAGCTTTTGAGACTGAAAATTACAAAATACAGTTGAATAAGGATCTGACTTGATTTTTATTTGACCATTAATTATATAAGCTAGTGCCAAGAATTAGGTGATGATATTGAAAGGAGCACACAACTTCAAGATTGGGCAAGTAAAGTACTGTGCTAGAACAAGAATATTTTTTATAAAACACTTGATCAATATTAAAAGAACTGAAATGCCATTTGTTTCCTTAGATAAAAAGTTAAATATACTAAATAAATAGATGTCCACCATACACATGATCCATATGCATATTTAATGGGCATAAATAGCTGAACTTTGAATGAATTAAGGGTATTTTAATTTTTTTCCAAATATGTGTAGAGTGTGGGCATCTAAATTGATACTACTAGCCTGGGGTTCCAATCCAATTGGAGCCTCAGACTTCAAAATTAACAGAATAAATTTAACAGACTAATGATGGATGAAGCCCAGGATCTTACCTTCCACTGCCAGATGCACCAGGATAATTATCTTGTGCAGCTCTATAAGAAGCAGCAGGCCGCAAACCAGCAGTGCTATGGCTGAGAGCCTTGCCTGTGAGTAACAAAAGATCTCCAGGAGCCAATCCATTATCAGCTAGGTACCACCGGCCATTTGGGTCACAAACCTATTGGATAAAAATGAATTATTTTTACAAAGTGATCCAAGCAACACAATGAGCAAATACAGCAAATATACTGAATGTAGTACTCTGCTTTCCCAGAACATAATAGTCTGTGGAAAAGAAAAAACTGCGGATAATATGCATATTATTGAACCTATTCACACTAGACACTTGATAAACACCATAAAATAAACTTGCATGCTTAAGAAGATACCTGGAGGCCTGGGGCATCTGCACAAAGTAGAGTCAACAAGCCCTTCTCTACCTCACCATTTGCTGCCAGCTTCCCTCCCCCAATGGCTCCTTTTCCATTTTGTGAGTATGTATTTGAGGATGTCAAGATGAGCATGGATGAAGAAGACTCATTTGCAGGAAGTGGATTATCATCAAGCAAGTGATTGAAAACACTGCACATCAATGTGTTAAGTTCAGAAGAAACAACAAAAATACATGTAAATAAGGTTTTTGCTGAAACTGAAATGGAAATGCAACAGTCAACTTACTCGCTCCGCAGACGAAGATGCCTGGCAATGGAACATAATGCTGCCCGTGCAGCTTTCCCCATGCATCTAAAAACATCAGCCATGCACGGAGGCTGCACTTCTGTATCTTCAAAATGCCTGTCACATTTGCAGCAGCAAAAAGCTTTATTATCACTAGATGACGGCTTAACTAGCAAAAATATGTCTAACTGAGAATTAACAATAAATAAATAACTAGAAAGTTATAATATAGAATGAAATCAATATTTTACAAAGGAAATGAAAATATAAACTCATTTCCATATTAAGTTTAAAAGCAGTAGCTGCTATCTGTAAAGAGGTTCACAAAGACAAGCAGCAGGACTGTAGGAGACTTTCTACTGCTTTAATGCATCAGAACAAGAAAGGCTCAAGAATTTGAAAACTCTCAGTTTGGGAAAAAAATTCTGCAATCTAGCTTTAATCAAGAAAATTTTGGTTTGTGAGTCATTTGACAGGATATTTAGTTTAGTTTAATTTTTAGGTCTTTAAGGATTAAGGGTATTACAGTGATTTTAATACTTATACAAATTCTTAGAATCTCTATTTATCCTTGTTATTGTTACAAATTCTTAGAGTCTCTATTTATCCTTGTTATTGTTCATTTAGTGTCTTCTAATTGTTTATCATAACAAGGAGTTGGTTGAGTCCATAAAAATATTTGATCCTCTATTAATTATATATGCCTATTTTATTCAATTAATAGTCTGTCTACATAACCATGATCATGGTTATGTGATACAATCAAGCTAAGATGCCACAACTTTGACTCAATCAATAATGAAGTAGACATAATGTCCTCTATAATCATGGTTGTGTGACACAATCAAGCATGAGGTGTGATGCCTCGAGATGTATCCCTCCTCCTCAGGTGACACTAAGAGTCCTCTCTCTTTCTTCTTTGTTTTATATTCTTATTATCTAATCATACTTATAAATAAATAAGCTTCCACATTAAGGACCCATTTAGTTCTGTGTTTTGTTCTATTAGAAAGATTTTATTCTAATTTGATCATTTTTTTCTGCATAGCTTACCATATAAATGCTACTAGAACTTAATGTAGGTCAATGGACAGTTTTGGAGCATTCCTGTATCTATTTACTGCCAGGCTTGCCATCAAAATCCTAGTAGAATCTAGGTTTAAATCCTGGAATAGCTTGGGAGAGTTTGTTCTTCATCAATTAATCTGCAGGCCAACTAAGACAATTAAGCTCCAAAAAAATCCCATCCAAAAACAACCTCAAAAGAAGAAAACCTCTTAAAAGAATAAGAGGGGCATCCAAAGCCTTGACCTCTTTGTAGAATAGTGGAAACAAACCCTCTCATATAAGATACCAATACGAGGATATCTTATCCTATAGGAAAAAGAACAACACCCCAGAATGATAGAGAATGTATGTGCAAATAATTAATTCTAAAATAAATAGAAATAATTGACGAGTCAACTTCTAAAGGAAAGTGTGAAACCAGGTTTTGTGGCTTTTTTGTGCTTTTAAAACTAAGAGCTGAGAGCATTTTAAAAGGGATGCCCTTCAGACATTGAAGCACAGGCTTGATGCCTCATGCTCCAAAGCACTTTGAACCCATGCTAGGTGTACTATGTGCAAACTCCTACGATCTCCAAAACCTGTTCTCATGGCAGCTATAATTTAATAACAAAGCAAAGTGCTTTGAGTTACCATGCAAGGTGCAGCATGTGAGCACTGGCAAAAAATTCAATGGGTTTTTTTGTGATACAAAAGATTTTAACAATTTATTATGATAATATTAACACTTACAAATTCACACATGTAATTGTGTTACAATTGCAAGAGTATATTGATATGGAAAGAAATGAAGCAAATTCATGCCTTGTTGAAGTTTTTATAAGCACTCTGCCACAGATGCTGATTAGGTGAAATCTAAGTAAGGAAACCCAGCATCGACCCCAACAAGACTGTTGGTTTTAATACTACTTGAGCGGGTACAATATCATCAAGGGATTCATTTTGAAGACCAAAATTAATTCATGACGAACTAAGTGTGGTTCTAGTGCACAGAAAAAATTCATGGTTTATGAGGTTTGGTTGACAGAGAATAAGTTATGTATTCAAAGGGATTCAAGATTGTTCAAAAGTAAAAACAATGAGAACTAATGGGAAAGTGGAATGATCTACAGTAGCATTAACAGTATATAGAAATGGAGGAGAAGCAAACTCAGAGTTCCACCTAGCATACTCTAAGATTAAAACAAATAGAAGAAAAGTAAAACAACTGACATCAACGTTCATTTTCAACATCAAATTGCCATGAAAGACAGCATACGAGTATAAATAATTACACATAACATTAAGACAGCTTCCTAAACACTAATATTTACAAAAACAGAATAAAGATATGATACAAAACAAAAAACAGCTCAAGAATTGGGAAATTCTTAGGCAAGAAAAGATTCCACAATTAGCTTTAATCTTGGAAATTCTAGTTTTTGAGTTATTAGTTGGTATATTTAGTTTAGGTCACTGCACAGGTCTTTTAGAGATGATGGGTATTTTAGTAATTTTCACATTCACAATAATCTCCTAAGAATCTTTATTTAGATAATGGGATTATTGCCATGGATAGTGGAAACTAATTTCTTCTGACTAATGAAAAACCAGTCCAATTTCCCTGAGGATCCTTTTAATCTGGGGATATAAGGGAACCAAGTTTTTATGTAGTAGCAAGAGCAATAAAAGCCAATGACACTTAATGACATATAGTTCTTTGGTTTTAGAACCTAAGGTGAAGGACAGAGGTACCACCAGGTCAGAAAAGCAAGAAGATAAAACCAACCAACCTTAGTCACTTCTTCTTTTAAAGGGAAATATATTTCTCTGCTCACTGTAAATTTTGCAGATGTCTCCAGGCTTCTAGCAAGCAAATTTCCTAGGCAACAAGACTGATAAAGATTAAGCAATTTACCACAGGAATTACCAGCAATTCTTAGTAGAATTTCAAAAGTTTGATCACTTATCAATCAAAAACACAACCACTACAACATTCATCGAACGGAAAATAGGACATAGTTACCAGACTATGTGGTCCCTATACTAACTATAACATGAATGTCATCATTTCTTTCTTAGGATAATTGTAATGAACATATTAAATGCTAGAGGGGAAGAGAAAAATGAACAGAACTAATTCTGTTGTTTATAACATGAATATACCCACCTGCCGGACTTGTATATATACATCCCACGACTCCCCTTGCCCCAACCTATTCCTCCGGTACCACTAATAGCTTGAGTCCGCAGATATAAGCGAGCAGACTCCAGTCCACAACGAAGCACTGCAGCATCATCGCTACTAACCTCGATGACAGCAGCGTTGTGCCTCATAAGGGAACCAGACAGGGCCTCCACAGCCCGGCAGTAGGACGGCGACGGAGCTCCATCGTACGGCAATATATCAGAAAGCCTAACCCTAGCCAAAAGGGGACCAGTGGACTCCTGTGCTTGGTTAGGAGCCCCAAATGGCAAGTGCTCCGATGGGCGGCCGTGAGAATGAGGAGGAATGGGAGGAGTAGAGGTTGCAGAAGGGGATCTGAGGGAAATGGAAGAGCAGGAAGGAGGATTGATATGGTGTGACTGCGGCGGAGTAGAGTGCTGCTGGTGATGGGATTGAGGGTGCATCATGATCATCTCATTTCATTTCAGTTCTACGAGAGCATGTATATGTCTATTGTTTATATTTTATGTGTTGCAGAAAAAATGTCCAGATATCGGAGATGGAGACCACCAATTTCCGGCGGCGGCGGCGGTCCTCAGAATTTAATTCCGACCCCTGCCGGGAAAGCTCCAAGGAAATTCGGCGCAGGGTCTTTTCAACGATGTTGGACTTGGTTGTCGGGGTCTCTTGGATTCGTTAGTTGACTCTATATAAATAAATTTTAAAATATACTCTCTTTCACTTTTTATTTTCTTAAACAATTTTTGTATTTAAAGATAGGTCCTAATGTTATTTCTTTTTATTTTAGATCCCAATGATTTTTCAGTTATACAACACGTCCAAATGAGGTAATTATTAATTTTGAACACATTTTTTTCTTAAATATTGTTGTGAATAAGGAAATATTCATTTGTCTATTTAATTTAACTATGTAATTTTTTTTTTAATACTATAGATCCTTGATTATATTTTATGATTTTTTAAATCCTAACCTATTTTCGAGTTTACATAAAATATGTTTTAATTGAAAAGGTGAATTTTTAAACGAAATTATGTCTATTTTTCTAAAAAATTTTTTGTCAAATAAAATGACAATTTAGGCTTTCTAGAAAGCATTCCTTATATGGTCAGTGACTTGTCCCCATTTTTCCTAACCAATCCTTCTTTACCTTTTTTGGGTCATTTTCTTTCTTTGGAGACCCCCACAAGGCTTTGCTTTTTATTCTCATGGAAGTCTAGGTTGTGATCTTCTTATGTTACTTTCCTTGTTGCCCTTCTGCTTTGATTTATATGAAGCTAGACCCCTTTGACCTCTGGATATCTTAACCTAAATACCTCTTTTACGAAGTAGAAGAAGAGCAGCTGTCAAAACTAAAGTGATCCCCTTTGCTAACCTTTCCCACCTCCTTTTTGGCAAGACAGCATCTCGTGAGATATAGTTTTCGATTTATCCCCCTTCATTCTTGATCGCTCCTAGAATGGAAGAGGATTGCCTTTAAGATTTGGATTATAGCTTGATATTGTTTTTCATCTTTATCTAGGTGCCCTTACAATATGGTACCCCTGAAATTTTTTGCTACTTGATGTGGCTCTTTTCTTGTGCAGATCGTTCGAAACTTAAGAACACACCAAATGAGGCCTTTAGGAACACAACGCCAAAGAGGAAGAAATTCCCCTTTGGTTCTCGGATACCCAAGTTAGATGGTGATGGGGTTCAAAATTGAACATCGGGTCACCCCAAAACTATGATGACATCAATCGACTAAAACCGAAGAAGAAAATAGAGATTAGTCACTAGAGATGGACTATGCCTAGGGTAGAGCTCTGATGCTTAAGTCGGTATTCCTTGAGTAATTAAGAGTAATCAGTTCTTTGAGAGACTGCCTCTTGTGTATTGTATTTTGTGTTGAGTGTTCTCTGTCCATAGACTATGTATAATTTGGTTATATGAAAAAGATCAATTACCCCCTCCATTTGGGCTCTGCTATTACGTGACAATAGGCAATTCGGATAGTTGTGGAATAGTAGAATCTCGCCAATTGTTCCTAGAATCGTGAAGTTTTCTTTGATTAAGATATCTTTCCATTCACGTCTTTGTCGAGAGCTCACTAATCAACCTCTGGACCAACTTCGCGACCTGCCTGCGAACATCAAGTTTCTCGGCTATCTCTTCTGAGAGGTCGCGGCGAGTGGTAGTAGGCTCACGGGAGTTGTTAGGAGTCGTACATAGCTAGTTGTGGCAAGGAAGATGTATGAGACGAGTTGGGAGTTACCAGGTCATAGGCCAAGGTCTAGTGGTGCCTCTCTCGAGCTCATTTATAAGGTCGGTGACCTTGGAAATCGGTGGTAGCAGGTCGGTACCCACCTATCCTTGTTGCTCTGTGAGTTTGACTTTCAGATATTGAAGGTTGAGGCTTTGGGCCCATTTAGGTTGACTTCTATCTGGGTCCTGCTCATTTACGTTAACTGTTCCGGGTCATGCAAGCTTCTTCTATCATTACCCTCCTTTAGGCCTAGTGAGCTCCTGGGTCATGGTGCCTAAATTACCATTTTCAAGTCGTAGCCGCTAACAGGTTCACCGATTCCTTATAATGGCTAGCTCTGGGGTACCTTTCCATTCGCTTCCCTAGTAGAGAGCTGCAAGCTGGCTTTTAACTTTTCGGCCTCAAATAGAGTTGCACACACCTATTTGCAGCATAGAAGGTACATGAGCAGGATTGCGACTCACTAGGTCATAGATCATGGTCTAGTGAGGCCTCTGTTGTGCTCATCTAGAGGTCGATGGTACGAGGTCCCTGGCCACTTGTTCCTCGAGACTCGCTAGTTTGACTTTCAGGTATTAAAAGTTACCATCTTTAAGGCATGAACCTGATCTTCAGGCTTTAGAAATCACTATCTGCTAGTCAAGGTCTTGACCTTTAGGCATTAGAAATTGCCATCTGCAAGTCAGGGGGCTTGACTTTCAGGTATTAAGTAGTATCATCTTTAAGTCAGGGTCTGACTTTCAAGCATTTGGGATTGCTATCTGTAGGTTAGGGGGCCCAACTTTCGGTATTAAGTATTACCATCTCTAAGTCACAATCTGACTTTCAGGCATTTTGGATTGCCATCTGTAATTCACTACCCTTGAAAGGTTGAGCCATTTCCTTGTAGCTGCTCGCGAGCTTTGATCTTCAGGTATTAATGACTACCATCTTTAGGTTGTGACCTTTGAGAAGTCGTGGCGCTTTATTCTGTAACGACTATTTCTGGAAGGAGATGTCTTTTTGGGTTTCTAGAGAGCTGAATTGCTTAATCTTGATGTGGAAAATCGCATCGCTTCAATTTGAGGGAGAATTGAAGTGTTTCCAGATTTGGAAAGCTGCTACGTTTAGTTCAGGGAAGTTGAACCGCTTTAATTTTGGGAAGACATTGACTCGCTCGATTCTGGGTAATTGCCACTTTTCAGCTTTGGAAGGTCGCTCCGTTTTGCAACCCGAGAGACTCCTTATTCCATGAATTTTTTAGATTTACCTAAACTTTCATTCGGATAGCAAGGGTTTTGAACTCTCAGAGCTTTCTGCTTAGAATTTCTTCTTCCCTATTAGCTCGAGCATTCAGTTTCTTCAGGATAGCTTCCTTCCTTCTGAGACTTTAATGAGTGAGGTTTCTGGCTTTTCTTTGAAAAATTATATCTTTTGCATCTTTTCACTCAATCTCGACATGTCTAGTTGATGAGAACATCAAGTCTGCGAAAGATAAGGACATCAAGTCTGCAAGGAATACTCACAACAATCCGATTCAAGTGCCAGTTGGTCCGGTGACACGAGCTCGAGCC
>JAOXNR010000013.1:8627053-8685456 GCA_028571225.1 Parsonsia alboflavescens
AAAATTAAATTTAAATTTACCCCCCCCCCCCCCCCCCCAAACTATAAGTAACATTTCAATTATCAAATAAAAATAAAAGACAAGACAAAAAGGAAAATACAACAATTACCACTCTTTATCTTTTCTACTCCAATCACCAATCTTTGTCAAAATCGTTCATAACTTCAATTCAATAATACACATTATTAAATTGTAAATTTGGCACAATAAAATTTCTTTTTGGTTCTTTCAGATTTTTGATAATCAATTGTTATTGTTTCACATCTAAACGTTGAGATTTATGATTTCAAGTTTTGTAAATAATGAACTTTGTTTCTACATTCAATCATAAATTTAATGATTTGATGATTTACTTAGTTTGATTATGAGATGCCATACATATATAGGCATTGCTACAAGCAAAATTCTCAAATCTGGAAATTCATGTTGCTAGAATTCTGTGTGCAGACATACGAATTCTAAATGAAAAGAAGGATATATACACATACATGTTTGGGAGACAAGTTGAAGCTCAACACATCCATACACAACTTCAGTGCAGCAACACTAGCAAGCCAAGCGCATTAAGACTCCTGCACGATCACGAGAAAGCATCTCTTCAGCTTAAATATACCCTTGGAAAGAGATCAGGTAGCGTCAGCATTAGGATCCAACTGTTTACGGTTTACAAGAACGCCTTCTTCCCATACCTCATGGAACCTGCACAGGGCTCATTGTTCAGATCACACAAAGTCATGATTCCAGGAACTTTTGGAGGATGTAAAATTGAAAGAAATATTAACTGTAGAGAGTGCAAGCTAAATCATAACTGGAAGTTTTTTACAATAGGTCGTTTATCAGATTTTTCTTCCTCTTTCTGATTTAAGAATTTGTGGAAAAACAAGCAAACTGAAATGAAATACAGTTAAAAAGGGAACAAATAATTTCTGGAAAGTAAATACATCAGGTGAATCTCTTTACCAGAGTTAGAGATTACAGTTGTGCATTGACAACACAAAGAATTGGAATAATCAACTTTTGAAAATTCTTTTTTGTGGTACATTATATCAAAATATAATAGGAGAGACAAGTAGAAGGTCCATCAGCTTGCTTTAGTCTTGTATGGAAAACATTACTAAGAAAATATAAGGGAGATGATAGGAATTTGATAAGCCAAAAAAACAGTAGAAGAATGAACTGGAAATAGGTTGACCAGACAAACCTTGTCCCATCTACACTAATACAAAGAAAGTGGCCATGTCGCCACCCATTCTTGAAGTAGCCAAAGAATACATCGCCAAACTTTGAATAGAATCGCCCTTCTCCATTTGCCTTGCCTTTCCAGAAGTTGACAAACCACCGATCACCGGTGTGAAAATAAAGCCAACCCTGTAATGGTTACTTCTAACAAGTTTAGCACCCATAATAAGAAGAAAATTTTATTATTTACTTGGATATCAATCATACAGCTTTTCCTAATCCTTGTCTTCAGAATAAGCAAGAGTAACTCTATGTGCTTCGTTACAACAGATCTACCAAGAGTTAGATCTATCTTGAAAGAACTAATGAACCACTAAAATTCTATTAGATGCAAAAAAACATAGGCAGTTGCTGAAAGCTCAATTATCCTCCAAGGAAAGGCCAGACAGAGACATGAGGTAAGCAGTAGTGAACAAAAATGGATCAAACACTTGCATTTTCACATCCGTAAGAGAATAGTTAAGAGAAAAGAGGCGAAGGTTGTACCTTGCCGTGCATGGCATCATCCCTCCATGATCCCTGAAACACATCACCGTTGCAGAAGTAGAATGTACCCACTCCAGATCTCTTCCCATAGCGCCATATGCCATCATATATACCACCATTTTCAAGTGAAAGACGACCCTGCAGAGTATACATCACAATTCTCTATTTTACAACAAATTCAGCCAAATAGAAAATTTCTCTATCCCTCCAGAGCAAGAACAGAGTACCTTTCCTTCAGGAAGTCCTCCTTGGATGCGGCCCCTGTATATTCCTCCCCTATATTTCATTTCCACTACAGGACTCCACTTCTTGTCATAATCTCTTTCAGCTTCCTAAATGAAAGATGTAATACTCAGGAGAATAAATTCTAAAAATTTGAATAGAAGAGCTTCTTTCTTGGAGTCAAAACTTTTACAACATCCTTTTCCTTCCCTAAATTTTCTATACCCATTCCCCTTCAAATATTCCAAAAGACTAACACAGTCAACCAGGAAATTTTGTCACCTCTCGCTCCTGTAGAATATTATCGAGAGCAAAATTATTTGCAAACAAATTTACAATCCCATCAAAAGTCAAATTATATCCTAAAAAGGATTTGGAGATTATACAAGTTCAATTCTTCTATTCACTCCAATAACTGGTAACAGAACTTTGATGATGTATGGTCTTTGATACACCTTGCAAATGATACAGATAACATTTAGGATTCAAAACTGGAGTAGAAATGTTCCTGCTGATCTAATATGTTTGGAATGACAGAAGGGATGTATGTTTCCAGTCTTATACAAACATAAGCAAAGGTTTGTTTTCATGAATTAGACATTTGATATGGCAGTTTACATAGACTACCAAATTGCTCAGCACAATTTAAGGAATGTACCAACTTTTTAAGAACATCAAATAGAGGATTAAATTCACAAAAAACTAGAAGTAATACACAGAACAATGGTAACAGAATGTCAATGACAAATTGTATTTTCATTCATCAAGTTATAAGTTGCATATCTTCTTTGTTATGTTTCGTAGGCCAAAGGGAAGAAGTATACAATTCCATAGTCTTTTTAAATATTCAGAAAAAGAGGAAGGATTCAAAGCATTAAAAGGAAAGAATACCAATCCTATGGCACTGATTAAAATAATTCCAGAGGAAACAAAGGGAATTTTTCCAATTCGCATTATAATAAAATGAGTTTCAGACAGCAAGAAAGTTAACTTGAATTTGCTACATATGTAGTTCACAAAAATCATATTTAAATTAAGTACACTAACCAGCATTGATGCTGCTCGGACAGAAAGAACTTGCTTGGTAGAATCACCAACATAATTTCCACTTTTTGATTGTGAGCTAATATTGGAGTCCACTGAAGCTTCAAAACCCCGTTCACTCAACCCCTTCCAGGCTACTCTTGCTTTAAAATCAGGTTTCCTATAGTCCCCTTTTCTTCGGTTATTTTGATACTTGGTATTTGCAGGATAGTCATTCAGCTGTTCCAAATGCTTTACACCAACAGGAAGTTTATAAAAATTCTCGCTATCAAGCAGTAGACTGACTTCTGGACTGGCAACCCCTCCTTCGAAGCATTCATCCATATTCTTATTATCCGGTTCAAGACGGCATCTAGTAAGAAGCTCCTCTTCAAAAGTAGCCACTCCTGTGTATTCCAACACAAATGTTTTTTTTATTATTATTATGTAGTAGTTGATTGATAGATTTGATACCTTTTCTGTGATATGTTTTGTCACTAAAGCAATTATATGAAGCCTGCACAGAGTAAAAGAAGGTGAATGATACGAAACTATAAGAAATTCAGAAAACTAAATTACCGCAACCTTTGGCATTTGGTGTAGATATTGAAGGATATGAGTCTGACTTAGAAAATTCATCAGCACTTTCTTCAGAGCTGTTATTGTGATTCCTACATGTACAACACTATAGTTTTACAGGTCAAAGTAAATAATATGGGTATTAGTATTATTTAAGGCAGACTTAGTGAGTAAACCTTAAAGAAGATGAAACTTCATCTACAGTATCTGACAGCTGTTTAGCTTCTTCAGTGTGAGAACCTAGGACCTCAGATTTATCTTCCAGATTAAGGGAAAGTTCATGTAGAACTTCAGTATCATCTTGATTAAGAGACTCTTCAGGGAAACATGGAGTCTCAGAGGCATAGTTCTGCTTATTGTCTGATTGTTGTAGATGTTGCTGCTTTAAGATATTGAAAAAGAAAGGGAAATGGTTTGCCAGTTTGGAAAATATGCTGTTCTTCTGAGATGGCTGTTGTCCAGAACTGCAAATTTTAGTATCAAAGAACTAGTAAGTAAATGAAAAATAAAATGCTGCCTCCAACCCAAAAAGATAATCTACTTTCTATTTTTTGGTATATTAAGAAAAGCTAAAGAAAGTTAATATTTTAAGTGATAACTTTACTTATATACCCTTCATCCAATGTTTTGTCAGTGTTGGGAAACTCTCAACATTCAATAGAGTTGATTGGAGAAAGGAGGTAAGTTTTTTTCCCTATAAACTGGAAATGAAGGGAAAGAAGAGAGAGAAAAAGGTTGGACTTTTAATAACCGTAACTGTCAACAAAGGATTAGTCAGTTATTTTAGTCTTTTACTTTATAACTATAAGAGGTGACTAGACTATATTTTGGGCCAAAGAGAAAAGGAAACCTAGACGACCTTTTTGGCATGGAGACAGTATAATTTTTTAGTTAAACATCACCAAATAGTTCTATTAAAAGTGGAGCTAAAAGAAGGCCTAAGATCATCTAAGTTGGTTATACTTCAAAAATAAGGTTGTTGAGAAGAAGTCCCTTTTAAAAAGTTGAAAAACATAACATCCGTGATAATCAATTACTCTGATCCAATTTGAGTTTCAAAATCCATGACAAGACAATATTTGAGAGTCTTTTGACCACACAGAACCCAGAGAACTGTAACAATGGGATAAAGTAAATCCAAAAGAACTCTTACACAGTGAAGATATTATCATACCCAAACACAATGATTGTAGTCACAATTGAATTGCACTCGATATTTGGGTCATGAACTATAGATAACATAATATCTGTCCTGCACTCTGTTGTTACACGAACAGCTCGCAAAACACCATCTTCATCATTGTCATTGATTGTGCCTGAACTTGCAAGAATGCATACAATTGTACCATTGAAGTCCTAAGAATAAAAGGTACAATGAAGTAGAAGTGTAGAAGAAAGATAGAGTATTGGATATTCAATAAAATATTGAGAATCAAAACTCAACAATGCCTGTCATCAACAAATAGAAAATGGAAATGGAACTGAGAAAGGAATGCTGATAAGCATATGAATGGAAGTCTCCAGAAATAGTCAAATGATCAGGCTTGCAGTCATTATAACCAGGTTCAAACCAGATGCTTATGCTCTATAAGGGGTCGCCCTTTAGAATCACTAAACTATGAACTACAGATATCAACCATAAGACTTGTTATTAATATGAGAATTTGGAACTTTTAAAAAAATTAGAATTGTTCAAAATATTGGGAAACAATTGATTAAATAGCAGTGTCATCTTTGAAAATTTTGCATGCAAGAGATTGATAAAATTCAGTTTGAGTCATTAAATCAACCTTGAGTCATCTAATAAACTGGTCAAAGCTCATATGGAACTTCTGTTAGAGAACTTTAAGTCAAAAGGAGAACACCTAACCTAATTTGACAGGTGAACTTTCTACGTTAAACTGTATGACAACATCACATGTGGAAAAGGAGAACTCTAGGCTCACATCTAGTTTCATTTTCATCATTTCTAACAACTCCTGAAGAAGAATCTGGGCTTTTCATAACATGAATAGTATCATAAGTTTAACAAAACATTTGCATGCTTTTCAACTGGCAAAGAGAATGCATTGGTTGAATACAAAAAATAACACAAGCAATGTAGATTCTTCGGATTACATAAGTAAACTTTCATGATACTGATTATCCATGTTATGTTTAAGGTTTATATATGGTAGACTCAGATTCTCAGTGTTGACCAAGATTACAGGCATGTATAACATGGTGTAATCTTCATAGCATGGTGTAATCTTCAGAAAGACATAAAGTGGGATACCTGTATATTTTCATAGCAATTAATATCTTCAAACTAATCAATGTCCTTTTGTACCAGAAAATTTTCTGCCCCCAAGCTAAAAGAGCTAAGAAAAGAAAGGAATTACATAAATAACAGATGCTCTAGTTTAGAAACAATTATCTTGTTAGCAAAGAGGCACAAGATAAACTTAAGGTTTAAGTCATGTCTTGTGAAATATCTGAATTTTAGCATGGTTTGTTGAGAATAATGATTGATGCATTATTCCAATCCAGCACTACAAACATGTCTAGCTGAAGGTTGAATAATTACACTTTAAGACTAAGACTTAGGATTCACATGTGGAAGCTTTTGCAGAGCACAATCTCATGAGTGTTTGAATTACAAACATGGTTTCTTGAGATATTTGAAAGCCAAGAGAGCTTAAGCATTTAGCTTTCCAAAATGTGAATTTCTATTATTTAAGTTGGATTAACACAACTTCTGATATACACAAGTAAAATTATTTATTTACAGTCATATGGATTGAATATTAAGTACTTTAAAATTTTATTAATATTTCTAATTTCTTATATAATAATAATAATAAAAAATCTTTCTATGATAAAACAAATCTTTATTTCAAGTTTATACATCTTTGCATCTTTCTTCTTATCAGCATACATAAATGTTCATTCTCATTATTCTTTTATTTTTAATGTCAGAGATATAAATATACAAATATAGATATAAATTTTCTAAAAAAAATACAGGGAAAGCTAGTCATAACAATTTCTTGTAGATAAATATAATGGATGTTACGGACATGTTTTACATGTCAAAACCATGTGTAAATTAAAAAGTAAATATATCACATTAAAATACTGATTCTCTACAATCATGATGAACAATTGACTTAATACTGCAGGCAATTGTTGTGCCAATCTGTCCCTGAGCTCATAAAAGTGCAATCAATAATTACAACTCTAAAAGTTAGCTCAAGTCCAAAAGTAACTAAACGAAAGGAAAAAAGGAATTTTAAGGTCAAGAATTGATTTTCTAACCTTGACACTTTCACCAAGGAAGGGACAGTCATACACAGCCTGTGAAACTGAAGATTTGATATCATGGCCCGTCCCGAATCCAATTCTTGCAAATCTATAGCTTTCCAGAATCTGCAAAATGTTCCATTATCTATATTTGGATTGACTGCAAGTATAAGGAGATGTGCAATTTGGTAAATTAGATGACACAAAATTACAGACTAAACATAGTCTGGTTCTCATATGGAGGCTCGGAAAATGTCAAGGGAAAAGAGAAGAAAGGCAGTACAGTCCAAGTGACTGAAAAGTTAATGTAAAACACAAATAACTGAGTTTGGGTTCCATACATAAAGCCAGATGCTCAAGATACTCACTTTTTGAATTTTTGGAGCATTAAGTTCCTTAATGCCCTTTTCTTGCACTCCTAGAAGCTTTTTGTGTTTCCCCTGTATGTAAAACATATGGAGGGTTGAGCAGATAAGAAAATGAATAAAAATAAATCTGCAAAGTATCTGAGAAGAAAAACAAAAAGGAAAAGAATATTTGGAAGGCTTAAACTTGAAAGCAAAGAGAACAGAGTGCACAATATACTTACCAACATAATAATGGACATAGCATTTATCGCCATTAAAACAGCATTGTACGATGTCTTCAAAGCTTCATCTAAAGTGACCATATCTTTTTCTAGAAGTGCATCAGTGTCAACAGCTGTGCAAGGGAAATCAAACAGATGAACACACACTTAAAAGTTTAGGGGGGATGATTAATTAAGATATACTAGTAAATTATTTCTTGTAACAGCAAAAGGAGTGTCCTCTTCAATTATACTTCATATCTACCATCTTCTTCAAGTTGATAGAAGAATATAGATGCGGACATTTTTGTTGATTCCCACTACAAACTTGGGTAAGCAAACCAGATAGCTCAACATGCTTGGTGTTGTCCTTAATAGTAAATACTGATATTTATTCAGCATACTCTCTCAAGAAAGGAAACCAGACATTGAAATGAGTTTGGGATTATTCCATGTACAAATAGTTTACTAATATGATTCGGATATTGAAATCAACAAATTTGATCCGAAGAATAAGAACTAAGATATCTTTTGATATTAGTGGGAACAACCACCACCTGATGAGCAATCCCATTCCACAGAAAGCACTATGTCAAGGGCACCTTTTCACATTCAGTGACAGAGACGCATAGTTTAAATAGAATTCTACGAGAAACCTGTGACACCAAATAACAAGTGGTGAAAAAACTAAAAGAGAAAGCTACCAACCATTTACCAGTAAATCTCATGAAGAAAAGATCCCTGTTTTTCATCAAGATACAGTTGAATAGGATAACACGCACATCTCCCTTGACTTGGCTCTTAAAAAGAAAATTTTACAAAAGGTTTTTAAAAAACCACCGCCTCAGAATAACCACTATAAAGTGCAATGATAATTTAGGCCATTGGTATGATATTAATGCTACTACAAATTAGCTAACTCAAAGCATCATCTGACCTTTTTGTTCTTTATGGTGATGACAATACAATCCACCAGCTTTACCATTACCTCTAGAACTGTGATCTTTATCAATAATTAGTGTAGTCTTGTCTGTTTCTGCCTTCTCTATAACACTAGGATGACCGATGACATTCCTTTACAGATTGATATCTGATTTGTTTCTTACACAAAGAACATATAGGTAAGGGAAGATACTACTCACTGATACAAAAATTTGCATGCTTCCGAAGTTTATCCATCACATGTTTCACCTGAGGAAGGGATGATGCTGATCATGATTTAGTAAGTGGTCTATTAGCTTTCACATTCAACATTCTTGTATTGAAAGAAAAAAGATAAAAATAAGTATAAATAAAAAGTAAAAAATAAACAGAATATCTTGGTCTTCGAATTATGATTGATTTTTAGTTGGAGCATAAGACAGCAAAAATTCTATTTCAATCTAATAATGACATATTTTCATTTAATAATTATTTGCAACCATCATTAAGACTGTTAAAACTTGAGAAACATTAATAGCAAGACAACAAAGCAATGGATGCAACTAAAAAATCTCTTTGGTGAAAACATGCACAGGCAAGCCTGACTGCCAGATGTACCTGACGCTAACTTGACGAAAGATAACACAAACAACAGAAAGAAATACAGCAGTGAGTTTGATGATGCTTCCAACTCAGAAGAAATTTGAAAATGTTCTTTACCTATTTTACAGCCTCATAAGGTCAAAAAGCTCTCCAAAAAGATTAAATCTTCAGCTCATTTATATATATCATGCAAAAATGACAGTAGAACAACAATATGTTGCTTGGCAAAATCTAAAGCCATTGTCAGTGTTATGAAGAAAATAATCCTTTCTCCAAAACATAACTTTGACATTGCTTCATGAGATGAAAAGTATATTTAAATAACCATTATTGCTCCACAATTTCCTTTGACCATAATGTTTTTAGTCTTTGCTACTATAGAGAGTATGACTAATTCATTTATAAGAGAAGAAACCTCATCCTGGCGCCTTTTCCCTTCAAAGCCGAAAGGTTTCAAAATGAGGCCGATAACAAACCCATTTGCAGACTTTATTCTCTGAAGTATGTTAAGAGCTGCCACATCATCTGACCCATAAGCTGCACTAACCACCTAGAGTAGAGACATCAAAGAGAAAAGAAGAAAATCCAATAAGAAAAAAGGAACTTCAGCTAGCCAAGTAACACCATTAGATAAAAATTTTCAAAAAGAACAGGTTGCCTTTGTTTGCACTGTTATGCAGGAAGAAGTTTTCTGTAACAAATTGGGAAAAGATTGGCAGAAGCATGACAAAACAAAACATAATAGTGTGGCAAGGTAGTTGATGTTTTTTCATGGAAAAGAACCATTATTAGTATTTCCATGTGAAAAAGATGAAGCCTGTTGAAAGCATATTTAGATAAGGAAAAAGGGGCCATAGTAAGTGTCTAGTGTCTAAGCATGCACCAGAAACTATTATTTATCTATTGGCCAGACAACATAAAATGCATGCACTCTCACAGTTGCATAGAAAATTATTATTTTGGCTTAGCGTCAACTTTTATCAGGCATACTCGTAGAGTATGCCTATTGCTAAATGAAATACCAGAACAGTATTATCAAAAGAGTGTTTCTGAATTATCTAAGCTTGCTTTCGTAGAAATTAGAAAAAATGTTAAGATGTGGTAGTTCAGTTGATTAGATGCTTTCTAGAATGGCCATTCAAAAATTTCCCCAACTTCTTATTGAATAACCCAAACTTGGAAAAGATTTTATCTTCCATAAATGTTGAAAGCAAACATTTTAATGACAGTTCTAGCTCCAAGGATTCAGTTTTTGAAGCAAATTTCTTTGCAATTCTAAATAATAATGATTAAAAAAAAAAAGGTGTAGAAAATGTAAATATTCGCATTTCTTCATTTCTTAAAATGTTTTACAATGCTTTTCTTCAGAATTTGAAACATCAAAAGCATGAAGCATGAAAGAGAAAGCATGTACAAACAAGTATAACAGCTTTAGCACAGGACTTCAAATCTGATGGAGCTTCCACAATTCTAGCAGCACTATCTGCAAGTTGAAGAAAGAAACCAGATGAGAGACACAGAAATAAGCTGGTGGGCAACAAGAGAAGTAAAGCATTTAAACAAGAAGAATAAGAACAAAACACATACAGCACATACTTATTTTTAGATAAAATTGTAGGAAACTGATGAATTTTCATCTCAGGATCCAAATGTCTTAAAGCATAGCTCATTTTAGTCACATATGCTAATACCACTGTTGTCAACAAATACACAAGCATCTGATTGGCTCCGGGTGAATAGTAGGAGACTTATGACACCTTCTCTCACACCAATCAATGAGAATATTTACAAACCAACTTTAGATTCCATGCTTTTGCTCATAGAAGTAGCATAGACTGTGAGCTGCTTGGAGACAATTAGAATACTACCACAAATTTTTGCAAATAATAATAATGTTTAGGTTTCTTGGGTTAGTCAAATGCATGATTTAGGTCTATAATTATTTTTTCCACTTTTCTAATCAGGAAATTGGCATCCATAACTTTAGCCAGCAAATTACTCTTAAAAAAGGTAAGGAAAAAGAAAAAGGTATTCTCTCTCAGCTGCTTCCCATGGAGAATCAGAGAATACTCATAGATAAACCAGTTTAGAACTCATTTCTCAACATATTCCAAAGGAATTTCCACTTCCATACAGGTTTCTAAAACCCCATCTTTCTGTTTTTGTCTTCTTTGAAGCTATAATCTCATCTCTGCCCATGATACCAACCAGAAGCTCCAGGATAACCCTAACTGTCAATTATTAGGAATTAGGAAATGGAAGAATTGAGCTGTTCTTTGTTCACTAACTTGAAAATGTTGAATAAGTAGTGCTGCACTCAGAGATTCATGGAGATGAGTTGGTTATGTCCAGCTATGGGTTGGTTATTGTTCCAACATTTTCTTTTTCATCATGACCTTGCATCAATAAATGAGATCTCTCTTGTTTCTTTCTAAATTCCTTTCAACCTATAAAAGCAAAAAATAAAGGAAATAATAAACCTAGCATTTGCCCAGAATGGCCCTGTACAGGGCCCAAACAGGTCAAAAGCCAGAAGCATATTCCCTTATGCGATTTCTAGAATGAACATAATGGTGCAAAACTTATCCTAGCCACTTCATTAGACTAATGGTAGTCCCTTTTTTGAGTTTTATCTAAACAATCCAAAAGATAACTCTACTCTCAGTTAAATATATGGTTTCACCACCCAGAGGTTAGCAGTCAATACATTCATGGACATACTATTATATAGTGACACATAAAATCTGGATTGCAAGACCACAGAATGGGCATCAATTGCTGGATTAGTTTGCCACAGCATAAATTGTAGCACAATACTCTCTCTGCCCAGCCTATGTGAGTGTGGAACAAGAACAGTCCCTTCAGCAAATAAAAAGAGCATTTTTACCGTCAGCTTTATTTATCCACATGAAGAATTTGGAACTTTAGATGAGATCTGAACTAAATCAGATATTTGACATCTACACATGTGACCTTCAATAAGGTGTAATCAACCAAGCGCAGAGAGTAAACCTTGACTTGATAGCCTCTGCTTTAATTGCATCTTTGATGAATCCTCCACAATAATGTTCCTATGGCACAGTCAAATGGAAAAACAGTAAACACAAATGTTTAGTACCTAAAACATGCAATGAATTTAAACATCAATATAAAAAGATGAATGAAAAATATGGCACTAAAAAGAGCAGGGAACTAAGCTGATTATCCTAACAAAAGTCCAAGTAATGGAAGGTATCAAATATAGGATTTAAGGGGTCACAAAGATAGAAGAACCTGAAAGAAGGGTTCTGGAAAGAAAAAAACGAAGGACCTGGGGGGGGGGGGGGTGTTTAGGTGGGGGTCACAGAGATGGATCTCAAACATTTTATTGACAATTGGCTAAATGAGGCCCTTTTACAAGCCTGCCAAACTCAATGATGGGTAGCAAGTAGACATCAGTGGAGTGACAGAGATTCACAATTTGGCTTTAAATAGGACTAGTTTTGAATTTCCTCTATGATGATGGAAGTGAAGAGAGCGAGAGGGAGAGAGAGATTCACCGTTTTGGCTTAAATAGAACTAGTTTTGAATTTTCTCTATGATGATGGAAGAGGGTTGTCATGCACAGAAAGTTTCAAGCATTAATCTGACTCATGCATCAATTATTGCCCTTAACATTTACATTTACATTTACAATGTTTTGATTGAGCAATAAACTCATTTCTCTTTTCCTAGAAACCCAGAACCCTGATTTCAACACATTTCCAAAGTCTGCTTTGCCTCCATGAAGCAAAAAAGTATAAGGGTACAATTAAGAGCAGCATTGGAAGTTTTGAATGTCAGTAGTAATATACAGAGTTTGACAAAATATGCAACAAGATCCTTGAAGTCCAAGGAAAAGCCAATAAACACTCACTAGTTCCTAGTTGGTTAAGATACCTAGCTTATTCAAATCCTGGGAGTTTTGAATTGAAGGATGACATTTTTAACTTTAGCCTAATGAATCTGACATTTTTAGCCTTAGCCTAATGAATCTCTAAATGCTACATATGTGTCAAAATCATTTCTAGATAAATAGAGAAATCGTTTAGCTCATTAATACATCCCATTACAATGGAATTGATAAAGAAAGTAAAAAATATTGCAGCAAAGTAGGATAAAGGAAATTGATTGAATCTTACCAGAAGCGCAAAGCAGAGGAGAGATAAGGTGAATTCAAACAAAAATCCAAAACTGCATCTTTCCTACTCCCAATTGCAAACGCCTCCACGTACTCAATTTCTTTCCATATGCTGCTAATATTATCATCATCTACATTCCTCACACTACCATTTCGATCATTATTTCCTACAAAGAAATTGCCGTTAGCTGAAGCTTTTCGAGAACTGCCATTTCCTTTCTTCAGACAAAATTGTGCTAGTTGAGGATTTCGCAAGGGCAAGGAGTTCAAGCCGCTGAAGTAGCGAAGGCCTACAGATGGTCGACGGAAGAATGTGGTGGCGCGTGAGACTTCTTGGGTTATTGTAGGAGTGGGAGCTGGAAAAGCCATCCGAGGAATGTTGGAAAAAACTTTCTTCTTCTTCCTTCTCAAGAAAGTAACTCTCTCAATAATTTATATCCTAAATCATTATTATTAACTTTTTAACATCCCTATCTTTTTTTATTTGATTCAATTAGATCTTAAATCTTTAAAATAAACTTTTTAGAGTCCCTTATAATAAAATAAAATTTTATTGTGATCTATACAAATAGGGAAGAATTATTTGGGATGTTTCACAGTTTAAAAAATTTACTTCTGATGAAATCACAATTTCAAAATTCAATTTTAACCTATCACGTTAAAGTCAATTTTTAAAAAAGTATCTTCTAACTAGTAAAATCCACCCAGACTGATGCCGCCATTTCTTTTGACTTTGTTGATTTTTCAAAATGCATCTTCTGACATGCATTAGAAGTCCATGCAAGCTGAAGTAACAATTACAAAATTTGACTTTGACAAATAACCATCTGGTTTAGTAATATATTAATAAATATTTTTATATTAACTAGTATAATAATATGTATTTTTTTTATTTATCATATTAATTTTGTTATAATATATATATATTTAAATCATGTCTATAAATAAAATTTAATAAAATAAAATATTATATTATTTATAATACATTTTGTTTAAAAATTATACTATTAAGATGTTTAAAAAATACATGTAACTATTATTATTATTATTAAACTATTTCTCTAGATTGATCCTTAGGATTTAGGTATTAATCTCGTGGACCTAGGTTTTTTACATTAATTTCATTATTTTATATTAATTAGTATAATAATATGTATTTTTTTATCATATTAATTTTATTATAATATTAAAATTATGTCTGAAAATAAAATTTAATAAAATATTATATCATGTTGTTTTTTTTTTGTATAATATATTTTTTTAAAAAATTATACTATTAAGATGTTTAATAAAATACGAGCAATTATTATTATTATTATTATTACTAATGTCTTTCTATGGATTTATCCTTGGGATATCGATATTAATTTCTTGGATCTATGTTTTTTTATTTCTTTTTAAATGTCCAGATATTTTTATATAAATATTTATACATAAATGTATTCCTATAATATGATGTAGTTGCCTTTTGTTTTGCTTGGTTTGGTAATATATTAATTAGCACTTTTTCTAATAATTAGTATAATGATATGGACCTCTTTTGTGGAGTCATAACTTCTTATGCGGGATCAAGTTCTATTCAAGTTCAAACGAATGAATTGATGATCATGGATAATAAAAAGATGTCATTGAGGATGAGACCATAATTAGTGCCCCAAACTATGCTGAAGAACATGGGGCATCGGGATCTGATAGTGATCTCGATTCGGATGATAATCAAGTTGGAAATTGAAACATCCCACTTGATTGGGCTTCCTATGGTTGTAAGTTGCATGGGCCTGGCTAGAATATTGACATGTGGCCATCGAACACTTGCCACATCCATGTTGGGATAAAATTTGAGAAGAAAAGCGACTTGAAGACGGTCGTGAGTCTCCATTCGTTTTCCATTGGCCATTAGTACAAGGCGTATGAGAGAAAGAAATCACATTGGGATGCACGTTGTAGGTGGAAAATTGAACTTGGGTGCAAGTGGCAAGTAAAGGCTATCCCTCGACCTCGTCTAAATGTTTGGGAGATTACCAAAATCGTTGATGAGCACCCATGCATGATACGGAGACAAATAGATGACCATTGCAACCTAACCTCACAATTGGTTGGGTATGCTATTGCCCAGCTTGTGGACGCAATCCCGAGAGTGTAGTTGCAATTCGAGCACATATTCATCGAGAATTCAGTGTTTTGCCATCATACAAAAAATACTAGAGAGGAAGTCGCTATGCGATCCAGACAATCAATGGAAATTGGGAGTCATCCCTTGCAATTCTTCCACTTTACTTTGATGGAATTGCAATGACCAATCCTAGAATTGTTGTTCGTTGGCAGCATCGTGATGTTAGGTCCTAACATCACGAGTTGAGGTGTACTTTGGATATATGTTTTGGGCATTTCGATATTGCATTGAAGCATTCAAGAATTCTCACCCAGTGGTGAGTATTAATGGCACATACCTAAGGGGGGTTTATAAGGGAAAACTCTTGATGGCTGTAAAAGTAGATGCAAACGGTTATGTGCTTCTGCTAGCATTTGCTTGTGTTGATGAGGAGACCAGCTAGTCATGGGGGTGGTTCTTGAGGAATGTGAGTGATCATGTCATTTGCAGAGAGGCAGTGCTATGTTTGATATCAGATAGGCACAAGGGGATTCTCAATGCGACGACCAATCGAGAATTGTGGCAGCCACCATTTGCACACCATCTATTTTGTTTTCGACATGTCTGAAGTAAT
This sequence comes from Parsonsia alboflavescens, assembly GCA_028571225.1. Lineage (NCBI taxonomy): Eukaryota > Viridiplantae > Streptophyta > Magnoliopsida > Gentianales > Apocynaceae > Parsonsia > Parsonsia alboflavescens. The sequence goes on from JAOXNR010000013.1 coordinate 8,642,862, forward strand.
TTCCACACCAAATTCAGGGATCAAAACTTTGAAAACACTATGTTGGCAAGCGGGGAGTGTTAGCCAATTTGCACACACTAGTATACGTATCGTTAACAAATAATAAAGTGATCAAATGAGTATCCACAGAGAGTTTATGAATATAAACAAGTACCAATCACTAACAAACAACTTTCTTCCAAGTCAAAGGAATCAAAAAGGTTGAATTTTTAAGATTTAAAAAAACAAAGCGATAGAAATATTTTAGAAAAGTTTAATGGATAAAAGGCCTAAGATTACAATTTCATCAAAGACAAATTCAAGTGAGAAAAATCCTTTTTAACAAATAATAATTATGAAAATTGATTAACTGTGACACACAAATTCCTTTAATTCTCTTTCAAGATATTAAAGAGCTTACCCAATCAATTACAAAAGCTATATATCTATGCCAATACAGAAAGAATGAGTGGATAAAGAACAAGTCACAATATGGTTACCCAATGTAATTAGGTATATGTCTATCCTAATTACAAATAAAATTAACTCATCACAAGTCAATTCTAACAAGAGTTATTTGTTCATGGACCCAAAAACCAAAAGTCCTCTTTCAATTTCTCAAGGTTTTGTCAAAAAAAAGATAGCCAATCTTCTTAACAAATAAATCAATAAAGCCTAATCACCATATAAAGAAATAAGATTTAACTCAAATAAATTGACTAAGAATCCATTGCAATCCTAAAACAAATAAACTGGCTACTCATCATCATCTCAAAACAATAAAAGATAAAGAGAGAGAATAAGAACTATGAGAGATGAGATGTTGTGATATTGTCTATAAAACTAACCTATTTATAGAAGACTAAGATACTAAAATTAAGCTAACTATTACAAAATAAGTACTTTCCTAATAAGAATAGGAAGTTGTTTTCCTCTTTGACTTTGTCTTCTAGAATTTGAATTAAGCAACTTCCAATCCTTCTCCTTCTTGACTTCTAATTCCTCCAAGATTCCTCCAAATAGCCTCCTTCTTGAATTTGGATTCTCCTTTCTCCTTATATTCCACTTTAGCCCTTTTTCAATCCTTTTTCATAAAAATTCTTGCAATCAAAGAAATAAATATGGAAGTAAAAATATTCCACAAATTGGCATAAAATAACTAGAATTATCAATAAATAATTTGCTAAAAATCATATAAAACTAGTTATTTTATTGCCTTATCAGAGAGTGCTCGAAAGATTCGAAAGTTTAATGTAATCATGGGACAAATAAAACTTTCCAACTCAACTGCAACACAATGGTTAGGGACCATTCTAAAGGAAAAGTGGGTATTATGTCACGATGGTGGGTGGAGATGTGGTAACATCACTACAAACATGTTGGAGGTTTACAACGGTGTCTTAAAGGGTGTTTGTGCCTTGCCGATGAAGGCAATAGTCCATAAAACTTTGACTAAGTGTGTTGATTAATTCAAGAACACTTAAGGGATGCTCAACAGACCGAGACCCCCTTTTCAAGCTGAACATGGACATTGTACAAAAAGTCTGAATTGAAGGCTAGATAGCACTTTGTCCTAGAATATGATGCTACATATGGTTTATATGGTGACTTCCAAGATATGGTTGACGAGGGCTGGTCAAATTAATTGTGAGGTCAAAATGAACGAGCAATTTTGAAATTGTGGTCAATGGATTATATTTCAGATGCAATTTCCCTGTGTTCAAGAAATTTGGCTGGGATCCGTTGAGTCTATGTAGTGAACCTTGGATGACAGATGCATATCATATAACATATATGGCATCTTGGAGACCAGTTCCCCAAGAAGCACATTAGCCAGATAACCTACTGATGCTCTTACCAGCGGATAGCATGATGGCAAAGGCAAATCTTCAAAGGAGGAATAAGACAAAAGGGATCCCTAATGAGATGGATGAGACAACCACCCGAAGACCAGTTCATTGATCTCACTACCATAACACCGGCCATAACAAGCAGAGTTGTCCTTGGAGAACAAGGATTGGAGATTAGTTTATGTTGTTTGTATGATTTGGACATGTAACTTAAAGAATTGTTTAACTTTGTCAATATTGTTTTTTTGTGTATCATTGAGTTGTACTCCATTTTGATGTAAACATTGTTTATGGGATTCATTTAGAAACTTTAATGTTTATTTCCATAATTGAGACTACAGTCTATTAAAAAACTTGAATGTTTCAAGAATGCCCTGTTCACGAATCTAGTATATTTAGTACCCCATATATGGGTCTCACATGTCCTATTGTGTGCATGATAACAGAAATGTTTTGTAGGCACTTCTCCATGATTCAATGATGACTTTTTTTGGCAAATGGTCCCCTGAGATGTTGTTCAAAAGTAATGGGGAGCTCATGGCTAATAGAGGACAAGTTCGAATACTACTTCAATCCTTCGAAACACTACAATAGATCATATGTGCAAACTGTGGACCTAGAATGGGCCTATCACAGGGCTTTGCATCAAAAGCTCTCCGACTGAATCAAAGAGTTATGACTAAAACACCCTAAGCCACATGCTTTCATAATGCCATGGGACATTCCACAATTGTTTGAAGTTATGTTAATTCGTGTTCATGAAGAAAATAATAGGATGCAGATGCAAGTATTTCGAGAAGAGTACAAACTTAATGTAGCTTGGGAAAGCGAGTATGGAAGTATTGAACACGCAAGGGAAGAAGAAGAAATGTATGGTGATCCAGAGTTCCAATTCGATTGGGAGATGTCAGATGATTAGGCTGATGACTGATTGGAGCAGTGAGAATATTTTAAATACTTTATTTGCACATATTATCATAACTTAAAATTTAATGTTTAAATCCTATCCTACTGGGCATTCCAAAGTAAATCACAACTTTCTATTTGTAGGACTGCCAATGATCTAAAACATGACAATCAAATAGATATCATGAGACAAAGTCGAGCCAGCAGACCGGGACAAGAGTCGTCGTAGATATAGATAGATAAGGGACCCGAGAGGTTCATGCCCCTGTGTAGGAGGAGATCATTGTAGTTCCTCCACCTATCCCCACATAGCACAAGGGTAACTCACCTCCATTAGATGAGCAACTAGGATCTCGTGCCCATCATTCTCCCCTTACAGAGGAAGTCAGTGAACTTCCTAGTGCTCGAGACTTGGGACAACTTTCTAGAGGTCCTCATAGCCTTCCTAGATTTATGAGTATGGAGTATGATTCTTTCCAGACTCCCATTCAACCTATAACCCCCCTATTTTTAGATGTCTCTCCTATGGGATATGTTGGCATGCCAACTATGACACCATGATCTTCATTTCATGTGTTGCAATTTGGCCCTCCTTCTTTCTCCTCTTCATATTATGATACTCAAGGTTTGTACGGACCTTACGTCGAGTCTTCATTTATAGAGATTTTGATGCAACGGCCCCACATGCAGCCAAGCTCCTCTTAACATCCACCTTAGTGGCAACCTTCGCAATCTTTACAGTCACCCCTTGGGCAGCCGTTATCTTCGACACAAATGGAGCCTTTGACTTTTGAGAATATTTAGACATCACAGATATTATTACCTACAGCACCAAGGGTCTCCCAAGATGATGACCAAGAGGAGCTAGACGATGCACCATTTGAGAGGAGCATGCAGCCAGCTAGGAATCGACGTGGTCTACAATGTGGCACATAGCACAGCTTTATTTTCATTGCATTGTTTTATCAGTTTAAACTTTCTGATAGTATTATTCTATGTGTTATATTTAATATTTTGTATTATACTTAGCTATTTACTTGCATTTATTTTTTAGATGAAATATGTTTTTTATCTCTTCAAATTCGTTTATTTGATAACTCTAAAAGTTGCAATTAATAACATATGTAAAATTTAAGTGAAAAAGTAACATGAAAACTAATGTAATTAGTAAAACATTTTTAAAAATATATATATTTTTTTCTCAAATCAGGTTATTTGAGAGGGCCCTAACCTAATACAATTACTAGCATGTATACTATTTAAGTAAAAAATCTAATTTAAAAATCTTTTTTTTTTGTAGTTTATTTTACTATTTTATTGCAAATAAAAAAAACAAATACAATTAATAACATGTGTAATATTTAAGTAAAACTTCTAATTCACAAATTAATTTTTCTATTATAATAGATGTATTATTATTTTTTTAGTTTGTTTTACTATTTTATATCAAATAAAAAAACAAATAGAATTAATACAATTAGTAACATGTGTAATATTTAAGCAAAACATCTAATTGAAAAATTAATTTTTTTGATATAGTAGATGTATTAATACAACAACTAATTTAAGTTTTTCTTTTTTTTTTTTGTTATAGTAGGTATATTAATATTTTTTTCCCGTAGTTTATTTTACTATTTTATTTCCAATAAAAAAATCAAATTAAAACAATTAGTAACATGTGTAATATTTAAATACAACATCTAATTTAAGTTTTTTTTGTTATATTCGGTGTATTAATTTTTTTTCCGTAGTTTATTTTACTATTTTATTTCAAATAAAAAAATTAAATTAATACAATTAGTAACATGTGTAATATTTAAGGAAAACTTCTAATTTAAAAATTAATTTTTTTGTAGTACATGTATTATTATTTATTTTACTATTTTATTTCAAAATAAAAAAAACAAATCTTTAAAATAGCTTATGTAATATTTGTCGGTTTAAAATTTGTAATGTATTTTTCAAATGAAGAAGGTAACAAAATAATATATTTTTGTCAATTGGGTAAAAAATTGGAGAAGAGGACGGGTAGAAAAAAATTTGTAACGTATTTTTCAAATGAAGAAGGTAACAAAATAATATATTTTTGTCAATTGGGTAAAAAATTGGAGAAGAGGACGGGTAGAAAAAAAAGAGCAAAGTTGCCTTTTAAAAAGAGATTTCACAATGACGAAAAGTCAAAGTCGAGTTTTGAAAAAGACTGCATGGACTTTGTGTGTCAGAAGAAGCATTTTGAAAAATTGATTTTAACCTAATATATTAAAATCAACTTCTAAAATTGCTGTGATTTCATTAAAGTCAACTTTTCAAATTATCTCAAGATAGTCAAAAAACTCCCCATATTGGTTTCTTTTTTTTTGTTCGATACGAAAGGTCCCTTTACCCTAAAAAAATACCTCCAACTCAGGCAAAGTCAACCAAGAAAAAATAAAATTGATCAAAATCTATAAGGGTATTTTCATCTCTTCACTAGATCATCTCTTCAATTGAAAAAAGTCACCGAGAAACAAAGCTCAACACCTTTCTTTGATGTTATGAGGTTACTGGCCAAAAACTTAAGGAATGAGCTTAAGTAAACCTTTATTGGATGGTAAAATTTAAAAAATTTAATCATATACTTAAATTACAAAAATATCCTTAATATTTTTAAAAATTCAAAATTACTTTCCAAACCTATATGTAATCGCAAAGAAGAGATTAGATTCAATCTTAATTATGTTTCATAGACTCTTTACACAGAATAAGCAGACATGATAAAGATAGCAGAGGGGGAGGAAGAAATAGGAAACTGATAACATCTTATAGCATAGAAGATTGAAGATCGTGCGCCTTACTGCAAAGAAATTACACCGCCGTATCAAAAAAACCCAATTAAAAAAAAAATGTATTTACCAAAATTTCTTTCTTTACTTTTCGTAACCCATCTAATAAGGTTGTAATGGTGGTGGTAAAAAGATGGCAACTAAAAGGGAAAAAAAAAAGGTTCGTACATTTGGGGAAGGGATGCAGAGAGATGAAGGAGTGCAGCGGCCAGCAACAGAAGGAAGAAAGAGAAGGGAGGAAAAAAAAAAGGGGGTAAAAAATGATGGTTATAAGGATCAATCCCTAAATCTTGCGATGGATGAAAATCTAAAAACACCTCCCATGTCTTTTATAGTTTTCACTTTCAGTTTAATTTATCCAACTTTTGAAAATTAAAGCCTATAACCCATTTAAACTAATGACTTTTGGACCAGTTTTCAGTTCTCAAAAACTGAGAATAAGCTCTGTAAAATACCAATTTGCTATCCACCTTATTTGACCTGCTAATTTGCATTTTACATTTCAGTACACAAGGGAGATTTCCCAGAACAAAGCAGCAACTGCCAGCCAAGAATAAATGGTAGAACGTCCATTCTTTTCATTTCAACTATTCAACTTTAAAAGTGTTAATTTATCTATTCAACTTAATGAATTTAATAATTTAACCATTTAAATTTGTGAGATTTGACAAAAAACATAGAACTTCAATAGTGACACTAGCAGTTGTGCCCAAAATAAAGAAAGAAAAGATGGGAAAAATAATATGTACAAAGCAGCTTCTTTCTATTAAAAAACCCTCCCTCTGGGAGTACCTCTTTTCCAAAGCCCTAACAAGAAGAAAAGGTAAAAGGCAACAATGTTGAACCCTATACAAAAATGCTTTCTGGATGACAATCAGATTCCTAACAATGGCTCTGGTCCCTTCCTCAAATGCCATCTGACTTTTGTCTACCCATGGTATTCCACTAGACAGAAGAAGTTCCAGATTGACACTGTCAGAGAAAGTATAACCCAACCAATTCAACATCATTAGTCTCTTACAATTGAGAGCTGATAATACAATGTAATTTGATCTATGAAGTTAAGAAAGAACAGCTATAACACATGAGCATCCAGATGAAGAGAAATATGTCACACATACGAGAAAAGTTACAATTAATCAAAATTTGAATCATTCAACCTCAAGTCTGTTATCATTATCCTCAAATATCTCCTCAACCAACACAAGATATGGTAGATACTTATTTATGCCTATTTACATTATGGCAGATCAAAACAGCTTGTCCTAGTAATAGGGCACTTTTTTATCAAGGATTAAGTCATGAGTTCATCACCCGATCAAGTCTCATCTTTACATATCTCCTTCCCCACTCTTCTATAAAAAAAATATAATAAAATAATTAAAGAACACTCTATATCTGGTGGATGTTCTCTATTTCTTTCACACCGTCTTACGTTCTATATCTTGTATAGCAAAATATTACAGAATATAAAGGACTAGTGAGTGATACAACATAGACAGGGTAAAAGTTCACAAACCTCTTCAAGTTTACTTCTTCTTGTGATTCTTTCTAGAATTCCAAAAACTTGGGAAATATCTTGTTGCAGCATATTGGCAACCAAAAAAGTGAACAAAATTTTGGCAATCCTTTTCAACAGCTCCTTCATTCTCTGATGCACTTAAATTACTTAAGTAAGTCTTTCCCTTGTAGATGTAGTACAGCTGCTGCCATAACAGCACACTTAAACCTATCTGCACTGCAACACTAGCAATAAACAAGTAGACTAGAACAAGCCCTCTTGGCGTTATAAAGACGACACTTAGGAAAGAAAGAATAGTTTCTTTCAAAACTGTGAAACCTAGCTTATAGATATTCAATCCATCTATATATCTATTGGTATTGTAAATAATTGGAGGCCAGATATGAAGTGCTGAATATGCTGATATGAGAGACACATAAAGTGTGCTGGTTACAGCTGATACAAGGAACAAGATGAAGGACCGATGATTTGCCGCACCAACACAATTTCCAATCTGCAGAAGAAAGATAAAGTTGTAATGATGATATATAATGTACTCCCTCTGTTTCAAAAAGAATGTCATTTAAGGAAAAGAGTCTTTTTTTAAAATGACTATCGTTTACACTATTCAAGACAAAAAGGTATGATTGAATTACCTATTTTACCCTTTCTTCGTCAAACTTCCTTTTAACATTTTCCAATGCTTTTAACTACACTATACATTACAATTTTTAAACTAACCAATCAAATTATCACTAATCCCAACTCATAATAAAGGAGAGAGGAGAGAGAAGGAAAGAGAAAATAAAGGAGGAAAGAGGAAAGGAGGATTTGGGATGCAATTCAAGGTAAATTAAAGAGGGGCAAACTTGTCTCAAATGAGTAATGTTATGATTACCTTAATTTTGGTGAAAAATCCTTAAACAACATTCTTTTTTAAACAGAGAGAGTAATGTTTATCTGCAGAGCATTATTAAATCAAACACATCTTATAATGATGTTTAAAATACTCAATCCAGTGGTGCATTCCTTAAAGATATAGTTAAATATATTACTGCCAATACACTTATCTTCCAGGAAAAGACTATGGCCTTACAAAGAGAGATTAGATCTACTGGATCGAGTATCTAGAACTTAAAGTCCAATGGGACAATTAGCATCTAATTTAAGAAAACTCAAGGATCAAATTTTTCAAAGAATTTCATGTCAATTATTAATCAAAAGAAAAGAATAAGATAATCTTGATTTCATGAAGAAAAGGAATTAGGGGATAAGTATATAAGACCATGTTCTGACAGTTTTACCTTTATTTGACTAAATATGGGAACAGATTAGTTTTTCCATCAAAATCCCTTTCCCCCCAAAATTTATAAACAATTAAAGCCCAAATTTATCTATAAAAATCTCTGTGTCACTGACTCACTAGTTCATCAACTATCCTGCCCCTCTTGTTTATTGGTGGAAATAGTCTCATACATTACTTTTTGAGATGTAAACACATTCCTTTTGGTTGAAAGGAGCAGTGGCAAGAGGAGCAGAAGAGCCACAGGGAGAGGAAGACAGATTTCCTATACAGAGAAGGCAAGATCTTGTAAGACTTTGATGTCCCTGCTGTCATGGAGCAGTAATGCAAAAACACCTCGAAATCAAAGACCCACTAAGTTCGAACAAATTAAAGGTGTGTTGAGCTTTAATAAAATGATGAGTATCAACCCCAGTTTAATGGTTTAGAATATTTAAAGGATCTTTCTCATTTCAAAGCTAATTGAAGTCTTAAGAACTAGAATCCCACCTTTTGAAGGTTTAATATTATATCTTTCTTATAGCAGATGACAATGATCAAATATCAAACATATTCAAGGCAGAACCTTTTTTCAATTTACTTTTCTCTTTCTACTTTAAAGCTTTAACAAGTAATCGATACTCACAAATGGGCAATGATGATCCATGTCAAGTACACACATTCCACACGAACGGCAATGGTGTGCCCTGGGTGATTTAGGTTTTGAACAGTACTGACAGAAGGTATAGTTCTCAAGCCCACCTTTTCCCACTGTAGGATAGCTACCCCACTCAATCCTTGGAGGAGCACCAGGAGACCGAAATGCAGCAAGGCCAAATGTAGATAAGGTACATACAGACAAAATTGCTGTTATGATGGAGTGAAAAACACCAGAAAAGAAACTGATGGAAAACATAACCGGATAGACTGCCCAGATGCCACCAACTGCCCCACCAGCAAAACAAATTGAACAATGATGTAAACTAATCAGCCATGATATTCAAATCATATCAACTTTTGATTGATCAGACAGGAAATGAGCACATGCAACAAATGCCAATCGACCACGGGATTGGCAGCAGTGAATATGCCAGCAGCAGAAGTTTGGCAGATTCTTTTTTTAACAAATTTACATCCAAATTCTAGTGGCTTTAACCCTGATTCAACTCATTAAACAAATAGTATTAATATAGGTAAGGAGAAGAGAAGTATTCATGCAATCTAGCTATAAAATTTTAGGGTTTGGGAGAATAAATATTTCTCTCATCTTATTAAAAGAGTTATATGTATATATATAAATCTAAGATACCAAAATGGTAATTATATCAAATAGGTGACTACTAGTCAATTTAAGATTTACCTAATCAATTTTAATCCTATCTACAATATGGTAGTTAACATAATTGTCAATACTGGCTAACATTCCAGAGGGTTTGAGAATGCTCCCAGCCATGTAATCTGGTATGTAGTATTAGAAACCATAATATAAGCAAATGGCATGGAAGGATACTTATAAGAAGAAGAAGCTAGAAGTTAAAAGTCATTTGATCCTGAGTGCCAATACTCATCTCGACCATAATATTTCTCCTGGAAAGACTTGACAAAATGCATATCTCTTAGCAAAGAGAAAGATCACAAAATTCCATTACTTAGTTGCTTAATAGACACTGCATACAGGAGATATAAGAAACAAATGACAGCAGAAAACAAAATATAATGTCTTCTATTCTAAAAGAAGCAAGAGGGGACCCCTCTGTGTACAATTACTGGCACCTATTTGGATGAAGGACTCCTCTTGCACTTGAAGCAAATAAAGCTTAACAAGCATGGAAAGGTCAAAGTCGAACTGCTGACTCTCCAGATAATTAGGTGGACATGATGCAATGCAAAATGCCAATCTTGATCAACTCTCTATAAGTTCAATAATTGAAGAATTGAAATATCTTAAATTGATGGAAGGTATACAAATTGTTAAATTTAGGGCTCATTAAAAGAAGTATATTAGTATATAAGATTGAAAGGGTGACTTGGAAGAACAGGACAATCAATATAAGCAAATGGCTAAATCATTTGGGTTATTTACCCATGGTTTTTGTGCAATTATTTCACTGAAAGTCCTTTGTGAGCCTTTCTTTCATTCAGGGCTACCCAACTAGGGTGATTTTCCAATAACATGATTTATTCTTCAACTTTTTCTCTCCCTCACACAGGCAAAACCCCTGGATACTTGGGGATTTGTTCTTTTTCTGAGCCTGATCCTCATGTGAATTCTGTTAGTAACAGTTTTACACTTGAATGGTGGTTATTTACAATAACCAAGTGGAATTACTATGAGGAGATGAGAAAGCTGCAATTTTGAACAAATTTAGAAGATGAAGCTAGAATCTTATGTACGTATTCTCTCTTCTTGTTCATCAGTTATTGTTTATATATTGTGCACGATAATCCATTGGATGGGTTTATTGTTGTCTCCTGCTTCTACCCATAGCTGATATGCTTGAAACATAACGAACACAACTCTTCAGACAACACCAAATCATGGTTGATTATGCTATCATTACTCCCAGAAATATTGACTAGTGGGTGAAGATGTTGGAGCCCCATGAATCCAGTATCATTTGTACATTGATATGGGCACACATGGTAAAATTGAAATGTGAAATAAAAGCCTAAGAAATTAAAAAAATTCTCTAGATATCTCCTATTTAATTGGAAAGATGTTTGTAAGAATGTTCTTGAGCTTCAAGGAAATTGTGAAGAAGCACATAGTCATTCAAATAGAAACTGGACAAATATGCCACCCAAATAAAAATAATCTTGAAATAGAAAAAACCAATACACAGAAATATATTTCAAGTGCCAGCTGCTTACATATTAGGAAGAGCATAAACAGAATCAGGACAACAACAAAGCACCAATCTCTCAAGCACCTCCACCTATAATACCTGTTTTCACATTTCAATAAATTTTTATTAGTTATAGCTCCACACCAGCCACATTTGAAGACGGGTGCACGAGGTGAAACAAGTAGACGGATTCCACAGCCCCAACAAGTTGTCTCATGTTCCTCCCCCACCGGTAACACATAATGCTCCCCCTGCATATTAAGAAATGAGTAAAAAGTTGGGATTCCATGGCACAGAAATTTTCTTGTCTTTGTTTTAGGGAAGGAAAAGATAGAGGTGGAAGCAAGACTGAAAGCATGGTTCCTGCAATTCTATTTTCTCAAAAACTGTTTGAGAGATAGCCAACATACTCCTTTTTCCATGTCAAAGAGGTAGCAAGAAAAGACCCAACTCCTATTACAATTCTGTCATTCTTTCGTCTTCCAATAATTATATGCTACAACTTTTGTGGAATGCGCTTAGGTCCTAGTAATTTTTATCCACGCAAAATACTATGGAGGGCAGCATAAAGTAGCTTAATTTAACGATAATATTTTCGACTAAACATTCCCCGCATTAGATATACATTATTGAAAATTAATTTTTATTATAAGAAATGGCTTAGAAAGCAAGCTACCTCAACATAAAACTTTCAGTGTCATTGCCTAGAGATTTAAAGCAATCAGACTAATCAGGAAAGGCATACAATAAGGTAAGCACATTTTTACTGCTCTAGGCCTCATAATCTGTCGCTGTCTGAGTTATTTGGAAATACAAAGTATGTAGAAGTACTTATTTCCATAGAAACAAAATTTCCATATTCCATCGAACCTAATTTTGTGCTTTCCCTGTGCACATATATGAAGGCACTTTTTAATTTTTCCAGTGTGTTTTTTTCCAAGTATGGAAAATGAGTATTTATTTTCATAGAAAGTATTTTCTATTTTCAATATAACCAAATTTGGTCCTTCCCCAGTGCAAATTGATTGGAAGGGACTTTCTAAGTGTTCCAGTTTATTCTTTGTTTCTTAATATAGTTAATAACATATAGTCCTCTGCCAACCAGAGTAAAGGTGGCTGAAGTGACCCGGCCCACATGTATTCTCTCGTTAATATTCCTCCAAACTGCTAGGAGAATAGCCTTTTCTTTTTGGCATTCATATTGGATCCCAAGAATACTGTAAATGCATAATAACTTAACACTCCTATGGGCAATCCTTAAAATGAAATTAGATTTGGAAAGAGAATAAAGAAATGCAAAAGCCAAGGAGAAATCATCTTAAGGAACAAAATTATTACAATAAGGTATTTTCTAGTGTATTTACATATCTATAAACTTGACCCATTAAGTTATCAAAAAGCACAACCATAACTGCTAAGTAGCAACTATATATGCCAACCTCTTCTTGTTTTACCCCCTACTTAAAACTAAAATTCTCCAACCTAAATGTATTACATAACAGTGTTCCTTGTTTTCTTTCACAAACTTCCACAACCACCTTCAAAAATTAATTGAAAAGGTTCCAAACAACTGAAAAGTAAAAGAAACAGATACACGTGTCATAAAAAATAATAACAATTTTGTATATATATATATATTATAAAATTTTTTTTTTTTTTAAATTGAAAAGGTTCCAAACAACTGAAAAGTAAAAGAAACAGATACACGTGTCATAAAAAATAATAACAATTTTGTATATATATATATATTATAAAATTTTTTTTTTTTTTAAAAAAAAAACTTGTTGTAACGGGACGGGGGAGAAGAAGAATCCATTTTAAGTTTTCCAAATAAACCAAATTAGACAAAATAACCAACTTCGAAGGCCTCTCAATTTTGTCTATTAGAACCAATGACAACTTTGAAGTTTGATCATGACAAGCAAAGGAAAGTAACAATGACCTCATAAAGTCATTTGAAGCCAATAAACACAAGATTCTGCAAATTCACCGTTGACTATGCTATCATCAAGAGCCTCATGACCTCATCACCATGAACAAAAATCCCAAACACAGAACGTAAAGAAAATCTTCCGTTGCCATATTAATGTTATTTGCGAGAACATTTTATTCAGTACATTGCATGCTAATAATGATACACCCTCGTGATGCAAATAAAATAGAACAATCAATTTGACGACACGAAATTCTTCAGTTCTTGAATTGAGTTATAAAAAGTAAAATCACCATTCGAAAATCAATCTATTCAGAAAATTTCTTCAAACTCCTTAGAAATTAGCTCCCGTCATTCATCTCTGTCGATCAAACAGAAGTTTCTTGCCAAAGAAGAATACAGTACCTCAGAAACGCCATCCTGGGCGGTGGAGCTTGAGGCGGAGGAGGTGGAGACCGTGAAATCCATTATTTCCGCGGCGGAATACCTGCCTTTCTTTCTTCTTTCTATATTTTCCCAGACTAGAAAGTCGTTAAATATTATTATATATAGTACGGCAAAGTATAGAATAAAAAATCAATAAGAAATAAAAGGCTTCTATTTAGTCCATAAATATTCTATACAGGTGTATTTATCAACAATATTTTTATCTTCAGTCAAAAAAAAACCTAAAAACATATACACGCTCTTTAACTATTTATAAATTGACGTCATTTTGTCAAAATTAAAGTAATTTTTTAAAAAATATTCTTATTTATAATTTTAATCAAATTAATAACTTTAATTAGAAAAAATAATAAGACAAGAGTAATATAGTAAATAAATTAACAATAATAATTTATATTTAATGACGATAAAAGTCAATCCAAATAACTTATAAATAGGGATGGATGAAAGGATTTAAATCTCTTGTAATACATTTGTATCTCACTAACTTTTTGTGTCACTCTCTATTATATTAATAAAATAATAAATAATAAAAATCTTATTCGTAACATTTAATTATTACTCTCTTCGTTCGAAATTAAATGTCTCATTTTGACTTACACATATTTTAGTAAAAAAAATTTGACTCAATTCATTGACACATTACATTATCAATTTCATAAAATTTTTACTAATTTAGGAAATTAGACATTTAATTCCAAACAACCCAAAATAGAATATAATACATTCATTTCCGTACAAACTGAGTATATTTTAAAATATTTTATGTATTAAAATCTAAAAAGAAAAACTAAACTTTGGGAGAACATAATATTTTTAAGGATACATATTAAATTTCTATTAGTATAATCGGGAGTAACACACATTTGTATAACAAGGGATCCTAAGCCTGGAGGGTCTGGATTGTCGTTCCTTGTTACATTAATAAAATATTAATAAAAATTTTATTTGTAACCTTTAGTTATTATCTTGGGCTTTTTACCTATTTAATTCCACATATTTGACCCAAACCATATAATGGTCCTATAAGTTTTTTTTTTTTTGCCATAACTGTCTTCATGAATTTACAAGCTGTCGTAACAATCCAAACAAAATTATCCAGCCATTCCCATAGGGGAGCAGTTCAGTGCCTATTAAATGACTAACTAGTGAGGGCAAGTATGTCATTTTAAAAAGGCTTTTAGCTTATTTGATACTACATGTTTAGGCAAAAGTATATAATGATCTCATACTTTTTTCTTAACCATTATAGTTCTTCATGAATTTACGATTTGCCATAATAGTCCAAACAATCCTTCTCTAACCATTCTCAAAGCAAATCACATGCTGGGTACATGACTAACTAATGAGTGCATTTATATCATTTTAAAAAACATTAACTATCATCAAGAATTCAACTCTAATTCAAATTTTAGAATGCATTTTTCTTCTTTTTCTTTTTCTAAAATCAAATTCACTAACAAAGACAAATCAAAACTTCAAGGTATGGTATGACGTGAGACAAAACTTCCTTTGTAAATTATTGAGAATTGCTAATATATTATTCATATACTCTTGAGACTTATGTAATCATTCTAATTTCAGCAACCATAATATTTTGCTTTCATCTCCCCAAACTCATTTAGACAAGTTTCCTCATCTGCCCTTGTAACATTTACTTATGTCTATAAGTCACTGATGTTCATCTTCATACACACCTTCTTATGAGTCGAATCATTCAGTTAGATGAACCAAAAGTGCATTCTCTTCTTCCTTCTTGATAGACCTCAGTCACCTCTTATCTTTTTGAAATTAGCAAACAGACTAAGGCAACACTCCAAAATTTTCTAATTCCATTGGTCGTTTTCCTTGGTAATCAACGATTTGGGGAAAGAAATCAAGTTGTTGACCTTCTGCAAACTGAATGTTAAAAAGAAATTGAACCAATAAACAGTATCTGTTATTGGAGGATTAATCAGGATGTATATTTTAAATTAAAAGGAGAAAAAAAAAGAAATCCAAATAAATTGCTCCCAAATGAAATTATCATCATAATAATGATATATGCTATATAAACGACAAAGATGACATTAAGTCATTAGGTATCATTTTGTGGTGTTGTTAAGTTTCGTGGAATTTTTATTCTCATCTCAACTTTCTATGGATTGATTCAATTACACTTGCGTTATTTTCCTTCAACTCACCATTGCTAAAGAGAAATAGAAGAAAAAAACTAAGTCTGTCTTTGAAGGATTATTTAGATAAATTTGGTTGAAAAACATGAATTGGGATTTCAGGTCACTGAAAAAAAAGCAATTGTGATAGATGTTCTTTCTTTTCTTATGATGACTCTGTAGTTAATTTGTAAATAAGCACTAATACCAGTTTATCACTACAACGATGATAGTTAAGACAATAGCAAAAGAGGAAACCTGAAACCACCACCACCGCTATTAGGTTGAATTAGAATTGGATTCATGATGATTGTTAATGTTTTAAAATGACATATTTGCCTTCGTTAGTTAGTCACTTGCCCTGCACATGACCAACTTCGAGAATGGCTAGAGAAAGATTGTTTGGACCTTTGTGGTAATTTGTAAATTTATGAAGGAGTATAACGGTTGAGAAAAAAAATGTGGTATCATTATATACTATACTTTTGCCCAAACATATGGGACCAAATAGATGAAAATTCTTTTTAAAATGAGATATTTGTCCTTACTAGTAAGTCATGTACTGCGCCGCCGTGAGAATGGCTGAAAAAGGATTGTTCAAACTATTACGACAGCTCATAAATTCACGAAGGACCATTATGGTTAAAAAAAAAAATTGTAAGACCATTATATAGTTTGATGCAAATATGTGAGACCAAATAGGCAAAAAATGCTATTAACTTTTAATATATATTAAAACTTAAAAAGATAAACTAAATTTTAGGGGAATTTGATGTTTTTTGGGATAGGTGATAATTTCTATTGATATAACAAACAATTCTGTAACGTGAGATCCGAACCTATTAGATATAGTTGAATCTCAATTTTTCTATTTCAATTAAGGGTAATTAGTCTATATCGTCCTACATGTTTGGGGCAAGTTATATAAAAGTCATTTAAGTTTTTTTTTTTTTCCAACCATAACAGTTTCATCTAATTTTATGTGTAGCTGTAATAGTCCAAATCACCCAACTCAAGCTAATCCCATGGCAGAGCAAGTCACATGCAAACTAATCAACAAGGGTAAAAACGTCATTTTATGTCTCTATCTGAACCTAATAACACTGTGCAAGATATATATTTTAAATTTCTTTTAAAAAAATCAATTCTTCATCACCGCACAACCTTGAGCGTAATATTTAAATAAATAAAAAAAATTCTTTATCACCATTGCACTAGAATCTTGCAGCCAAGCTACTCAATTTCCATACAACGAACACCAAAAACTAATCTCGGTCCTGTGGAGTAACGATTGGAGAAGTTTTGAGCTTGAAGAAGGAAAATTTGATTTCCCAATTTTCTATCTTATCTCCCTTTTTTTTCCTTCTTTATTTTTTTCAATTTTTCGTAATCCTAGTCTCAGTCATAGCAACACTGTCAAGTAGTCCAATTGGGAGACAATTTTGTAGGGAGTGATGGCAGACTCATCTCCCTCCTCTTTGGATCTTAGTGTCGAGGAGTGAGGGTATTCTTCCAGAATCAAAATCTTCTATTATGCATTCTTCGATGGCGGTGATGAAGAATTTTTGTTGTGATGACGGTGATGTTTTAAAACCAAATTCTAGTGTTGGGTGGGTATATTTACTTGATTATAGATGTGGTTGTGGAATTGGATGAAGTTGGTGATGTTTTAAAACCAAATTCTAGTGTTGGGTGGGTATGTTTACTGGATTAGAGATGTGGTTATGGAATTGGATGAAGTTGGAGTTGATTGCCAGACAATCTTAGCCGCTAGTAGATCACCTTCATTTGAAATTAATTGTTTCTAGTCCCATTGCCACCTTGAATTTGATTTGATTTTTTAGTTGGAAGTTTGGCGAGTGAACAATGTATCAAGAACTAAAATGAAAAATTTTTGTTGCGATGGCGGTGATGTTTCAAAGCCAAAATCAAGGTGCGATTGTGGCAAAAAGAATTTTTTTAAAAAATTTTATGCTCAAGGTTATACAAATCTTTTTTAAAAAATTTATTGTACAGGATTGTTAGGTTAAGATGGAGAATTAAAATGATGTTTTTACCCTCGCTAATTGGTTACTGTCAAATACATGACAAGCTCCGTCATGAGATTAGTTGGAATTGAGTGGTTTGGACTATTACGATTACATTTAAATCATATGGACGGTTAGAATTGAAAAAAAAAACCTTATAAGGCTATTTTGTCGTTTGCCCCATATATATAAGGAAAAAATAGACAAATTATCCTTCAATCAACTAGAAGAAAGTAATATCAATTTCATTCCTCAATTAGATTTTTTAAAATGTTTTTCTTAATAGTTTAATTTTTGAAGCGGACACGCGACAAAGTGAAAGCGAGAGGTTCAGCGACTTCCTCAACTCTCAACTAGTGGACGTAATAAAAGGGCCAAGACTGAAACTAACAAGGCGATGAACTATTTTGCTGATTTTCTTTCCATACCATACAAAAAACCTTAGTTGTTCTCTTCTCCATCCTTTGCTTGCATCTTTTTTTAGGTGATTTCCCTGAATAAACAACAATTTGAAAACCCCTTTTGTTTCTGGCAAGTTTTGGTGCTGTAACAACTAACTTCTTCAGCAGAACTCCAGCTACCAGGTTGTTGTCTAAAACGTCTCACTTTTTTTTAATGTATTCCTGTAATTCTTGATTTCTTTTCCCTAATAAATTTGATTTTATTGATTGTATGGAAGAAAAGTATCTAGTTCAATGAGTCCCTAGTTTAAACTTTTGAACCAAGATGGCAATTTTACTATCTTCTGAACTATGGTGTTGAATGTTATACAGCAATGAGTAGAAACTTGTTGAAAATTGAATTCATGCATTTTTTATTTGTTATTGTCTAGACCAAGGTTAAAAGTAAATTAATTTGACTTGAGGAGATTCATCATTCATTTCTAACTTGGATTTTCCAATTAATACTTTTGGGGCTGGAAAATGTTGGATAGTTTTTGTGGAACCATAATAAGCCCTTTCCCCAAGTTCTCATAAAATTTTCTGCTTCAAGAAGTTTGCAAAACTAATAATTTGGTCTTCTATGATTTTCTTTTCTGTATGGCTACAATTTAAATAGAAACGAATCACTGTTTATCAATTGGTACATTTGCAGACAATTTTGAAACTTGTTGGGGTTCAATATGTTCATTTCTTTTAGTAATTGCTTCCATTTATGGAATAAATTTTGACATGCACATTGGTTTTCTATATGTTCTCTGATTTCTAGAATAGAGGAGCATTTGTAAATCCTTTTTTATTTTCATTTCAGCATCAGAAAGATTCCTAAATTAAATTTTTTCCTAACTTTTCCTCAATGACCCTTTTTTTTTGCAGGGGTGGACAAAAAGGATATCAGCAATGACAAGTATTCTAGCAGGCAACACTTGTGTTTGGTTTTTAGGTGATCAACACTATCTTTCAAAGAGTAGAAACAACAAATTCCTTTCCAACCATTCAAATCTAGATTCTGCTTCAAATGGATTGTTTTCCTTTAAAACCTTTTTAACAAGAGGCAACCAAAGCACAAGAAAGTTTAGGCCTATTTTTTCTGGTACACTTGATGATGCTGTAGATCCCGATGACTCTGAAGATGAAAAGGAAGAGCAAAAATCAGAAAGTGAAATTCAAGGAGTAACTTTCTCTCCTGTTATTTCCTTCTTTCTCTTTTTTTTATTTTAAAGTGTTATTAGTATTTTGTTTTTCTATTTGCTTACTTTAAACAGTCTTCTGATAGGGGATGGATTCAGTAGAATTTGGCTTTCCCTGTAGTTTTCTCGAAAGATTTTTTCTGTATTTAACAGCACCAACCAAGTCAGCTAAGAATAGGATGGAAAGTGTGAGATAGGTCTAAAATTCTCTTTTCACATAACATGCATGCACATACAGCGAGATAAATTACTGATGGAGTTAAATCATATATAATTAGATTTTTTTTTCCCTGCAATTTTCTTTTCCTTTTATAAAGGAATTTTCGCTGGTTTCCACTGATGTATTTTCTCTGAGTTTCTATCAAATAATTATCAGATTTGTTTACTGCCTAGGTGATTAGGTTTTGTGTCCATGGGAAAATTTATCGTTATTTCATTGCTGAAAGTTTGGGACTTCGATTAGTGCCACAAAGCAGAGAAGGTCAATCCTTTTTAGTTGAATCTTCTTTATATCCAATATCAACTTCTACCTCCATCATAATATTGGTTGTTTAAAATTATTACATAGATAATAAAGATTCAAAGAACAATACATTCATTTAGTAAAATTTTCAAGAAACTCCATAGCAAACCACTTAGGGAATTTAAATAAAACATACTATTAGGGGGCAATAGTGGAAAAACAGCACATGAAATTCTTTAAACGTCCTATATTGTGAAAAAAATTTTAAAATCTAAAATGACTTATATTATGAAATATAAAGGGAGTAAGTGCCAATCTACCAAGGACATAACTTGGGTGTATAAATAGCCCTCTGGCTCTTCTCCTTTCCAGATTAAGCTTTAAGATAAGCGGTATTTCAACGTGGTATTGGTGCCAAAGGTTTTGTGTCCAAATCTTGCTGCCATTTGCTACCTAGAAAAGAAAAAGATAAAAAAGAAAAATGAGAAGAAAACTGTTTGCACGTGTTGACCTGTTAATGATCGTGTGTTTTATGTGAAGACAATGGTGCTAAGTATAAATTACTGTGTCAGTTTAGATTTTAGATGAGGTAGTAGTTTGTCAATGTTGTTATCTAGGTCACTGTTATAGAGTACTCTTCTTTATGCTGTCATGTAGAAGAGGATGACATTGTGCACTTGTTAAGTATTTGATTAATTGTGTTTTTCTCTCTCCAAATCAGCTATCAAAACCAGTGAGTATGTACATGGTGTATTTGCATTACCTGTAATGCACCTAACAATTAGCATGACTTTCAAACAGTAGTAGCTGTAAAACCAATGAGTACAATGTACAAGTGCTGAGTATCAAAATGCAGTGTGCAACATAACCGTGTGACTGATGACTTTTGCATGTTCTGTTGATTTACACTGATTTAAGCCTGTTTGCATACACTGAAGTAGCTACCCTTTTACCCCAGGTAAACAGTGAGATCCTCAGAGAAAAGCTTGAAAGGATTGTTGGAAAAGATGACTCTACTTTCAGTGGGGTAGACCTGGCAACACTCATACGAAACAAATATGGGAGGTCTTATGACGTTCAATTAATAAAAAAGGTCCCTTTTTTCGTTCTTTTGCCTTCTTATTTCCAAAGCATTATGTATATTTTATTTCTACGTAGAAGTCAGAACTTTAGGTCTAATTTACTAATTGAGGCAGTAATGTTGTGTGTTGTAAACACGTAATTATTTATGTTCAGTTATATTTCTGATTGTAAGTGGTTCTAGATGAGATAGAGTGATGGCACAAATCCAAACAATTCAAAAGACCCCAAATCCCCCAGCCTCCCTTTGACCTTCTCTTGTTGTCTCATCACCATTGCTATCCTCATTCAAGTCCAACCATTTTTCTGGAGGGGTTTCTTCTTCTTCATTTCCTTGAAACTGAACCATAGGATACAAAGAAGACTGGGGAGAACAGAAATCTGCTTGCTCTGGGCTTGAATTCAACCCCCAAAGCTATGAATTTTCTTATTCCTTTAATGCCTTTGCAAACTTTGGTTTTGTATATTAGGCCCCAAAGATGTTAATGAAGGCAAGGATGTTATTGGCAAGGTGGGATTTCATTCAATGCTTGCTGGAATATTTTGATTTTGGGAGTAAGGGGAAGTGTGGTTTAAGGTCTCCTGCATCTTTATGATGAGCGTGATTTCATTAGCTGCTCTGTGATCTTTTACTGAAGCTTTGTTCTTAAAGAAATGTTCTAAGTTATGTTGTTTGAGCACATTTTTCTACCAATGTTATTCTGTTTAAAGAAGAATTGAACAGTTTAATGCATTTATTATTTTTATTTAACTAAATCAAAAATATATGCAACACTAAGAACACATTCTTAGGATGCATTATTTAACTGAGGAAAGTCAAAAGAATGTGGACTAGTTTTGAAACTTCCCCAAGAACCCAAACATTTGTGGAGTGGATTAAGCCAGTTTCCGGGTGTATTTGAGTAGCATTCAGTTTTTAAAAGCATAATTCATTCTTGAGCACCATCACTATGTGGAAAAGACAAATTGAAAAGCTATAGCCAGCTCTCAAGTTCTCTTAGTTTTATGATATGCAGTTAGCTTAAACATGGTTGCCAGATGCCTTAATGGGAATTATGCAGTTTCATGTTCTGTTAATTTACAAGCTCAATCCATGTTCTTTAGAATGCCATTTATGCAAGGAGCTACATACATTTTTCATTAATAGACCCAACACAAACACACTCCATACGCTTGCTACTAATGGTGCAGGGGATTTGAACAAAGGACCTCTTTCCTTTATACGATGTTATTTTGCCATGTTATCCTACAGCTAAAAATATTCGAAGTGTAATTTGTTCATTTCTGACTTTTAACTTTATTAAGCTTATTGCTGGAGCTAAACAATGGTAAGATAATGATTAGGATACCTAAATTTGTATGCATTTTGAAAAGGAAAGAAGTATGCATTCTGAAAAGAAAAGAAATGCTTACAATGATGATCAATAGAACTAGCTTCATTCAGACATAAGGAAACTTTAGGTGTATAGCCACTTCTTTTGATTAATTTCCTTAAATGTGAGGAAGTTCTGCTGAGAAACCTTAATCATATCTTTTTAGATAGTTATGATGATTCACAAGTGTAAATAGACCGTATGGGTGAGCAACTAAGGCCTTGCATGTCTCACTGAGAGGATTCTACTGGATGTCAGATGCCAGCACTATATACTATCCGCATTAATAATCCATTTGAAGAAAGTTCTTGTTTCTTATTCAACTTTGCCAATTCTCATGATTAACAATAAAATGCCTAAGTTAAATAGAGATCAAGCACTGAGCAAGATGTGAAATGGAAGAGAAATTTACTTTTTATTGTTGTCAAATAAGGGTACTACTAGTAGTTGTTTAGCTTCTATTCCAATCCTCCTTACAGCTTCCCTCATGGAATTATTAATCTCATGGAAGGCCTTACTCATTTGAATGGGATTAATTATTTTGAATAGAAAAACTAGCCAGACATGGGATGATGTATTAATATCACACATCATTCTTTTGATTGAACAACCCTGAAATGCACCTTCTTTTTCCTGCTTTAACAACCCTGAAATGCACCTTCTTTTTCCTGCTTTACTGGCTTAAGTTATGGTTGATGCTATCATCAATATTCCGTCTGTGTTTAAATATTTGATATAATCACTTTCAATGCTTTCAGGAATTCATGGGAAGGAATCTTCTTGCTTTAAATGTTATGTGGAAGTACATGGAGCAGGTGAGCTGCCCTCTATTGGTTTTACAAGAAAGTATTATCTGGCTTATGTAACTACTGGGGGGAAATGGGAGGGGGCAAAAGAAAGAACACATAAGATGAAAGAATTACTTTTTCAATATGCTTAATCATTCAGGAGCATTCAGAGGCTGTATCTGTAAATCGTAGAGCCATCGAGTAAGATTTTTTGATATCTACTCAAACTGCTACAATGTCAAGCATCACCTCCATCCTGTTTTAGTTGCTAGAGTGACTTGAAGACTTTCATCCTTATACACTAGGGTTCCCTGTATCCAAGATTACTGACTACACTGTATTTAGCCATCTCACTGCTTCATACCCATTTCTACGAATATGAATTTTGTATCTCATGCTGAAAGAAATAGCCAGGATAGTTTTCACTGGACTAAGCAGTAAAATCTCTGCTACACATATTGCCTGATTTTGCTTTTTTATGTAGCTAATTCTAATTGGGTTCTTGTTAGCACAAATGTTCGCAGTGAGAAGGTATTGACTATCACGTCATCAAAAAACTTTGATACTGATGTATGCTTCCTCAGTACATGCAAGCTTAATTTGCCCTTTTGTGATTGAACCATTTATGTTACAATGCAGTGCCAATATTTTCTCTGTTTCAACAAAGTGTATGATCTCTGAAACACATGTAAGAAATATGCTTTCTTCAATATCCTTATTTTTGATATATACAGATATAAGTACTGGTCCTAAATCGAAACTATTATTGGTTTAATCTTTAGGGATGAGGTTTGCTTAGAGTAATTACGTTAAAAATGCAGGGGTAGGGAGTACAGGTCAAGCCAAAATCAAGGACTTTTAACATCTTCCATATTGTTCCGCATAATCATGATATAAACTGCGATTTTGTTCCACTTCTTTAGTAGGTCCATTGTCTTACCATTTGCTAGCATTTTATTCCTGTTTTAGTTGATGCTTCTTTTCATCTAAAGAATGCCTCTGCTGTCCTGTCAGAGATCCTTTCCGTTAACTGAAGAAGAGTACTTACTTAGGCTTGATGATGTGGCAAACACATTGAAATGCTGGGGAGCTGTCTCACATGTTCGAAATACGCTTGAAAAGTCGAAAGAACGTCCTCGCATTGGGAAGGTACACCTCTTACAGCATCTGCTATATAATACTCTGTTTCTACTTCAAAAATAAGGCCAAATTTTAAATCTGTGTGTGTGACCATCTGAACCAACTCAGCATGCTTCATAACATACAAAAACCTATCAAATGAATGTTGGTGCTATATGCAGACGACTGCAGTTAAATTGTTTGTTCTGTTGCTTGTAGGCTGTGAGTATATTCATAGATATGGATGAGTCGGGAGGACGCTCAAATGAATGGATTTACAAGTGAACTTTGCAGAAAGACAATGAATTTCTTTCTCCATTGCCTGGGGGCCCTGACTAAATTAGGTCTGCCTCCCAAGTCCTGGGAACTGATGATGGCGGTAACATGAAAGCAAGAGCACCGGAATTTAAGCTATGATGATATTTGTAGTTTGTTCTCTGTAACATAATATAGTTGATAGCCTGCCTATCAGTTGTGAAATTTTGGTTGATAGCCTCTCGATATGAACTTCCAAAAGATAGAAAGTAAATTACAAGCACCCCCCGAGTGGCTTCTTGAAAATGAGATCATTCAAAGCTGGCCAACTGAATACTTAAACAAGATACCTGGAATGGATAAGCTGAAGGATGGACAACAATTAATTCATGAATTTTGTTCATATATTTACAGAATTCTCCATGAGCATGCAGTGGTATCCTACCATAACTTCTGAATAACATCAAAATGGTCAAAACAATATAGTTCAGTGTAATAACTTCACTTCAATGGGACCCCTAGTCCTCGGTAACAATCCTCAGTAAGAGAAAAGACAGACCACTACTGAACTCCACAAAAGGTTGACATTCAGAACCTGAGAATATTATTGTAGATTACAGTTGCCAATTTATGGGAGATACCCCAATTTTCTCTAAGATCTGATTTGTCAGGGAAAAGTGCCTGTTCATATAAATATCAGTAGGAGATAGTTAGCCTAGAACATACTTTGCAGAAAGTACAAGGGCAATAAAATTTTTCGGACAGCAGAAGAGTTTTGTAAATAGAATAAGTTAATGCTACAATAATCACAATCATCACCAAATGGTCTATCAAGTATCAAATATCTTGTGGAAAAAAGACTTGAGAAAGAGATGAAATTTTGGGATGGAGGGAGGTCATGTAGTTGCTGGACATGGATTTAAAACTCTTTAAGGATTTATGCAAAAGAAGTTATTGAACAGCAGTAGCAAACAAACCTGCAACCAAAGAAGCCTCTGTGTGCAGATAAACCAGAAGGATGAGCAGATTTGAGGATATAGTGCTTTGTCTGATCAATCAACCTACATTCCAAATTGTGTTATGAATGATCAGAATTCCAAATTGTTGTCATAACCCAAAAATTAAAGGTGTATTCCCTTGTAAGTTGTGATTGTTGTTGTAACCCAAATTATTATATTGGAATTCCACTACATCTTGGTTTCTTTATCCCAGTTAACTTCATGATAAGTAGCCTAATGTATGTCAGTACTTGTGTTTTCCCCTGTACCTGCGACAATATTATATATTTTTCAGAGCTAGTGCATGAAAATATTTAGTCCAGTTTTACCTATTTTCTTTCATTTTCAAAAGATGAAAGCCAGTGATTCTGGACAGGTAGCTTACTTCTCACATGGACTTTCTAGTGATTAGCAAGTTTGATTATCTATGAAGCTACTCTAGTTCAGATGAGTCTTGCCAATCACATGACAACTACACGTGAAGTGGGTTGATAATTGCCGCAGAGGTAGCTATCATGATATTATTTTGAGGTCAAAAACCATGCCAAGCATATGCCAACAGCTCATGAAAGTGGTTCACGGTAGCAACATCAAATGGTAATCTCCTTGGATTCTTGAGCCATAAGAATTCACCAAATTGCTACAGACATTAGCTTAAAATGACCTTCAACATATATGACTTGCAAAACCATTCTTGGACAGTAGAAAAACCTTCAACTCTATCAGTCATAACATTCTTGACACTTAAATTTGTGATCAATAGCTCCACTTTTGTTTCTTGAGCTACAACTTTTAACAGATGGTGCAGATTGACATGAATTCATCCAGAAAGTAGCAAAACAAACTAGATGGCATAATTTGCTGAAAGGTAGTTTATCATACAAAATCAAATACCTGGCTTTTGCTTGGGCATAATTCCCCCAAAGAAGAAAGACAACTCCATTTCTCTCACGGGAAATTGTTTTGATGACAGCATCAGTGAATTGCTCCCACCCTTTATTTGCATGGGAATTGGCTTGGTGTTGTCTCACTGAAAATGAAAACCAAATTCAAACTGGTTAGATAACAGATCAGATAATTTATCTAAATCCTAAATCTTCTATCAAAAGAAATAATACATCAAAGCATATGAATGAGTGGAATTCCAAACACAGAAGTTAGGAAAGAGGTGTAACAAATAAGCAGTGAAAAGATTTAAAATTTAGACTGAAGTTAGAGATTAACTCAGATCAAAGATATAAATTTTCCTTATCACAAATAAGCTCAGAGATCAAAAAACTTAGGATTTCTAAAAGATGAAAGATTTGTTTGCATATGTATTATAGAAAAGGACTTAGAAACTGTGGTTTTTCTGCATCTTAAAAAATGTTAGAAACACATGCCAAAAAATGATATGCCAATGCCGTGCCTATTAGAAATGCATCTCCAGAGTGAAAGAATTAGAAAAGTAACATGAAATTATCCTATCAAGTCACCTCTCACATTAGTCTTTGACCTAACATATCTTGTGGAGGGTAAACCCTTGATGGACAATAACATGCATCATCCTATCAAGTAATAACTGTATCTAACTGAATAGGAGTTCAGACAGCAACCTAAAATCAATATTTGTAATCTCTAAAATTTCCAGTAGTAGGATCTTATCTAATCCTTTGCAAGTTTTCAAATAGTTACTCCCTACGTCCGGAATTAAATGTCCTATTTTGACTTACACACATTTTAGGAAAAAAACTTTGACTTAGTTCATTTTTAAGTGCAATGTCAATTTTCTTAGTAAAATTTTATATAATTTAGGAAATGTGACATTGATTTCAAGACGGTTCAAAATGGAAAATGAGATATTCAATTTCGGACGAAGGGAGTATTAGAATTGTTATATTTTCCTCCAAAAATATCCAACTTTAAACAAAAGTTTGTTTCTTAGAAACTATGACTCTTCCTACGAACTTTGGATCCTCTCTCCATAATATTTCCAGGCTATGACAAAATGAACAGACAGGGAAGAAGAATTTAACAGACTTGAATAGTCTGGTGAAACGAGAAATAAATAGCAACACATACCTGTAAGAACAGCATTCAGCAGCAGGACCCCCTAGCAGTTATAGGATCAAACAATAAGAATCATTTGACAAAACGAAGTCAAAGTTATCCAAATGAAAAAGATGATTCACCAAAGAATAGAGCAAAAGTATAGGAAGTTCATGTTCATTTGAACGTTAAGTTATTAACAAAAACTGTACTATTGGTAAGACCAAACAAAACAAACAAGCACATTCATGTTGGTATGTCTTAACCATCAAGCAATAAGGGGCAACAAACTGCTCAGTTAATACTGTTGCAAAACAACTTTTTAGATTGCCAATTGTCTATCTTTTAATCCACTGTGATTTTTTGGTTACGGTAATTCTACATAAAGTACAAAATACTATTTCTTGCAGGAACTGAAATTTTAAAAGTCAAATACTGCTAGATATAGAGTCAAGCAGAATAATTTTGTAGTATTCACATGAACCAAACTGAGCTGAAAATTGCATCTTGTCTGAGAAAAAAGGAGCAATTCTGCATTTCTTAATCCTGGAAGAAATTCCAGATAATTGAGAAGCTCCACGATGTCTCTCAAAGATGATGCAGGTAATACTAACCAAACCACCCCACAAGGTAATTGCAAATTCAGAAAAATAGCTATTAAATTGCAGAATTTCAGTTACAGGGTAAAAAACAGAATCCAATAAATAACAACAAAGTAAAAAGAACAAGACAGAATTTTTAACATCACACCAAGAGGAAGAGATAAATGACCTTAGAAATTGCACTTAAGATTGAAGCTTGAATATGTCACACAACCAGATCTGCAAAAAACTTAAGGGGACTCCATTGACCCAATAAAGCAGCCTCATCAGTGAAAAGGGAGAAATATATATATTTATAGACTCAAAGGACCAACTCCTAACCATCTAGACCTAGAACTTAAAACGCCACAACCTATAATGACCACGATTCTCACATCAACCAAACTGACAAAATTTAGAATTCCTTAATCATAAAATGACTACAAATGACTCAAATAGTCTTGACCACTAAAGAATCAAACTTATGCAAACAATGTAATCCAAGCTATTTATAGGCTAGAATTTCCTTGAGCAAAGCTAGATTATAGAACATTACTTGAGTTGAACTTTCCAATTTTTGGATCCTTTGACATTCTAAATAAATGTAGCTAGTTTAGTACTTTTCATAAGGCACTCCACGTGTAACTCCTTAAATATGTATACAATATATATATATATATATATATATATATGTATGTATATTGCGTGTCAATTGTTTCAAAGTAGGGAAGATAAGGAGAAAGGAGTTGAATAGGGGAACATATGGTATTTAGCCTGATGTTGAGCTTAAAAGGCTTCTAAACATGCTGTGTATTCTTACCTACCATTATCAATTGGCCTGCCTTCTATTGTTAATATCAAACCATAGGAACACAAATATTGGTGCTTACATCAAAATAGTTCATGTCAATTGCAGTTTGTTGATTATATTGACTCTGAAATACTCAATAACATTTATAGGAAAATTATATCTACAAGCATCAACCCACTATGAACATTAGGTCAATGCTTGAATATTTCAGAAGTTATAAGGTTCTCAAAGATACAACCATTAATTTTCTGGATTCAGGCAGCTGATGTGTGATTACTTATAACAGTTCCAAAAATAGAAACCACAACCCCAGCCCATCCCCTCAAAAAAAAAAAAGAAAGAAGGGAGAAAGAAAAGGCTATCATTGTTTCTCTGAGATCATTAGTAAATACAAGTTCCTGATAAAACCAGTAAGAAAGAAAAGGTTGTAATTTATACCAGCTTGTTATTAAATGTGTATCATCATTAAGCACATTGTCAATTGGAACGTGTAAATTAGCTCATGAAAGTAATGATGTAATTGTTAACTATGAAGTTGTCTTGGTGCTTTAAACATGTGCCCTTTTCTAAAAACTCAGGATCTATTCTTCATGTAATTGAACCCCAGATTAAATCCAGGATCAAGGATTCATTGGTACCATCCATTGTAAAAGAAAGGAGGCACAAAACTGAAGAGACATTGAATAATAACACCTCCACCACCAGCCCACTGCCACCACCAACAATAATAATCGTAACAAACAAAGAGAATCCAAACGTGTCATCAATTATCTGTAGACAATCACAAAAAGGTTCTTAAATGCCCAACCGGAAGAAAAGGTACAAACAATTGGGGAGCATTTACCTGTAAAGCCCATCTTTCCAAATTTCCATGGGATGGAATAGAACAACCCAAATCTTTATGAAGTTCCTTGTATATGTTTACTAAACTTGAAGGGACTTTAATCCCATTTGGGACTGAGAAGGAGAGACCCATGGCTTGACCAGGACCGTGATATGGATCCTAACATATGAAATTACACAGAACTCAAATCTTCCATTTATTTTCATCAACATCAAAGCTGCTACTGTATAACTGTACTTGTAATGTGTCAAGAAGTTGATATATGGGGCTAAGATTTCAACCGACCATCAAGATCTAATGAAACAAAGACTGTATAGGATCTTGTGTAATGCTAGTAATCCTTATCCGAAACAGGATATTCTTTCTGCTTTATGCATTCCCAAAATATGAATACATCTACTAACATTAAAGATATTTCAGTTTCCCGCTTTTGTTATGCTGATCATGATCTTGTTCAAAGTAACAATTTACAGTCATAATTATCTCTTCAAATTTACTACTCATTTCATGTATATATTTTCTTTTGTGATCATAACTATCTTTACTAAATTTCAGATCACATATTAATACATCTGATGAGAAAAGAAAAAAAGATTAGTGCCAGTAATTTGTTGAAAAGCATGAGATTCAACCAGCCATTCGTAATTCACCTGCCCAATGATGACAACTTTGACAGCATCGAATGGAGTAGTATTGAGAGCGTTAAAAACCAAATGCTGTGGAGGATATATTGGCACACCACTTTCTTTGATTTCTGACTCTACAAATGCGCACAACTTTTTTCCATAGGGCTTTTCAAGCTCTCCTGGTAGCACTTTCGCCCAGCTCTCCTCAACCAACAGTTCTTCCAACTTGACATACCCCAAACCCTCACCTAGTTAGTACAAAAGAATTTCAATTAAAATAATAGGTCTTTAAAGATTATATTTTTTTTAGTATTTTGGTTGTACATTAAACACACACAAAAAAAAAGGGAAAATGAAAAAGGACCTAAAGAAGTTCGAATCAAACACGAATAGAAATAAACAAACCCGATGGGTTACACTTGGAAATTTTCTCCGAGCCAAGCTTAAGGTTCCTTTTGGCTCTGGCCAGTGATTTGTTGAGTTCGATTCTTGATTTCTGCTCAGAGGTCAGAGTAGTAGTAGATTTATTGCAAGCAGCGTCATCATGGCCGTGATTATACTCAGTATCATTAACGGACGACGATGACAGCGAAGCGCTAGGAACAACAGGTAGCTTTGTCGCCGTCGGGGAAGATGAGGACGTGGTTTTCAGACGCTTTGCCGCCGGTTGTTTAAATAGGTCCATAATGGTTCTGGAAGCAGAAGACATTTTGGATTGAATTTCCTAAAACAAGGAGAGAAGGAAACTGGACTGGGGCTTAGAGTGACTAAGAAATGGCGCGTAGAAGAAGACATTCTTGGTCGATTTTTTTTTCTTTTTCTTTTTGATAAAAATATTTTTTTGATAATATAATTTAATTATATTATTAAGGTATTGAAGTTGGTTGGGCTTTTATTATAGGCGCATGATATTTGTTATTTATATGTGGATATCTAAAGCTATTTAAGGTGTGTTGTGATAAGTGTGAGTGGAAAACTAAATTTAATGACACTTGGCTGATGGAAAACTAAATCCAAGGGAAAGAAGGATTAAAAATTTAAAAGCTATAGAATCTTACTTGAACTTTTATTAATACAAAAATCGATTAAAAGTTTTTCAAGATTAACGAACAAACTCTGGCTCTAATACCATGATAAAAAAGGACTTAAATTTAAATCAATTCAAAAAGCTAATTCAAGAGAAAAGAATTGTCCAATTTAATATATATTATAATTTGTTCTCACGAGAAATCGATGTAGAATTCTCAACCCGTCCTTTCAAGCCCAGGATTAGATATCTAGAGTGAGAAACTCATACAAATATGGGAGTCCAAAATCAACAAACAAACTCGGAATCTAATAGCATGTTAAAAATGGACTTGGATTTAATTTAACTTCAAAAACTAACTCACGAAAATACAGGATTCAACATCAACAAATAAATCCCTGGTACTAATATCATGTTAAATATGAATATGGATTTAACTCAAAGGAAAAGAATTGTCCAAAAATTATAAAGTTTGTTTGCTAATGTTGGATCTCACACGTTTACGTGAATTTTACTTTCCAAACGTTCAATCCTAGGTATGAGACGTGTTGATAATCCTATATTACCACCCTCTTATAAGGGCAAATTATAACATATAATAATTTAAACAATCATTCCCTCTTGAACTAACTTTTGAGGTTGAGATAAATCCAACCTACTTTTAACAAGTCTCATAATCAACGATTTAGGGAGTAATATGTTTTGAGATGTCTAGTTAGTTCCGTCTCTTGAATTTCATTATTATGTTCATGATGGAAAGATGGTCAGCCGCATTGGTTGTGATTTTTAGCTGATTCTCTTCTCCACACCCACATGGGAATGGGAATCATGTATGAAGGTTTCTTCCATTGTGCTAATGCTAAAGTTGCTGAGATATTAGTGTTATGATGACATACAATTTATTGCGTTCCAAATAAACACAAATGATTATGTGAAAGAAATTTGTACTTATATTTACTTCCTCACCATTATTGTGAGGAAATTAAAAATGAAAAATTCAATCTTACATTGTTTCTATAGTATATTTAAAAAAAAAAAATTAATTTTTATATATAAACATTCTTTATAGGATTCAGATCTTCTAATACGTATTTACATGTTATTATTTAATACATTAATAAAAAACTTAGATGTGTTATAAAAAATTTAAATTTCTCTAAAATTTATTTTATTTTATGAATTTAGTTAATAAAATATATATATATATAAAATAAATAAAAATATACTTAAATATTCGTGTACTTAAAAGATGAAACCCACCTTTAACTCAGTCACTACTTTGGTTTTATTTTGATTTAAGTTTTAATTTTGACATCAGTGTAAAATTTGGGAGAAATCCCTCGTTTCTCTGTTGCGTTTCGTGCAGCCACTTTTCGGTTTCCAAAAGCTGAAACCCCGACAAATCTTCTCCAACCGCTGGTACATTGTGCTGACTGCAGAGAACCGATCTTTAGGACACATTTGGCTGGAAAGGTTCGTATTTTCAGAAAATTTTAAATGTGTCAGCACCCCAATGTCATGTCACATCATATACATTATTATAAATAAGTCGGTTAGAGCTTGGAGCCTCTAGGGAGCCAACACTCTTTAACTATAAATTTGGGGGACTTACGGGTAGACGGGAAAATTTATTTCAGAGAAAGAGGAAAGAAGGGAAATTGAAAGTCTTTTGGGAAATTTAAGAGAAAAGGGAAGATAAATATATTATTTTTGTTTGAAGATTTAGGGGAAAAGGAAATGATTGCTTATTTAGAGATGATTTTATAATATTAATCCTTCATGAAGTTGATAGAAAAATAAAAGATCCGATTTAATAAGGTATAATAGAAATTTTACATATATTAAAATGGTAGTGCTGTAGAATCCCTTCCTTTGTCCTCATTTCCGGACGGATTACAGGTCTGCTCTCCAAGGAGGAGCCCTGTCCTCTCTTCTCTTAAAAATACTCACGAATGGAATTTTTTTTTTTTTTTTCCATTCATTTCTCCAAATCCCTTCAAGACTCTCCAACCCACTCCCTCCCAATCTAGTTGTTAACTACTCTTTTCTTATCCGTCTCTCCATTTCCCTGTAAATTTGTACACCCAAAATCGTTGCCACATGGTCCAGTATTCTTGGTATCATCAGTAAACTCCATTTGGCTATTTAGAGTTGTATAATACTAAGTAGTCAGCATCCCTAGGGCGGTGTTACTGATTTGGCTACTTCTGTGAGCTTCCGTTTCTTGATCCCGATTCCATTTCTAATTCAAAATCATGAAGAAAACAGAGCTGATATTCATTCCTGCTCCCGGAACCAGTCGCTTGGACTCCACGGCTGAGTTTGCTGATCTTCTTTTGAACTTAAGAGGAAGTCACAATCCTTTTAATCAAGCTGCCAATGGACAAGGTCAAGAATCCCGAAGATTCATCAAGAGTGAAGATTGTAGAGCTACCTTTGGGTGAATTTTCTTTTGACCATGCTACCCCGAGTACTTTCCTGACTAATTACATTGAGAATCACAAGAAATTTGCTAGAGATGCTGTGGGGAAGATTGTATTGTCCGGATCAGTTATGGTTGTTGGGATTGTTATTGATATGTTCTGTACCACCATGATTGATGTGGCCAACGAGTTTTCAATTCCTTCCTATCTGTTTTACACTTCTGGTGCTGCATCGCTCGGGCTAATGTTGCATCTCCAGAGTCTTAAGGGATAATTTCGACCAGGATGTTACCGAATTTAAGGATTTTGATGCTACAATCTCAATTTCGACTTACATAAATCCAGTCCCACATAAAGTCTTGCCTGCTATATCCATTGACAAGAGAGGTGGTTCTAAAATTTTCCTCAATCACGGTAAGAGATTCAGAAAAACTAAAGGAATCCTAATCAATACTTTCTTGGAGTTGGAATCTCATGCTCTAAAAGCCCTTTCTGATGACAATAACTTTCCACCAATCTACCCTGTTGGTCCGATACTCAAAGGTACAGGTACCTCTAATTTGACTCCCGAAGGGGAGGTGATTATGAAATGGCTTGATAAATATCCTCCTTCATCTGTTGTGTTCCTCTGCTTTGGGAGTTTGGGGGCTTTTAGTCCTGAGCAAGTGAAGAAGATTGCCAATGCTCCAGAGAGAAGTAGGCACCGGTTTTTATGGTCCCTAAGGAAGGCTTCACCATACGGCATGGGCCCTATTACTAAATACCAGGACTTCAATGAAGTATTGCCAGAAGGGTTCTTGCAGCACGCTGCTGAAATTGGGAAGGTTATTGGATGGGCACCACAGATGGCAGTATTGTTGCATCCGACAGTGGGAGGTTTCATATCTCCTTGTGGATGGAATTCAACACTGGAAAGTATTTGGTGCGAAGTACCAATGGCTACATGGCTAATCTATGTTGAACAACAGGTGAACGCTTTTCAGTTAGTTTTGGACTTGGAGATTGCTGTGGAGATTAAGATGGATTACAAGAAAGAAGTTTCGTCACCATCCGCCGAAACTGTAACAGCAGATAAAATGGAAAACGGAATATGGAAATTGATGGATCCAGAGAATCAGATAAGGAAGAAGGTGGTTCTAAATTCGTAACTTTTTTTCAATTTAATCATTGAACTTCTAATTAAGTTAATTTAATTATTTTACTTTGTTGAAATGGTCAATTTGATTACTGAAGTACTAATTGAATCAATTTAACCATTTTACTTTGGGGGAATGGTCAATTTAATCACTGAACTTCTAATTTAAACTAAAAAACTTTTTGATTTTTTTTAATGTAAATTTAAAAGGTACAACTTTGGTTTTGAATAAAAAATATTTATTGAATTTAAATTTATATTATCTTAGCTTAAATTAGCAGTTCAATAGTTAAATTGACCATTCCCGCAAAGTAAAATAGTTAAATTGACTCAATTACAAATTCAATGGTTATATTGAAAAAAACATACAAGTTTAATGGCCAAATTGATACTTAAGCCAAAGAAGGTGGCACATTTGAAAGAGAAAAGCAGAAGCATGTTGGAAGAAGGTGGATCTTCATACGCTTCTCTTGGCCATTTCATCGAACAGGTCGTGGGCAAGACTTAGATCCCAGAGCAGTCTTATTAATCAATCAAGTATTTTGTTATGTTTTCTTTTGGGGAACAAATTTGGAGGACTTGAATTATGTTTCCAAATGAAGCTAGGATTCTGTCTTATTTGTTTATTTTTAGAAAAAGATCACGTATGTATTTAATAGTCACAGAGATTACAATCATAGTTGTAAAGATGGGTTAGGTCCCTAGAGTTGGCCGGTCCTATCCCATATTTTTGAAGAGTTGGATTAAAAAAACTTGATCTCAATTGTAACGACGACTTTTTAACCCCACCCTTAAAAGAGGTCAATAAGGGTTTAAAGAGGGTTTGACCGATCCGGCCATTAGAGCCAAAGATATTAAAAAAAATAATTATTTTATTTTATAATTTTTATTACCTATTTTCTAGGGTTTGGTTGTCTCATGTCTAACTTCTTTTTTTTATTTTGAGAAAGAATTTTGGTTTCTTTTCTTACACACACTTGCAATCTTAGGTTTTTTTTTTAATGAGTATTAAATACTAAAATTGAGTTTTTCATTTTTATGTTTGGTTTGTATACCATTTTCCAAAATTTTCTATTTTTTGCTATTTTCTCCAAAAAATTTTTTAAGTGGTGTGAAAATTGAATTGTTTTATTTTAAATATTTTAAAAATTTATGTATATATATAAGGGGCTGGCCTGACCCGAACCTTGGCTCTTATGGGATTGGATTGAATTAGGATTTTTATGATCCTTCAGAAAATAAGACCGGCCCATCCTTACCATTTAAATTTTCTGACCCTTGGGATTGGGGTCAGGATGGTCAGGGCCAACCTCAATTGACAGCTCTAATTACAATGAAGTAATAGGAGCCACATAGGCTGTAGAAGCTCGATTGCCTAGTGTAGAAGCCCTAACTAAAATAATTTTAACCCTAAGGCCAACAGGTAGACGTTTTAACTTTAAGAAGATTGGTGTTTTTCATCCATCAACTATTTATAAATTGTGACTTTCACCTATAATTTTTTTTTTAGTGTGTGTTTTTGTCCTTCAACAATTTATTTTTTGTGCAATCAATCATTATAATCGAAAGTTGAGTTTTATAATTTTTTTCGATCACCAAAGAGGAACATTTTTTGTCAAAATATATTATATCCATTTATGATCTATCCACTTATAACCCGTCCATTTTCTTATCCGAAGGAAAAATCATTTAAAGAAAAAAAAAAAAAGAGAACTGATTTGGTGGCTCTTGGAAACCAGAAGGAAGCAATGGAGATTTGGTGTGGACGATTTAGATGAAATTGCATTTGTTTTTTTTTTCTCCTTCTTTTTTCCCAATTATACTCTTATACTCCCTCCTCCAAAATGTGTGGGTTTACTTTAAAAGGAAAAAAAAAAAAAAAGACTCAAGTATGAGACTAGATATATAGTATTTAGTAATGGACATTTGTCTACTTCAAATTGTCATAAATATTTCATTTATGGCCTAATTAAATATTGTGAATATCCATTACTAAAAACTGTGTATCTAGTCTCATACTTGACCAAGATCATTTGAAGAGTTAAGTTCATACATCTTGATATATACAAAAGGAATATAAAATTTCAAAAATTGAAGAGTCTTGATTATTATATTCTGGATATTAAAAAGTCATAATTATTCTATCCTTGATACATGTATTTGTAGTAAGAATCATTGCCATAGCCTTTATAAATAGGAAGACTCTTATTTGTAAATATATAAATATATATATATATGTATATTTATATATCAATGAATGAAAGATCATTCTAGTTTATTTCTATCAAATTCTTATGCTCTTTCTTTATTTTTATAACACGTTATCAGCAC
The DNA here is from genome assembly GCA_028571225.1 of Parsonsia alboflavescens. Classification (NCBI taxonomy): domain Eukaryota; kingdom Viridiplantae; phylum Streptophyta; class Magnoliopsida; order Gentianales; family Apocynaceae; genus Parsonsia; species Parsonsia alboflavescens. The sequence goes on from JAOXNR010000013.1 coordinate 8,680,120, forward strand.
GGGTCTCTAGTCGTTGCTAATGGTCGCATATAGTTTTGATTTTGGTTCCAAGGTTGTGAAAAAGTTTCAATCTTGTTCTTTCTTATTAAGGTATGATTTTTCCTCTTGCTTTCCTTTTTGTTTTCAATATGTTTAATGCAGATTCAAGTGTTTCCCAATATGAAGCAAAGTTGGAAAGCTTTCCCTTCGTTGGATATATCGGGTAAGAACTGTCTCTCTTGGATTCTAAATGCCAAATTACATCTCCAAGCAAATGGCTTGGAAGAGACTATTGTTGAGATGAATAATTCCTCCAATAGGCATAAGGCAAAGGCATTAATCATGATGAGATGCCATCTCCATGAAAATTTGAGATCCGAGTATCTCACTATTGAAGATTGTCGAGACTTATGGCAAAACTTGAAGGATAGATTTGAGCACTTGAGGCTGGTGATAGTCTCAAAGGTTCGTTATGAATGGATTCATCTGAGATTGCAAGAATTTCGGTCTATAAGAGCCTAGAATTCTCCCATGTGCAAAATAAGTTCTCAATTAAAATTGTGTGGGGAAGATATTGTTGATTCGGACATAGTTGAGAAGTCTTTCTCAACCTTTCATGCTTCTAATGTGATATTGCAATAGCAATATCGTGAGAAAAGTTTCAAAAAGTATTCTGATCTTATCTCTTGTTTACTTTTGGCCAAGCAAAATAATGAATTGCTCATGAAAAATCATAAATTGAGACCAACTAATTCAACCCCTATGTCAGAAGCACATGTTACTATCCAGAAATATGACACTCGTCGTAACAAATGAGGATGTAGGCATCAAGGCATGAAAATCAGAAATATCAAGAGTTGGACTACAAAAGATGAAGCCACAAATGATTAGAAATCAATTACTAAAGGCAAAAATGAATGTTTCAGAAGTGGCATGAAAGGTCATAGGGTCAAAGTGTGCCGGACACCTAAACAATTTGTTGATGCTTCTCAAACTTGTCTCAAAAATAAAGAGAAGGCAGTTAAAACAAATATTGTCCATGAGACAAATAATTCGGTCCAAGGCACTCAACTCAAATAAGAAATTGTTAAAGAAAATAATGAATCATTCTTTGAGGATGCTTCACTTGATATAGATGATTTTCTTGATGGCTTCAATTATGCTATTGATGATAGCTATTATGGCTCGAATCAAGACATATAGTTAGTTATTTATGTTTCTTTTTTATTTTGTTTTATTTTATTTGATGTACTTAATTATATATATGAATTCTCTTTTGTTTCCAAATAAGAAAAAGAAATTTGTCTTATGGACAATGGTATGATTCATATGATCTTGAGTCGTTTAGATTATTTTTCTGAGTTGATTATGAATGTCTCAACTGTTTAAACTATTTCAGGTAGTACACAAATTATTATGGCTTCGGAAGGACATATATTTCGTTGCTTGGTGGTATGAAATTAAGCATCAAAAATAGTCTATTCTCGACTAAGTCTCATTGATATTTGCTAAGTTTTAATTACATTGGTGGAAACGAATATCATATTGAAACGATGGATAACAAATGTATTGAGTATCTTTATGTTACAAGTTCCAAGTTGGGAACAAAGCAAATAGTCTAGAAAATATCATGTTTATACTTTGGATTGTCCTATACCCAAATAAAAACAATTGAAGCACACAACTGGTTAGCTTGGAGCTTACCAATGAATTTTTGGTGTATCACGATTGTTGGGGGCATCCAAGCTCAAGTATGATACTCTGTATTCTTGAAAACATATTTTGGACACTCACTGAAAAATGAAAAGGTTTTTCAATCTAGTGAGTTCATATGTTGTACATGTTTGAAATACAAACTTAAAATGAGGCCCTCAACTTCTAAAAAGAATAAAATATGATATTTGTGGATCGATTGATCCACCAAGTGGACCTTTTAAATATTTTATGATCCTTATTGATGCCTCTACAAGATGGTACCATGTTTGCTTGCTCTTATTAAGGCATTTAGCCTTTCCATGGCCATTGACCCAAATAATAAAACTGAAAGTATATTTCTTGAACCATCATATTAAGAGTATATGTCTTGATATTTTCCTAAGAATATATTTGATAAGTATGTTCAAACAATTGGAATAAAGGTAGAACATCTTGTGCCATATGTTCATACCCAGAATAGTCTTGTTGAATCGTTCATTAAAAGGATTCAATTGATCTCAAGCCCTTTACTTTTAAAAAGTAAATTTCCATCTTCAACTTGGGGACATGCCATCTTATATGCAGTTGCGTTAGTAAGAATTTGGCCAACATGTCATAATTCTATTTTCCCTATACAATTGGTTCAAGGAAAGGAACCAAATATTTCTCATCTACACACATTTGGATGTGTAGTTTATATACTTATTGCTTCACCACAACGGACTAAAAGGGTCTGCAAAGAAGATTGGGAATATATGCTGATTGTGAGTCTCCATCAATAATTAAATAACTTGAGCCTATGACGGGAGAACAATTCACTGCTCGATTGGATAACTGTCATTTTGACGAAGTAATGTTCCCAACATTAGGGAGAGAATTGAATAAGCAACAAAACTAAATTCAAGAGATCAGTTGGAGCATTCGCTCCTTGGCTCATTTTGATCCCCGTGCTAATGAAACTAAACATAAGGTTCAGAAAATTATTCACTTGCAAGAACTCATTAATCATCTGCCAAAAGCATTTTATAAAATCAAACAAGTAATAAATATTCTGGTTGCTAATTTTCTCTCTAATTGGTGTTTCGTAAGGATAAGCAAGTGAATTTTGCCAAAAATGTGGTATGCCCGTTGGTGCTAAAGATAAGAACCCTAAAAAAAGAAAGGGAGCACATATTACTCCATTTAATTTAGAAGAAGTTGAGGGTATATCACTTCTTGAATAAGCCTCGGGCTTAGCTCATATTAAAAATCATCATTAGGTAAATAAAAATGTTGTGAATGAGCACAACGACATTGTGAACAAGTACAATAAAAATGATGAGATCTCTATGAACTATGTCGTGATGGGAAAAAGATATGACCAACTAAAAATATGTATCGACATAGATTTTGCCAATACTAGTGATCATAATATCATATATGATGATGAGGATCTATAACCTACATCAATTGGAGGCCTGTAGGTTGAGAGATGATTAGCTTAAGTGGAAAGAAGGAATTAATGTCGAGTTAAGCCAGTTAGAAAAACAAAAAGTTTTTGGACAAGTGACCAAACATTACTTGACGTAAACCTTGTTGGGTATAAATGGGTATTCGTGCAAAAGAGAAATGAACAAAATAAAGTTGTTCATTATAAGGCTTGACTGATAGCACAAGGTTTTACCCAACGTCCTGGAATTGATTTTGAAAAGACATATTCTCCCGTGGTGAATATAATCACTTTTCGTTATTTGATTAGTCTGGCTATACGAGAAGGACTCGATATGATGGATGTTGTTACGACCAATTTGTATGGATCCATAGATCATGACATCTATATGAAAATCCCCAAGGGATTTAAATTGCCAGAGGCAATATGATCGGATTCTCGTGATAAACATTCAATTAAATTGAATAATAATGATTCTGCTTGCCCATGTGTTTTCATTAAAAAGAACGGCACAAAATTTGTGATCATTATTGTTAATGTTTATGTGGATGACATAAACCTTATAGGAACTGCAAATGAATTATCTAAGGACATGATGTACCAGAAAAGCGAGATTGAAATGAAAGTACTTGGGAGGACCAAATTGTGTCTTGATCTTCAACTCACTTATACTTCAAAAGGAGTACTTGTCCATCAATCTCGTTATACTAAAAAGATTCTTAAGAAATTTTATATGGACAAGGCTCATCCATTGAGTATATCTAGAGTGGTGAGATCTCTCGATATAAGGAAGGATCCATTTCGTCCTTGTGAAAAAGATGACGGGATACTTGGCCCTGAAGTGCCTTATCTTAGTGCTATTGATGCACTACTATATTTGGCTAGCAACATTAGACTAGGTATAGCTTTTGTTGTGAATCTTCTAGCAAGATTTAACTCAACCCTTCTAGAAGACATTCGAGTATTAAACATATCTTCTATTATCTCCAAGGGATGATGGAAATGGGATTGTTTTATTCAAAAGATGATAAATCGAGATTAATCGGTTATACTGATGCTAGATATTTATCAAACAGAAATAAAGCTTGTTCCTAAACTGGTTATAAATTTACTAATAGGGAAACTGCAATCTCTTGGAGATCTGTCTAATAGAGCTTAGTTGCTACATTATCAAATCATGCTGAGATTATTGCAATCTACAAAGCAAGTCAAGAAGCCGTTCGGTTGCTCTTAATGAATCAATGTATAAGGGGTTCTTGTGGCTTGTATGAAGATAATGCAGCATGTATTGCACAATTGATGGAAGGATTCATCAAAGGGGATCAAACAAAACACATATTACTCAAGTTCTTCTTCACTCATGAATTATGTGCAAAATGAGAAATTTATGTCGAGTAGATCTAATCATGCAACAATCTAACATATTTATTCACTAAAGTTTTACCTATATGCACATTTTGAGTCATTGTTAAAAAAGAATAGGCTTATGTCGATTTCGTGACATAGATGGTGGTTAAATTCAGGGGAAGTAAGATATGTGCGGTACTCTTCTTCTCTCTTATCAAGTTTTTGTCCCAAATTGGATTTTTCTTGATAAAAGGTTTTTAAGGAGACCGTGGTACATTTTGTGCCCCACGTCAAAAGGCATATCTTGAATGGACATTTAAGGGGGAGTGTCTGATTCGCACATAATTATGCTAAGTTTTATGATCTTTTCATGCCATTATTTTATGTAATATGTTATTTTAGATATATTTTACTTCCCTATGTTTGATTTTTGTTTGTAGGAATATTTGGTTGAAAAAGGGTCAAGATTTCATGAAATTGTTGTTCCGGCGGCACTGTTCACCGTTTGTACTGTTCACCGACACTGTTCCGGCGGTACTGTTCACTGATACTATTCACTGACACTGTTCCAATGCACTATTCATCAGATTAGAGTTGGGAACTACAGATTGACCAAGTTTGTTGACGGTGGACCGTATTAAAGACTTTCAGTTTTATTAGAATTTGATTTTTTATTCTTAAACTACTTCGTTTTGTACTTAGTTTCTACTTTAGTATTAGTATCCTTTTAGGAAACTACTTATTTGTAAGGAGTCTTTTACTCCTATAAATAGGCCCATTGTCTTAGTCTTAGAAAAAAAAGACAAGACAGCACAACTCAGGATAGATCTTCCGAAGATTTCCGAAGACAAAGGGCAGATTTTCTCTTCCTCTTTTCTTATGTATTT
>JAOXNR010000013.1:8685556-8723557 GCA_028571225.1 Parsonsia alboflavescens
ATGAATTTTTGAAATTTAAACAAGTTTATATATTAGTAGCGTGTCTTGATAAAAACATCCAAGAAACTTTAATTTAGAATTTTTATATAGGATTAATGAGCCTCTAAAAGGTTCCGAATCTCTGGTTACACATTAATTATATGTCCAAATTGTTTACTTTTTCTTTCTCATTAGATAGATATTAAAATTAGGAAAAAGAGATAATTATGAAAAGTGGGTCAAATTATGCCTCTAAAGAGATAAAATATAATATATATTAAGCTATATTTATTATGTGTAAAAATTTAATTTAAAAGATTTTCAAGAATCAAAGATGATTATTATTATTATGATTAAGGAAATTAATTGATTTAAATCTTTAGAAAATAAATCATAACCATAAGATTAATTAAATTATTTAAAAAGAAAATAATAGTCAGATAAATTAAAAAAATTAAATTACTTAAAAAGAAAATAATTTTCACATAAATTAAAAAATGTCAAATTTTCATATATAAGCGTAAAAAATATAACAATTTTGAATTAAATAATTATTTAAATTTAACCAGCTTTTGGAAAATATTTATAGTAAATATATTAAAAACAAAACGTTTATGTTTCAGAAGACCTTCTTTTTTCTATTAATGTATATATAGAATTTTTTTGAATCCATTTAAATCAAAGAATCACATAATATATATTATTTTATTAGGTGGTGTATAAAATGGTGTAAAAGAAGAACTATAAAATTTAGACCTTAATATTTATCTACAACAAAACGTATATTAAAGAATTGAAACAATTTGATTCTTTTAGCTTCCAATTCAAATCATATAAAACTCTACATTATTATTTATTTTAAAATAACTTCTAGGATACAAAATATTGGCCTAGACACCACTAAAAAAAAGATACAAAATACTAGACTAAATTTAACATACAATATAATTTGAAAATATTTATGATAAACCGTAATGATATATACACGTACATATTATCATCATTATAAGTCACCAGTTGTCATTTTATAAAATTAAGAAATTATTTTTTACCTAACATACCCTTTATGCAAGATTTAAAGAGAGTTGAGAGTTTTGGAAAGAGGGAGATACATAGCTCCAACATGGGTAATAAGAAAAAAACTCAGTCAACTATCTAATAAACTAACAATAATAACTTATAACTTATAATTATTAATAATAAAAGTTATCTCGAATGACTTATAAATAGTAACGGAAAAACTATAAATTTAATTAATTGAGTTTTAAAAGTGATTGAAAATTATACATAAATATTTTTCATTTTTTAATTTTAGATAAATTTTATTTTGAACAGGTGATAAATGACATTTTAAATTACTTTTTCATAAATATATTTTTAATTTTAATTTTAATTTTTTATATTTTATATTTTATACGATTATTATTAATGACTTTCCACACCTTATATGAATTTTTATACTAATATTTAATAATGAAAGGAATATTTTTATAGGAAAAAATACATCACAAATTTTTTCATATTAGGCCATATATGATAAAAAAAAAATAAATATTATCCCTTAATTTGATATAAATCACAAAATTCATATCAATAAAGTTCATATAAAAAATATTTTCTTTTATAGATCCATTTTAAAAATATTTTCGAAATGGCTGTCTATATTTAATGTAATTTTTCATCAGGTTTATCCCAACACTACTGCTAAATAACACTAGCAACTATAGAGATTCTTATCAAATTACTCAAAAATTACCCAGCAATTGTATTGCATACGATTTCTTCTTCGCAAATTCCAAAATGGAATTATAAATCAGGGCGGATAGAGTAAATAGTAATAGTAATAGAAATGGTAACATTCCTCATTACGATTTACAAAAGCCAAGGAGGAGGATTATCATCAGATTGAACGAATATGGACAAATTTACAAAAGCAGAGTAATCCAATGCCCCGCAGTCAAGGAATCCAATCCAAAGGTTTTTTCTTTCCATCGACAAAACCCCAAAATGCTCAGGCTGCGATTGATTGGCCATGTCCGAGAAGACGAGGAGGAGGAGAAGCAAAGGGGAGATTGCGAAGGATGAGAAACCGAACTCGCCTGGGTAGAGGGAGAGAAGCCTGATGGAACATATGCTCCAGAACCCTGGCCACCAACACGGTGTACTCCTCCAGCAACTCGGCCACTACTGCCACCAGTATCATCTCGATCCGATCTCTAGATGAGAAGAGGACGACGATCCTACTGCTGCTGCTGTTTTCTGATATTCAACCAACAAATTAAGCCCTTTCAACACTCAGAAGCCGTTAGTAAACGAGTCTTCAGACCAGATCTGCAAAAGATAATATAGTATTTGCTGTGGGGATAGATTTTTTTTTTCTGAAGGCTGGCGGGCTGTGTCTGGGTGCGGACTGTGACAGTACAACGGCGCCGCTGGGACTGAGGCTGGATGGATGTGGATGAATCGTGAATGAATTGAAAGGCGAAAAGGACCGTACCAGCCGGAGATGAGTGGGGCCTGAAAATTGGATCATCTCATTAAAGAGCATCCGCGTGGATATTTGTTTGAAAGGACACCTGATCATTAAGATTGAGCTGAGTGCAATTTAATAATTAATTAATAATTTTCTTTTGAGGCATATAATTGTGTCGGATAAAAGCTCCTTGATTGCTTTGATGGTTTTTATTACCTGTCCTTTGTTTTTTTCCTTCTCTCCTCACATCCTTATCCACTTTTTTCGCACTCTTTTCTTAATATTTGACACTTACATATTTCGAAAGATTTTTTTTAAAAAAAGATTAATTTCCTATTTTATCCTTAATAGTCAAACAACTTTTAATCTTCTATGGCAGTATCAGCTTACTACATTCTCATCTACCAATCTTGTGAGAAAGGAGAGAAAAGAGAAGAGTGAGATGAAATTCGAGGTGAGGCAAAATCATTTAGAATAAGTAATATTGTAATTATCTTAATTTACGTACAAAAACGTCAAGTGAGAAATATTTTGAAACGGATGGAATATTATATTGAAAAATTATGAAATGAATATAATTCACTTTCTATATATAGATCTTATAATTCACATTAATAATTTCATGAACCTATTGTAGTTCGTGAGATCCCCATACAATATAACTCTTGATTTTTTTTTTCTTCTTCCATTTACTTGGATTGATATGGACAATAATGTACGTAGATTAGATTCATATTGGTACATATTATAATACTCCCTCCCTCTTTTTATATTGAATATTAATATGTCCATTTTAATTCATTCAAAATTAAATATTTCATCTTTTAAAAATAACTATATTTTTAATATAAGTCATTCACTTAAATTTTTAATGTAAAGATTTATACTCACATGTCCAAAAATATCACTACTAATTAATAAGAAAGATAAACTAGTAACTTTATAAAAGTCAAATATGCTCAATAATTTCTAGTTATTTTTTTCTCAAATCGAAATGGGATATTCAATTCTAGAAGAAGCACTACTTCCTTTTATTTGACATGGTATATCTTTTTTTAAAATTTTTTTTTTGTTTATATATATATAGAGAAATGACAATGTAAGTGCCTTAGTGTATGCGGTGTCTACGCACCTGAAAAACCATGAAAAAATGATGTCATTTTGGAATTGGACAATTTTTTTTTAAAAAAAGAATTTTGAGCAGAGATGGAGCAGTGAACAATTGGCGAACAATCGAACTGAGACCTAGACCATGGAACCCAACAGTAGATTTGCCACCACACCACCACCGATCCATGGAAACCCACTAGATTTGCCTCACAACCATAAGCAAGCTTATCTGCTCTGCCTCACTTCTCTACTAACCCAAGACCATTGACTATCTCGTTGCTCTGGAACGACACCAATGAAGACTGTGCCCCATCACCATCACCAACATCCAAACCCATGCCACCACCCCACCCCACACAAACACCATAAGCGATCTTCGTCACGTTGTTGGAGCAGCGTCATTTTGGTGTGCGACGCTTGGCTCTGTTGTTGCCGCTACCCACACCGGTGGTTCGCCTATTGCTCTGCTTCATTTCGCTTTGCACAATTTTTTTTTTCCAAAACCGTCCCAATCCAAAACGACGTCATTTTCCCATGATTTTCCCAGGCTTGTAGATGCCGCATATACTAAGGCGCTTACATTATCATTTTTCTCTCACTCTCTCTCTCTATATATATATATTTATATATATGGTAATGCTATAGAATGCTACAGAGCACACCTTATAAAGTATTTTAATTAAATCTCTAAAAGACAAAGTTAACGGTCAACTATCTTATTTTTTTTAAAAAAAAATTAAAATTTAATCAAGTACTCCTAAGATTTAATTTACAAAAAATATTTGAAAAAATATAATTTCTGAAGAATTTATTTTTTCTTAACACCTAACAGTTAATTTTGACAGTTAGAAACTTAACCGAAGCACCCTAACATTACCCTCTGTATTTTTTATAGGATAAACTAAACTCTAAGGATACTTAATTAAATTTTAATTAATTTTTTTAAAAAAATAAGATAGTTGACTGTTAAAGAATTAATTGGAGTACTTCTTAATGTGTGTTTCATACCACACACTAACATTTCCATAAATAAATAAATAAATAAATATATATTTATACGGTTTTGCTAAGGTGCGCTCCGGAGCACGTCTTAATGCGCACTCCAACCGTTACCGTAACGGAATTCTTGCTCTGCTTGGTTGGCTGCATGAGTACTGTAACAAGAATTCCGTTACAGCAACGATTGGAACGCGCTCCGGAGCGCATATTAGCAAATCTGTATATTTATATATATAAAGTCTCACGACAACATCTTTGATTTAAGGATAATATAACATTCAATTTTAACAAAAAGGAATATATCTTTTTCTGGACCTCGTGATCTCATTACAGTATCTCGTAAAGGGAGTAATTGACTAGATCATACTAATCTCTGGAGAAATGCGAGCATGCCTCTTCTCCTGATATATTTCCTTAAGAGGAAATTAATTTAATATCCTATGCTATGACTAATGTGGTAATTTTCTGTTGATCTTTGGGTGGCAAGATCAAGAGCTTTCAAGACCTCTTCAATGGACGTCCTATCTAAAATATATATATATATATATATATATATATAAATTTTCTGATGATCCAGATGGGCTTAGGATATAGTCACTCCTTTCTAATTTAAATACTCAACCTGACTGGACCAAGAAAAAAAAAAAAGAGGATATTTTGTACAAGAAGTTGGATTGAGACTTCTTGTACAATCCAAGGCAATGCATATTATTCTGTGTTGAAATAGTTTGTACGTACCAAAATATTCTGCTTATCTTAGAGAGTGTTGATAAAATTTGAACTTAAAATATATGATCTGTACTTTCGTCATTCCATTTATTGAGATTTCCGAAGAAAAGCATTTCAAACAAAGTCTATTATGCATTATGTGACTACAATTACACATCAGGATTTAGTTGGAAATTGGTCTAAGAAGTCTCGATCCAAGACACAAAACAAGTTAAGGGCGGATTGGAGCAAAGAAACATTAATTCAAGACGAGGCCCGAATTGACTTAAGAAATCCAGATCTAATACAAGTCCCAAATTTGGCCCCAAAAAAGTTAATCCAAACTAATACAAAAGAAGTCTTCTTAATTTAAAGTAAAACCACTGGCCAAAAAAGTTACAATCCAAGGAAATGTCTCACAAGGTCCAAATTTGCCTGAGAAACTTTGATAAAATCAATGTCAAGACTCAAGAACCAAAAGTCTCAATCCAAGGCAATGCTATGCCAAAAGGAAAAGTCTTCAGGTGAGCTCCAAGTTTGCTTAATAGTAAGCCAAGAAGACCCAAGTTGGAACAAGAAGTCTCAATCCAAGGCAAAGGTTAAATTGACGAAAGCAATGAAATCTGAAATCCAAGACGAGAAATAGAAGTCCACAGATTAATTATTCTGATTCATAATGTTCCTTTAAAGGATCTAACTAAAGACAAGGCTACATGCACGTTGTTCCAATAAAATATAAATCAAATTTGTACAGAAGATTTAAATTTAGGGAAGATGACGATAATTATGGAATTGTATTTTGTCAATAATTAAAACCACATTACAGAAGAATAGAGATGAGGAGTTACTCAAGTCATCTAGATTAGACATATGAAATCCACAATAAAACTGTTACTTGATCATCGACGTCCACAATATAAAACTTACTCCACAAAAATGTTTTCAAAGAAAAAGAAAAGAGTTAATGGGTAGATCTCAGAAAATATCTGATCAGACTTTTAAATAATCAAGGTAGGAAAAAGCTTATATATGGATCAAACCAACATAACAAAGCCAAAATAGAACTTCAGGTAGAAGATCACCACAAGTCCCAGTCCCTTCAGTAACGATGTCTGCTGCTCTTGTCACGATCACGCTCTCTTTCCCTTCTACGTTCTCTGCTGTGCTCATAATCATAATCATAGTCTCTATCTCTCAACTTATCCTGTTCTCTGCCTCTGCCTTGATGCCTGTCCCTGTCCCTGACCCTCTCATCACGATCTCTTCCTTTATCTCTGCTTCTTTCTCTTCGATCCCTATCACTTCCGCCTGCTAGAAAATGCATTTCATAAAAAGCATCAGTGACATCCTATAGTGTGTGACTCCAATCAACCTCCACACAAGATGCCTAAGAATAATTTTTTCTTCTCATCTTTTCTTTCACTTTTGATGAACATAACAGCTTCCTCTACCATAGGTTCTGGGCATTTGCAGCATTAAAAGCATATAAAATGCCTTCAACACCAGACCATTGAGAAACATAAAACCAAATAGAAAAGAATTCTACATATGCCAGCAAATCACACACCATATGAAATTGTTCATACTCTTTTGCTTCCAAACTTCATCCACTATACACTTGCATGCTGTTAGGTCGAGTGGAATCGGGATTCCATTCAACCTCAATTCCCAGGAATGTCTATCCCCATGTTCATTTATGTCTATTTCATCCAAAATACCTATTCCTTGGAATCCTTATTCATGCCAACATGTGGAATAACAATTCCCCACCAAAATGTCAGTTTTGCTATTCCCCATGCATCTAGCATGGAAAAAAAAAATTCTGCATCCAAAATATCCTTTCGTCCTATTGCCATAATGATTTTCCAAGTTGTCACCTCCTTAAAGATCAGTACTTTTTCAAAATCTTATACATCCTTATCTATTCCATTCCCGGCTAATTCCATTCTTGCAAACCAAATGCCCCGTTATTGTATATATGATTTAACTAGTTTTGATGTCATCTCAATAGCAATTAATTGATGTTGCTTCAGATATCCTTTTTAACTTTTCTTTTCCTGATTTTGCATCTGACTTTCTAACCAGTCAACTAAACAATTTATCAAAAATTGGTCATCACCAAGGAAAACCACATCTTTAGACATAACTTGCTTTAGTATTTTGTTTCCCTGAACTAGATGTAGTTGTCATTAGCTACCACTGTCTAATGGAGCTAAAGGGTAAACTGTGATCTAATTTGGTAAGAGAAGAGAACTAACAAAAAAGAGCAAACTAAAAGCCATCATAATTTTAGGAGAACTCATGCTGCCAATATGGTAACCACTTGCAGCAATTCCCATTCCTCCCCTGCAGTAGTCAGCAATTATCTTCCCTATCCCTTTTGTTCTTCTCCCTCCCAATTTTTAGTTATTACTACTCATTAATTATTATTATTCTTTTTCAGGTGGAAATTCAAACCATCATAGAGTTCCAAAACCCACCACCAAGCATACAAAATCTTCAAAAAATTGAGACTAGAAAACATTTCAATGTACAATTAACTGGAAAAGTTAAAAGTTTGGTTCTATGGCTACTTTGTTGAATAAAAGAAAATAATGCAGATATGCACCCATTGATAAAACCTTTAACAAAATAATTCAAATATTGAATGGAATAGGTTGGGACTGTAGTATTAATAGCTGCAGTTAGGGGAAAATATTGATCAAGCTACCCCAGTTTAAGACCATACCTAGTTCCTCCACCTCCCACCCAGCACGTCCAACACCAGGAAGGTTCTGACCTGCTTCAGCTTGTTGTGTTTTAGCACGGAATTTCTTCTTTAGATTCCCAAATTCATCATACATTTCACCATCATCCTGAGATTATTTTTTGAGGGAGTGAGGAAGGAGAACCAGAATACAATAATCATTTTCCAGAATGAAAGAGAAACAGATGACATTTCCTAAAAACAGCTTAACTTAAAACAGATGTGGAAACTGACTTAATTTTATGAACTGGGAATAGCACCCTAGTAAATAGTCTTACTACCTCAGCTTCACGTCGCCTTCTTTTAGTTTCTTCTAATTCTTCTTCATCAAGTTCTTTATAGCCACCAGCCCGTCCTCCTCTGCAGAATTAGTACCCAAGAACAAAGACAATATTTAGTTAATTGCACTTTCGAAAATAGAAAAAGAAGCCTTAGTATTAAATAACCATATTAACCAGATGAGAAAAGATTAGCATTTGAGGAGGTTGTACATTAGTATGGCCTTCCAAGAAATCAATTCTAACTAAAGATAAGGAACCCTAAGACCCTTCCTTCCTCCAGATACAAAAACTTCAAATAAGACACTGGCAACTAAATAACTAAACATGAGTTCAAACATTTTAAATAAATAAACAAGAACTCAGAGATAATCTCATAAACTTTTCTGCATATTTTTAGAAGACAAAAACACTTTCTGTGCAAAACACAACAAACCATTAACAAGCGACCATGGAGTAAGGAGTTCAATAGTACACGTTCACTTCCCTTTTTCAATTTCTTGAAATTCGATGTTCTCAACAAAAGAAAAAGAAAAACATAAATGGAGTACAATTTCTACATCAATAAAGCATCTTTTATTTAAAATATAAGATGGAAAATAAAAAAACATAGCATATTGTAATATTTCCAATTTTCAAAGCATGGAAACAAATAAAAGTGACTATGAAATTAATCCTGTAATAATGCAACTCTCAAGTATGGTATAAATTCTTTTTAACCATTAGTAATTACAGCAATACAAAGGAGTATATCAATATCAAATAAATTTAAAAATCAACTCCAAAAACACATTTTATCAGTTTCATCTCAAGTTTGTATACAATTAAGGGCCTAACCCTCATAATTGTATTTATTATTTTTTTCCTTCTTCTTTGGCCTTGGGTAGGGATGCAAATGACCCAAGTAAATTTTCAAGCAAATCAATGAGGTTGAGTTGAGCTAAGCTAAAAATTGAGCTTGAGCTAAGCTCATAACATGTAACTTTTATTATAATCAGATATAACTTATTGTTTATGTATGGCTATAATATTATATAAATTTTTATTCTAATATTATATATAATATTTATTACATAACTAGAGCAAAATTTGAACTCTTTTAAGCTCAAGCTGAAGCTTGGCTTGTTATCCCAAGCTCAGCAGAGGGTAAAGAAGATTTGAACCCCATTCAGTCCAACATACGAATCAGACATTCAAGAAGTTAAGCTAAAAGTTTTATGGCAGTAAATGAACTCATGTATTAAAAACCAATAATAATGAATTTGCATGGTTTTCATACAAATAACGAAGTTTATAAAAGATAAAAATGTAGTTCCTCATTAGATTTATTTATTAATGAAAAAAGGGAATATTGATGTAGACAAGAAAAGAATAAAGAATCAGACAAGTGTAAATTGAATCATCATCTGATGTCTTAGCTCTGGGAAATTTTACCTTATGAGCCATTAACTAGCAATGTCTAGCTTATTTGAGTTATATGTGGTCAAGGGTATTTCTATAATTTTGAGACATTAAGAAAATCCCCATTCTTTTAATCACTGATTTTTAGGACCTTTAAGCAGTGAAGGATGATGTGGAGCTTGTTTATTGTGAGGGTTTGCCTCTTTCCTCTCCATTCTCCTGCGGGATTCCTTCCTTCTATTTGTTCTTTGTTCTCTTTTGACAAAATTAAGCTCCTTTCTCTAAAGAATTCCATCACCGCTTCAGCAACACCGTATCAGCAACCACACCATCACTCAAGCATGAATAGAGCTTTACCAATAGAGTCTATTAATAGTATAATTCTTCTCACTGAGAGATGAGATGTCTCAAATTATTAACTAATATTCAGCAGCTAGATTAGTGTCTGAGAATTTGGGCTGCAAACATGCCCTAGGTGCAACTATTATGATTTGTTTCTCTTTGGTGTCCTCAGAGTTCGATCTCCAATTTTTTTTGGTTAATGTGACATACATTCAGCAAAAATATAGCTTTGTTTTTTAGATAGAAGTTTCTACATTCGTGCTAACTCTATTAAGTAGGCTACAATTCGATCACTGATTTCAGCTAATTTTTCTTTCTGAGCTTAGCAAAATCTATCTCAGCTTCATAGACCAAGTTTAGAGATTTTAATACACATCAACACTTCCTGAATAACTTCATTCCCAACTTCAAGTAAACAGGATCACACTTTCAATAAGTGTTATATCCTATGGTTAAAGATGTAAAATTCAACAATACATATCCACATCAATATTTTGCCTGTTAGAGAGTACTAGAATCGTACCTTACACCACCTTCATTGTGACCAGGTTTATTGGTGTTGCATATGTTACATTTAGTACGCTTTGCCCAGTTGATGTTACCACACCTAAGACAACAAATTATAAGGAGTCAGAAAATAAACATAAGATTTCAGCCCCTTTTTTGGGTTTTATTTATTTATTTATTTTGGGGGGGGGGGGGGGGGATTGGTGTGGGTAGAAGGCAGCATATTTCGGGAAATGGAAATAGAAATATCCCATTCCCATGTTTAATGCATATTTTCATCTAATGCATGTACCCAGATAACAAAGATTGATTAATAACTTAACAATTACGGACATCGAACATAAGTGTACAGTATGGAATCATCTTTTCTGTCTAACCTTCAAACATTATTCGATGCTGTCCATCTATGTCCATATAGTTTATTTATGGGCTCATCAATAACATCAAATGATTGCAGAAAGTGGAAATGGCATCCAAGGCTATCTGAAGCACTAAAAACAAGAGAATCTAAGGCATCCAAGCCACAAATGTACAGAACAATTTCATGATCAAAAAAATGCTGCAGAGAGACAAGTCCAAATTCTATAAGGTACATTAGGTAAATATATATTATCAACAATTCCGGCAGATAAAGAAAGTACATGAGATCCCGGTTGTGTCAAATCAGTCACAGTGGCAGCGAGAAGCTTTTTATTCTTCCCGAAAAGAGAAAGAAGAAAATTAAATAAGAAAAATGGTAAAAAATCTTTTTTTTTAAAAAAACCCTTCAAATGATGAGACAATAATTTCAATAACTGAGAAGCGCCTTGGTGTTTAGAGAAGTCCTAACTAAGAACTCCTGAAGAACTTATCTAGGAGAGGAAAAACAATTACCACATTGTCCACCGGTGGCGGGAGAGAGGGAAGTCAAAAAGACCTTTTTGAAGTCCTATTCAAGCTCAAAATCATTAAATCAGGAACTCCACTATCAAATTTTTATTCATTAATTCAGAGGATTTTCACAGTTCAGGGACTTTTCATTTTTTCCACCAAAACATTGGACACCTTTGCAGAACAATATCACTGTAAGGCTATCAAACACAGTAACTTATATTTATTTAAGAAAGTGTACAAGCTATGTCATACTCAATCCTTTTGGCACAGCTAAGAATTAAATGACTTGCTCCACAGAAATTCACATTAATTGATTTAAAAATAGTATTAGAAATATGAGTTTGAAGCATGGACTCATTTTTTAATATTTTCTAATTCTTTAAGAGGATATGTTAAAAACTTTGCATTAAATCCATTCAATGTGACGATGTGCTCATATCTTCATAACATCTAGGTATTATGCCTTATCCATGTATCACTAATAAATTTGTACCAAATCTAAATACAAATCTCCATTCCCTTACATATATCAATCAGGAATTTCAAAGAACAATCTACCAAGCTAATTAAGGTAAGCTAAGCAATAAATTCTTCACGTCTATTTTTGGTGGATTTCATTCTTACAGCAGGAAAAAAAAAATGAAGCATTTGCGCATGGTGAAATTTGCTGAGACTATTCCCACGAAGAGAGAGAGAATCAAAGGTGTGGCATAAACACAAGAAAACTACAATAGAATAGAGAGTCAATGGTGAAGTCTTCTGGTTCTATTAACGTGACTAATATGTATACATGTAACGTATCAACATAACATGCCAAAGACTCAACCAGAGACTCATCAAGCAAAGTGGAAACATTTTTTCATGCTAAAAGATCGTGTGAAGCAAATCAAGAGAAGAGATCATGCTGAGGTCAAATCAATTTAAAAGTAAATGGAAAAATGTGTCTCTGTGTGTTTGAGAGAGGGAGAGAGCAGAAAAGGCAAACTGTTTAGCATGATAAGTTATAAAACTAAGCCATATTTCCATATGATCAGAATGAAATGAGATGGATATTCCTTACATTGGACATGGCCAGTCATTTGGTCCAAAAAGCCCCCCACCACCAACACCACGGTTAGGGCCACCAAGCTCAGCATTACCACGGCCTCTTCCACGCCCCCCTGATCCTGTAGCACCACCAGAAGCACCAGATGGCCGTGCACTACCACAGCGGTTGCACACACCACGAAATGCAAAGTTCACATTGGAGCAACTGCCACCAATACGAAATACCAAAAAAAGGTGAAAAAATTAAACTAAATTATTTACTGTGCCTATAGGCAAATTAAAGGAAAACATATCACAAAGCAGACAAAAAATCAAGAAAGAGTGGCTCACCAATAGTCACATCACAGACCTTGTATTCGGACACATCCAGTCTCCATCTTGTTGCCATGCTTTTCCTGGAGCATCTCCCCGGCCTCGACCTTGTCCTCCTCCATTCATATCCCTAGCAATGTCCTCAGGACCACCAAAATCACTACCCAGATTTGGATCAGCAGCAATATTCCCTGAGTTAAATGTCTGCTCATCTTTGCTCTTAGACTGAGCCATGAAGACACCAATTGCCACACCATGAAAGTCCTTATTATTAAACCATTCAACAGCAGCTAAGGCAGCGTGAGGATCCTCATAAGTAACTGTAGCATCCCCTTTGGGCTCATTTGTGACTTTGTCACGATACAGCCATATTCTGGGTCTACCAGTCCGTTTGTCTTTCTGATGGATACAAATAATAATTAAACATAAAAATTCCCAAGTTTCAATAGTAACACTACCAAAATCAAAAAATAAGCATGAATCCCAAATTAAAAGGGGAAAAAAACCATAAATTTCCACTACATAGACTTAGCCCAAGAGGATTGTACTGTTCAATACACAAAGACCAAGGAACTGATGAATTACGTATGCAGGCAAGTGGTATCAGAATGCAAACTAATTCACAACAATACCTGATCAAAACTCATACCTTTAGCACACCAATCGTGCCAAAAAACTCAGCCAACATATCTTCACTTGTTCCAGGAGGCAAATTACAAACATATACAGAACCATTTGAAGGGGCAACGTTTGCAGAGTAGTTCGCCATTCGTGCTCCAATCTCATGAAATCCGGAAATCTAAAAGCACAAGGGCAAAAAACTAAGGCAGGCTGTAGGTCAAAGTGAATTTGGATGGAAGTGCGTTTGCAGGGATACAGAGAAAAGGGCAAAAATTATTACTATTGCTTTGCTTTCTTTTGTTATTGAGAACGAAGAAAGGCATAGATAAATAAATAGTCCCTCAAACTTGGCTGCCTCAGCGGTGAAGGTAGCCTCCGCCCTTGAAATGTTTGGGAGTTTGGCATCCCTTTGCCTTTTCTTTCACAGTTTATCATTTTCGTTAAAAAATAAACGAGAAGGATAAAATTTCCTTTAAAACTAAAACCCCTTCTTTATGGAAAATTATGATGCTGTCCACAAATAGAGACGGATATTTGAATCTTATAATCGAAATTTTACAAGGTACGTGTACCCCTTTTTTTTTTTTTCTTATTTTATACTTTATGTTTATTTACTTAATATAAATCATAAGATCGGTATATCGGATATGACTCATGAGATCTACGATAAATTTTATCATTTCTTTTTTAAACCATAGATTCTCATTTCTTTGAAAGAGGCAACACTTAAGAATAAGATAAAGGCTTTTAACCTATTTAGTCAAATATATTTAGGTCAAATCATATCGATAGATCATAATGACAAAAGACTTGTGGGATTAGGGCTAAAAGTTAAATTGTCATCTGATATTACTCTATATTTATCAATATTCACCCAGTTATATCGAACAAACTTTTAATTCTTATAATTTAAATTAATGAAATATTTATATAACTAATTTTGAATAATCTTTTGGTATATATTTATTTCAAATAAGTGTTAATTGTCATGTTTTATTAATTTAGTGGTAATCAATAACCTTTAGGATCAGGAGATTTCGAATTCGAGACATGACAAAGATAGGTGGAGTGTCACCCTCAATTCTCAAGCAAAGAGATATAGGGAGGGTAAGGGGAGAGGTGAGTAAAATTTTTTTTTATAAAAAAAAGGGTGTTAGTTTAATTTTAAAATTTATTAAATATGTGTTTAATTTAAAATATTATCATTATATTTGGAAAGAAATAAGTAAAAATTTGAAGCGGTTATTCCAAAAAAAATATTAAATTTTCTAAAAATGTTACTTAATAATGTCTGATAATTTTAGATATGCATTGAAATAGAATTTTATTATTATTATTATTATAAAAAAAGTAAAAAAAAATTCATGAGATATTATTAAAAGAAAAATATAATTATTGGCTAAATCAGGACTCAAACTATATACTCTTGATCATTTTGGTCCCTAAAGTATTTTTTTTGCCAAATCAGGATTCAAACTATATACTTTTGACCATTTTGGTCCATAAAGTATTTTTTTGGACAAATCCAGACTTAAACTATTTACCAATTGGCCATTTTGATCAGAATGTTAAAAAAAGTCATCGGAATTTTGAGTCAATGGTGGGTTGATCAAATTGGGGAGAGCATTTCTGTCAATACACTATTCATTAAAAAAAGAAAAAAAGATCCCGACACTATTCATCTTCTCCAAATTAGTTGTCGGCGAAATCGACCTACTTTGGGTCTCACTAACATAGGGAAACCGACCTGGCAAGGAGGCTAAAGGAAGGAAATTACTCAAGTGAGCTTGAAGCAACAAGGGCAGCGAGTTCAGTTCCCATGCAGGGAAGAAAGTTCATAACCAGTGATGGGACAACCACCCCATTTTGATCCATTCCATGATATGCAAAAATTAATGAAGGAAAATGTCTCAAGTCTGGAAAGGGAATCTTCATAAAAGTCATTTCTAAATCGATTAGCTGAACTTACCCTAGCTCGAGCGACAGGGTGGTTGATCAAGGGATACCGGAAAGAGGAAAATCAGAGAAGATGAACAGTATCGGGATCATTTTTTTTTTTTTAATGAACAGTGAAATGACGAAAATGCCCTAAGCATTTCGGTCAACTTGCTGTTGATTCACAAAAGTATTAAAATGGCTAATCGGTAAATAGTTTAAGGACCATACAGACAAAAAAAAAAAACCTTAGGGACCAAAATGGCCAAAGGTGTATAGTTTGAGTCTTGATTTGGCCAAAAAAAATACTTTATAGATCAAAATGGCCAAAAGAATATAGTTTGAATCATGATTTGGCCAATAATTTAAGAAAAATATTGTATTTTCCAAAACTATTACTTGATGATATCTAATAATTGTAAACTAGATGAAGACTTGCACGATGTGTGATGAAGTGTATTATTTTATAGTAAATTTCTTAAAATGCGATGTTAAACATTTAAGGGAAAATAGTATTTTTTAGTCGACTAGAATTTTTATTTTGGTCATAATGGTCATTTTTCATTATTTTTAACTTTTTAGATCCTTTAAGATTTTATAAGTTGTTATTTTGGTCTTTTTGTTAGAAAATTCATTTTTTAGTCAGGGTCCAATGTTTAACGTCATTTTTTGACCACTTAATAAAGGGTATTTTGAGAATTCTACTACATAATTTTTATTTTTATTTTCCTTTTATCCAATTTGCAAATCTGTCATTGCCTTATACCATAATGTCTTCATGGGAAATTGTTGGTGGAGGTAAAATGAAAATTATTGTCAACAGTTATGGTTGAGGAAGAGAGGAATGAGCAATCCGGAGGTTGGTGATCATGAGAGGGAGATCCTTAGCCTCTTCTTCATCCTCATCATCAATATCAAAGGTAGTAAAACTAATGCACGAGCACCACTCCTAACCTTGAGCCAGACCATCTAATATTATTGAATTCTCCATTTTTTTTTCACCAGTGAGATTCTAAAATTCCCATAGAGAGAAAAAAAATATATGTCTTGTATTTATTTCTTAAAAAAGTACTCAAAGTTGTGAATGGATTGAGGAAGAATCAAAACCCACCTCCTTTACTAAATCCAATGTACTTGAAAAAATTATATTTAAAATCAATGACCTTATTTATCTATATTGAAATTCTCTTGTTGCTAATTTGCCTTACAAAAGTTCAGTTGGAACTTATAATGTGCTAACAATCCAGGTGACCAATTTGAAGAACTCCAAGATCTTCAAAATCCTGCAAGATATATAAACACAAGACAGACAAATTCATATCTTTGTGATAATCCAAATATTCCAAAAATGATAAAAAGATCCAGCATATGTCATTACTAAAATCAACAATCTTCTCTTTGACACCTGCTAGGTCTCATCACCCTCACACATGCAAAATTTATTAAACTGGTGATTACCATGGTGATAACTTGGTGTAAGTCATCAACCAAAATTCAAATCAAACAAACCAACAGAGTTGCTCCCTTTTCATGTTTGGATCTCGTAATCACCATGGTAATCACTTGGTACAGGCCATCAACCTAAGTTCAGAGCTCTCCCTGTCAACATGTTCCTCCAAAAATCATGGGCAAGCAATCAGAGAGCACAGTGTAGTAATTAGAGAGAGCAGTGTCCCATTATCTTCCCCTTGATGAGGCCTAGAAGGACTCATAACAACAAACTGGAGAAGATTAGAATTAGAAAATATCACTTTTAAACTTAGAAAACATCCCAATGAAGAAACAAAATTTGAAGTTTGTGTCCTTCCTACTTAAGGTCAATAATGACCTTCTAGTCACTTGATTTGCTTGTTGTGATGGTATTCCCTACCATCCATCTACTTTCACGTCACCTGGAAGCCATGAGTAAAAGAAAAGATAGTTCTTGGTAAGAAAACAATGAGTCACAATGAACTAGAATTGGGCAATTTTGAACAAAAAATAGAGGTAGACTTTTCCATGTAAAAAGAACTGTGTGATGGGAAACAATATAGTGAAGAGAATTAGAGTTATTATAATAAGCACATATCACCAACAAATATCAGGGAAATCAAACAGATTTTAATCAGATAATTATGAAAATCAATGACATAAATGCATATATAATTAGATAATCTTGTCCCTGGAGAAGCCTATCACATGTGTGTAAGTGTGCAGGGAACAACAAATTAAAAACAAAAAAAAAAAAAAAAAAATCTATCCCTTATCATGTTTTTCTTCCTCAAAAACAAGTGCAGTACTAGCTTTCACCATTTTCCTAAGGATGTAGCCCTCTTGTGACGACAATCAAACTTTTGTTTGAGTGATAACATTTATGAATGGTAGGTGATCACTAACCTCTTCCCTTTTCCTTTTTTTTCTCCTCCTTTTTTTTTTTTAATCAAAGCAATGACGTTCACATGCCTCAGACCAGTAGTTCTTTTTACTCCTTAAAAAAAATAAAATAAAATAAACCCTAAAAGTGCATAAAATCTCATGATGAGCGAACCAAGGTAAGGTAATCAGAAAACATACACATAAATCTACATGATTATAATTAATAAACATAATAATGAGAATAAAATCATATCAACGCCCCCTAGATAGGTCCTTTGATGGAGTTTATGCTAAAATATCAATACCCTCAACTATGTGATTGGTTTGAAAGCGTAGCAAAAGATTCTTGAATATGTTGGCTGTACTTAGGTGATCACAAAATACACTCATGGTTCCTTGTGTGGTTTCAATAAAGTCAAAATTTACTCCAATTTCTCAAATCCCTAAGCAATTTTTTATATCTCTGAATAGAACTTTGTTTAACATGTCCTTACCTTTGTCCTTTGAATTCATCTTGGTGATTACCTCTTCTAGATTTTCAACTCGTAGTGACAACTTTTGTGTGCCCCTTTGCTGATCTTCCCACTTCTTTTTCATTAGTTGCTGTAAGGTTATCAACTCATCATCCTGATCACCATACACAAAAGAGTTAGAGGTAACATTCAAAGCAAAAATACCTGGGCCATCAAATGACATTCCTTCATTAGTTTGAGCCAAGAGAGATTTCTTCAATTGGTTTGGACATTCTTTCGCCATGTGCCCAAATCCCTTACATTCGAAACATTGATTCTTAGCAGTTGGACACCCTTGGTTATCAGGTTGGTAATCTTGTTTGAAACCTCTTTGCTTTCTCTGCTGGATATGACTAATCACCTTTTGAGTAAGATAAGCCACATTTTCTCCGTAACATTTGCATGATCACCCTCTTGCGGAGAATTTTGATCACCTTGAACTAATGTGAGTGGAAAGCTATCATTCATTGCTGGAGTAATGGCATATTGACTCATGGGAAATGAGAAGTTCATATACTAATTGATAATTTGCTGATCAGTTAGACTTAACACATTCCCAATAATCACAGCTGCTACCAATGCCTTGAGAGCCAATGATCCATTTTTCTTCCTTTGTCTAATATCCTTGCTGATCTCAAACTTTTGTAGAGAACCCAACAACTCTTCTGTGTCCATATCATCAACATGTTTGAATTCCCATAGACATTCAATCTTACTTTCAAACTTATTGGTTAGTGATATGCGAAATTTCCAATTTACCTCTCTTTTTGGAATTTTCACTCCCAACAAGTGTTGGGTTAGTTCACCTCATTGTGAGACCCAGCCCATTGGAAAAAGAAAATAAAATAAAAGAACAAAAGAAATGAAATACGAATGTTGGTGCAAAGCTTATTCAAGAACCTTGACTTCTTGGGTAAAAGTAAGAGACAAAAAGGCTTTTGCCTTTTGAGTGTTGATCTCGGTGAGACAACAGAGACAAAGAAAACACACTCACAAGCAAGGCTGAGAAGGGTTTCTTCATTCTTCACCAAATCAAGATCAAGGGGCGATTTCTTCACTTGGTTAAGCTCAGACTTTGTCTGTAAGGTCTTTTAGACAAGTTTTATTTGTTTATTAATCTTGATTTGGTTGTCTTTGTACTTTTGGTGTTGTTAATCCATCTTTGGTGATGATATTGTATTGTAGTGGTGTGTGGGGTAGCCAAAATATTGTTGTCGATACTTTGGTGTTTATATGAGCCTCTAGAGTGCCTTTAGAAAAGACTAAGTAAACCTTTTTGATATAGTGGAGAATTTGGCTGTGGATTACGGTCCTGTGGTTTTTCTTGATCTGGATTTTTCACGTAAAAATTTTAGTGTCTATTTTTTTTGTTTATTTATCTGTTGTTAGATTACTTGAGATGACTTAATATCTGTGGTATATTCTATTAACTCATTTTATCACACAAGGGGAAAGAAGTTTATTCTGGGTATTGCATGTTGAATATTTGTAACAGGCCCTTCCTTCCCAACAAGTGGTATTAGAGCTTAGGTTGACTCTTGTTGGCTATTGGTTGTCTGAAAAATATTTGGGTAGATTTCTTGTGTTGACTAAAATGGTTGTTGGCATGATTAAATTAAAGGGGGCCAGCAATTACCCCACATGGAAGAGAAAAATTAAAGATAAACTTCACAATAAAGATTTACATGAACCCTGTTGAGGGTGATGGTGAAGAAAGCAAACCTCCAGGGAAACAGATAAACAGTGGGACACAATGCACAAAAAGGCTTCCACAATTATTAGAAAATGGGTGGAATCTAATGTGTTCACTCATATTGAAAATGAATAGAGGGCTAATGTGAAGTGGAAGACATTTACAGACTTGTATGAAAGAAAGATAGCACGGGACAAGATAATCTTTTTGAGAAGATTAGTCAGCCTGAAATACAAAAAGGACAGTGGATGACCACATAAGTACCTTTCAGAGTCTAGTGAACAAGTTGAGAACCTTGGGAATCAGATTTGATGATGAAGTTCAAGCAAACCTGTTACTTATTTCCTTTTCGGACAATTGAGAGACTATGATAGTTACAATTAGTAACTTAGCTTCAGGTGGAATTCTTAGCATGGAATTAGTTGAAGAAAGGTTACAAGATGAAGAAATCAGAAGAAGAGAACAAGGTGGTGAATCCTTCTTTGATACAGGTGCACTTGTTATATAGAAACAGAATAGGAGAGGAAAAAGTCAATAGAGATACAACAAAAAATCCTTCAAGAGAGAGATCCAAGTCTAGAAGAAGGAATGTTTAGTGTTTTCATTGCAAGAAATTTGAGCACAAAAGATGTGAGTGCAAAATCCTCAAGCAAGAGCAATCTTCAAGGGAACAGCTTAGAGACAGAAATCAACAATTGAAATCCAAAGATACCTCAATCATGGCTTCTGATGAAGATGTGATAGTGGTCTTGGATGATGAAAATTCAGTTAATCTCTTGTGTCAAGAAAGTTACTGGGTAGTTGATTCAGGTGCCTCATATCATGTGACTCCTCGTAGGGAAGTCTTCACTTCTTACACTAGTGGTGAATTTGGTTCAATGAGGATGGGAAACAAAACTACTTGCAAGATTATTGGTATGAGAGATATTTGCTTAGAGACTAATATTGGCTGCCGATTGTTGCTTAAGGCTGTCAAACATGTTCCAGATGTTGGATTGAATTTAATTTCAGCAAGGAAGCTTGATGATGAAGGCTACAGTAATCAGTTTGGTGAAGGTAAATGGAAGCCCACCAAGGGTTCTCTTGTGATGGCTAAAGGAAAGAAGATTAGCACTCGTTATGTGACTGAAGCAAAAATCTACAAGGAGACCTTAAGTGTAGCTAAAAATAAGATTGGCATTGAACTTAGGCATAGAAGACTTGGGCACATGAGTGAGAAAGGGCTTTAGATACTAGCAAGGAAAAAGTACATCCCTTATGTGACAGGTACATCTCTGAAATCTTGTGATCATTGCTTAGCTGGAAAAACACATAGTGTTTTATTTCACACATCCCACACATACAAGAAAAATGGTATTCTTGACTTGATTCATTCTGAGGTATGTCAAATGGGTGTTAGAACACTTGATGGAGATGCACTCTATTTTGTAACTTTTATTGATGATTGTTCTAGAAAAGTGTGCGCATTTGTTTTGAAATCAAAAAACAAGGTATCTGATGTCTTCAAAGAGTTTCATGTCAAGATGGAAAGAGAAACTTGCAGAAAGCTCAAATGTTTGAGAACTGATAATGGTGGTGAACATAAAAGACTTTTTGAAGCCTACTATAAAGACCAGGGGATCAGACTTGAGAAGACAGTACCTAAGATTCACAGAATAGAATGGTGTGGTAGAGAAAATGAACAAAACAATTGTTGAAAGAATCAAATGAGTGCTTTCTCATTCCAAGTTATCTAAAGGTTTTTGGGGTGAAGCTCTAAGGACTATAGTTGATTTGATCAACCTTTCTCCATCAGTTAGACTTTTGGGGGAAGTACCAGAGAAAGCTTGGATAGGGAAAGATGTCTCATACAAAATTTGAGAGTCTTTGGCTGCAGGGCATTTGTTCATATTCCAAAGGATGAAAGATCAAAACTAGATAGGAAAGGAAAAGAGGGCTCAGGATCTTCTATTACACAATTACGTGCAACTCCCTATTACACCCGTAGAAATTTAACACGTGTCCTTGAAAGATCAAGTTCTCCTAAGATTTAGTTTATCTTTTTAGGTTTTAATATTAAAAGCTATGAATAAGATTTTTATTAATATTTTAATAATGTAACTTAGAGTAACACACAAATGTACAATAAGAGATACGAACCCACCAAGGAGTGCTTATTTCTGGGATATGGGTTTGGATACAGCTTATGGGATCCAGTGAACCAGAAAATTATCAAAAACAGAGATATTGTATTTCTAGAAAATGAGCATTATGGGTATGTGGAGAAGGAAAAGGAACACAAAGCTCTTGATAAGTCTCCAATATATCTAAAGCCATCCTCCACTCCTACAATTGATGATGATCAAGAGGGAGGCATATAGAAAAATGAAGCTGAAAATGATGTTGAGGAACAAGAGCCCCCACTAGTTAAACAGGGTTTGAGAAGAACTTCAAAACAACGTAAACCAAGTTCAAAGTATCCTCTTGAAGAGTATGTGAAAGTTAGTGAAGTAGGTGAACCAGAATTAGAGAGCTTCATGGAAGCCATTTCACTTGAGTAGAAGAAAGAATGGTATCAAGCTATGCAAGAAGAATTGAAATTCTTGTATGAGAACCACACCTATGACTTGTTGAAATTGCCGAAGGTGAAGAAAGCGTTGAAGAGCAAATGGGTTTACAAATTAAAAGTTGAAAATAATAGTTCACAACCAAGGTATAAAGCAAGGCTAGTCATGAAAGGATTTGGTCAGAAAAAGGGTGTAGATTATAAAGAAATATTATCTCCAGTTATGTTGTGAAGATGTCTCCTATCCAAGTTGTTCTTGGCTTGGCTGCAAGTTTGAATTTCAAAGTTGAACAACTTGATGTAAAGACTACTTTTCTTCATGGAGACTTGGAGGAAGAAATCTACATGGAACAATTGGAAGGGTTAGGTGAAAAGCAAAGAAAATCATGTTTGTAGATTGAGAAAGAGTTTACATGAACTCAAGCAAGCACTTCGAGAGTGGTACAAGAAATTTGACCCTTTCATGGCAAACCACTAGATCAAGAAGACTACATTTAACCATTGTGTATTTGTGAAGAAATTTTATTTCTAATAATGACTTTATTATTCTCTTATTATATGTTGATGACGTGTTGATTGCTGGTCATGAGGTTCAGAAAATTGACACAGTAAAGAAAGCACTAGGCAAACAGTTTGCAATGAAGGATTTGGGTTTAGCTAAACAAATCCAAGGGATGAAAATTCTTCATGATGAGAAGAGTGGAAAGCCGTGGTTATTTCAGAAGGCCTATATTGAGAAGGTTCTTGAAAGATTTAACATGAGCAATGCTAAAGCAGTTTGGTCTCCACTTACAGGTCATTTTAGGTTTATTGTCCAACAATGTCCTACAAGTGAGAAAGAAAAAAAAAAGATGAGTTTGGTGCCTTATGCTTCAACTGTTAGAAAGCTTGATATATGTTATGGTTTGTACTAGGCCAGACATTGCTCATGCAGTTATTGTTGCCAGTTGATTTCATTCAAATTTGGGTAAAGAACATTGGGCTATTGTTAAATGAATCCTCAGATACTTGAGAGGCACTTCTAGAGCAACTTTGTGCTTTGGTGTTGGTGACCCTGTATTGGATTGCTATACTAATGCAGATATGGCAGGTGACATAGACTCCAGGAATCTCACTTCTGAGGGGATGTTGTGTCATGGCAATCTTGACTATGAAAGTGTATTGCCTTGTCTACTATAGAAGCTGAATACATTACTGTTACTGAAGCTTGCAAGAAAGCTTTATGGATGAAGAATTTTCTGGAAGAGCTAGGTATGAGACAGAGACAATTTGTTGTTCATTATTACAATCAGAGTGCTAACCATTTTTCAAAGAATTCCACACTTCACTCATGATCAAAACACATTGAGGTGAGATATCATTGAATTAGAGATGTGTTGGAAGACAAGTCATTAGAACTTAAGAAGATACACAAATGAAAATGGTGCACACCTGGTGACAAAATCCTTGTCCAATGAGAAGCTTGAATTGTGTAAGAGGAAAGCTAGTTTGCTGATTCTCCACACTTGATGTGAGAGGGAGAATTGTTGGGTTGGTTCACCTCATTGTGAGACAAGCCCATTGGAAAAAGAAAATAAGATAAAAGAACAAAAGAAATGAAGTAGGAATGTTAGTGGAAAGCTTATTCAAGAAGCATTGAATTCGTGAGTAAAAGTAAGAGACAAAAAGGTTTTTGTCTTTCTAGTGTTGGTCTCGGTGAAACAACAGAGAGGTAGAAAACACACACACATGGCGAACACACACAAACAAGGCAGAGAATGGTTTCCAAATTCTTCTTCAAATCAAGATCAAGGGATAATTTCTTCACTTGGTTAAGCACAGACTTTGTTTGAAGGGTCTTGGAGACAGGTTCTATTTGTTTATCAATTTTGATTAGGTTGGCTTTGTATTTCTTGGTATGGTTAATCCACCTTTTAGTAATGATATTATACTGTAGTGGTGTGTGGGGTAGTCAAAATCTTGTTTTTGACACTTTGGTGTTTGTATAAGCCTCTAGAGTGTCTCTAGAAAAGATTGTGCAAACTCATATAATATAGTAGAGAATTTGAATGTGGACTACAATCCCAAGATTTTCCTCGATTTGGGTTTTCCACATAAAAAACATGATGTCTATTTATTTTCTTTATGTATCTGTTTTTGTATTACTTGAGGTAACTTAATATTTGTGGTATTATTCTGTTAACTCATTTTATGACAAAAGGGGGGAAAACAATATTTTGGGAATTGCATTTGAATATTTGTAATACTCCCTTCCTTCACAACAGCAAGGTGATCTTATTTATAATACTCTGCAGTTTGGCATAGAACTCTCCAATTTTCTTATCTTCATCCATGTGCAAGGCATCAAATGCAAACACCCAAAGGTGTGGTCAAGGGGTTCGGAAGTAAAGCTTGTGTAATGTAGAACTGGACAGTATTTTGTATAACTTCAACTCTGTTTAAAATTAATGATTTTTTTAGTATGTTTTCAAATGGGTTTCTTATACAAGTGGAGATCTTATTAGAAATAATTTTACATGTGGCTTGCAGAAATTTGGACATGTGACAGCTTTAATTAAAAATCATGGTTGTTAAAATTGGACCAGAGACTCAACAAGGCATCAGGTTTGGTTAGGTAATCAAGCAGCTCCCAATATAAGAACCGGAGTCAATCAGTGTTGGTTGGGTTGATTGCTTCAAATTGGAAACCGATGCAAATAGAGTTCTTTTTTATTATTATTTTAAAATTTGTTAAGTCGAACGACGTCATTTTGAAGTCATTTTTTAAAACCAAGTTTAGTGGAACAACCTCGTTTCATTCCAAAGTTTTTAAATTAAAAAAAGAAAAGAAAAATCAAGTTTAGGTTTTGTTGATCTTGGTTCACTTTTCTTCACCTGAGTCCTCACTCCTCTGCATTGCCAACTTTCATTCTTTCTCTCTTCTCCTCACCTCACTTCCTCTCATCTCACCAAGTCACTGTCATTGCTCATCTCTCTCATTTCGTCACAGTTTCAGCTACAATTCATCACCGAACAGCATAATAAGGGAATGACACTGGTAACTTTTTTGTAAGCTCCTTCATTTTTTTTTCCCTTCTATTTGTCTCCTCTTTCTTTTTCTAGTAAAGAGTCCATCTTTATTTTATTTTTATTTTAAGTTTGAAGTTCGAACAATGTAAATTTCTATTTCCTTGTTGTTTTACTTGCATAATTTTGTAATTATTTTAGAATTAACTTACAATAGCATGATTTTCTTTTAGATATTTGTGAATTATTAGTAGCAGATTATAGAGATTGAAAATTTAATAGTAGTAGATTATAGATTTTATTAATTTCCATTTTTTAATTTAGGTAATGGAAGGTGCATCTTCTCAAAACTATCACCATTCAATTTGACAAAAGAAGGATTTAGCATGGTAATATGTCACAGTGGCTACATCAATAAATGGGAGAAAGATTAATATATGTCAATTTTACCAAAAGGAAATTCAAAGGGGTGGGATTAATCGAGTTGAGGAACACCTTGCTGGAATAAATTTAATGTTGATTCTTGCATAAATAAGTGCCAGCTAATGTTAGATTTTACCTCACTAAAAAATAAAGATAAGAGAGAGATTGCTAATAGTGATTAGCCAGATATTAACTCTTCACAATAGGCCTCTTCTAGAAAAATTACGGTTTCTTCTAGTTTTGAGATAGATTCATACTTTAGAAATTTGTGAGTGATCCTTCACAACCTACCATCAAAGCATCATTGCAACGTAAGGAAAAATGGCATGACATTGATATGGCAGTTGCATTATGGTTTTATGATGCATGTATCCCATTTAATACTTGTAATTCACTGTACTTTCGGCTTGCTATTGATAGAATTACTAGCATGGGTCATGTATATGAGCATCCTTCCTATCATGCTTTACATGTTAATTTGTTATGTGATGCTAAGAAGCATGTTTTGTTGATTGTTGAGTCTCAGAGAAGCATTTAATCTAAATCTGGTTGTACTATAATGGGAGATGGATGGACAGATAGTTGACAAAGGCCATTGATTAATTTTCTAGTTTGTTGTTCAGAGGGTATTTCATTTATCAAATCTGTTGATACTTTTGATATTTACACAAATGCTGAAAATCTATGTAATCTCTTTACTGAGCTTATAGAATTTGTTGGTCCTAGAAATGTTGTTCATATGGTTACAGACAATGGAGAGAATTATAAAGTTGTAGATGCAAAGCTTATGGAGAGGTATCCTTCTATCTTTTGGTCACCTTGTGCTGCCCATTTTGTCTATTTGATAATGAAAGATACGAGGATTAACAAGAGGTACAAAAAATGACAACTCTTGCTTCTAGAGTGACTATATTTGTTCAAATTGGTTAAGAAAAAGACCTAGTTGGAGAGAAATTATTAGTCCTGAAGCTACTCGTTTTGCAACAAATTTTATTGCATTGCAAAGTTTAATGCTCACAAAGATCATTTGCATGCTTTGTTATTAGTGTAGAGTTTAAAAAGTTCTTGAAAACATCAAAAGGTAGAGATGTTAAAGCTATTATGTTAGATGAAAACTTTTGGAGTGGTTTTTTGAGGATTGTGAGTATTATAACTCCAATAATTCGCTTGTTACGTCTTTGTGACACTGAGGAAAAGCTTATGAGGGGTATGTACATTGCACGTTTGGGAATTAAAAGGATATTTAAAAAGAAGAAGCTTACGTACAGGCCCTACACAGATATTATCAAGAATATATGGAACACCATGTTAAGGAAGTATCTTCATGTGGCAGCATACTATTTGAATCTCGCTTTTCAGCATGATTAGGAAAATTTTTGCAAGAAATCTGAGATTATGTGTGGTCTACTTAATGTAACTGATAACGTTGAAGGTTTTAGTGGCACGAAACTGGTGATGGAGTTAGCGGGATTTCAAGTGCATAAACAGTGTTTTTCTGTTCCAAAAGCACTCCTTTGTAGCACGATTACTAAACCCAATATGTTTTCTTTTTCCTTATTCTCTATACTTGTTTTTACTTTGGAGAATTAACTATATTTTTCTTATTTATTTTAAATTTGGACCTAATACTATTTTTTTTATATTATTACTTATTAGATGAATGGTGGAGATTATTTGGCTGTGATGTACCAAACTTGAAAAAATTTTTAATAAGAATTAGTGATAATTTTAAATTATATTTAATATTATACGTTTATAAGCTTTATTATGATTTATGATCATGTTTATTTCATATGTTAGGTTGGAGACTTCCAGAAAACCTTATGATCCACTTGATTATAAACCAATTGACAAAACGGAGTTGTGGATTGTGGAGAAAAAAGAAGAACAAGGAGAGCCTGATTATGATGAAATTGAAAACATATGCTTGAAGAAGAATATCCTAAGGATGTTGAAGCAAATAATGAAGATACATCTAAAAGTTTATTTACTTTTTTAATTTTCTTTTAAAAAATACAATAGTTCGGAAGATTTAATGAAGTTTTGTTTTAATATATATATATTTTTTTGTTAGATGATGAGGATGTCGTTCCTTTGGAAATCCAAGAAGGAAAAGACGATGATATTGAGGATTTGTGAATGAATTATGTTTATTTAATACGTGTTTATTATTATGGAGTGATTATGTTGGACACTTTATAATTATATTTGGCATGGTGTTTTAGGTTGATGTTGTTGTGCCTTTTGAATGATTATGATTGGATATATTATTATGGATGATTGTGGTAAATTTGAACTTTTAAGTTGTAGTTGTGGTTCCTATTTAGTATTTCCTAATATTTAATAGGTTGCTATTATGATTGTTTAGCATGGTTGTTTATTTTTTTCTAACATTTATTGGTTATTGTGTAGGGTGTTTCTTAAGACCACAATATAAATATATATAAATATATATATATATATATATATATATATATAAATTTTTTTAATTGAAAAATTTAAAAACCCGATCCGACCTTCCCCCTACTAGTCCAGTTTAATGTCCGGTCCGACATTGAAAACATTATTAAAAATCCTAATTTTAATATTGTCATGTGGCTGGTCTAATTAGCAATTTTGTTTAATTAAATAAATTGTAAATATTGACTACTACTAATAATATCATAATAATTGATTAACAGTTTTGTTTTGCTCCTCAATTATTTTTCTGTTCTTTTTTTCCTCTTTGTTTTCCTCAAGCGGTTTCTTTTTTGCTGACTTAATTAAGAACCTAATATATATAAATATATATATATATATATATAAATTAAATAATATTTAACTAATAATATACAGATATAAATATAAATATATATATACATATAATATTGATGGAGCTCAAGAGTAGCCTCCGGATCACCAAAAAACCGTGATGACGTCAATGTTCACAACCTGAGTAGAAAGCAAGTAGGTCACCGGAGTGCGCTGTTGCCTGAGGAAGAGCTTCAATGCCTAAGTTAGTATTATGAAAGAGTAATCTTGTGTAATTAACTCCCAAAACACTATTCTTGTCTATAGACTAATCGGATTTGCTAAGACGCACTCCAAAGCATGCCTACCGTAATGGAATTGTTGCTTCGCTTGTTTGGCTGCATGAGCCCTGGAGCAACAATTCCATTACGGTAACGGTTGGAGGGCACATTAAGGCAGCAAAACCAATAGACTAATTATCATTTTTTATATATTAAGACAAAGTAAGTTACGCCCTTGATTAGGGCTCTTCTATTACGTGACAATAGGCAATTAGGATAATTATGAGATCATATAATATCCCGCCCATTGCTCCTAGAATAGCAGAGTTTCTCTCGGTTTGGATATTTTTCCATTCATGTCTCTGTTAAGAGTTACGAGCTTGCTAATCGACCTTTAAAATAACTTTGC
Source organism: Parsonsia alboflavescens (assembly GCA_028571225.1). Classification (NCBI taxonomy): domain Eukaryota; kingdom Viridiplantae; phylum Streptophyta; class Magnoliopsida; order Gentianales; family Apocynaceae; genus Parsonsia; species Parsonsia alboflavescens. The sequence goes on from JAOXNR010000013.1 coordinate 8,714,842, forward strand.
AACTTGCCCTTGGACGTCAAGGGTCTCGACTATCTCTTCTAGGAGGTTGATCCAAGTGATCGTAGGTTCATGGGAAATGTTAGGAGTCGTGCACAATTTCTCGTGGCATAGAAGATGTATGAGATGGATTGGAACTTACCGAGTTGGAAGTCGTGGTTAGGTAAGACCTCTCCTGAGCTCACTTAGGAGGTTACTGATCGGGGAGGTTTGGTGGTAGCAAGTCTCTGCCCACTTTTCCTCGTTGACTTCATGAGTCTGACTTTCAGGTATTGAAGGTTGGGGCCTTGAGCCCATTTGGGTTGACTTTGTCCTGGTCTTGCCCATTTAAGTTGACTTGTTCGGGTTTTGCTCGTTTCTCCCATCACTACCCCCCTTTAGGCCCAGCGAGCTCAAAGGTCGTGGAGCCTAAATTACCATCTTAAAGTCGTGACCTCTGAAAGATCACGCCATTTTCTCTGTAACAGCTAGCTTTTGGGTGGAGATGTGCCTTATTAGTTTTAGCGGTTACTTTGGTTCCAGGGGTACCGGATCCTTTTCAACAACCCAAGAGAGTCCTTCTCATATAAATTTGGAGTCCTTTGAAGATTTTAGGACTTACCTAAACACTTTTGACTTGCGAGTGTTCTACTTACAAAGCTTTCCCTCTGCAATTCCCTATGCTCCTTTGTCGAGCTTTTTTCTTTCTCTCTGTCTGGCAGGTGAACCAATGCCTAGAACAAACCCTTCCTAATCCCCAAAAGAAATTTCAAAGAGTGATTTCTTTTTTCCCTCTATTGCCTTAATTTTTGAAAAAAATTTATCTCTTCCCTTTTCCAAAGTAGAGATGTCCTCTACAGCCCCCACTATGTCTTCTGCGTCTAATACTCCTTCTCTCCTCTCTGGAGAGGTAGCACCTCCTCTTGTTGATCTGGAGAATGGGGTCTTTTATTCTCCCCCAGTTTCTGTAAGAGCTCCCCTAGTCAAGCGCAAAGTCTGTAGGCTCTCCGAGTTAGAAGCCTTCTCCATGTCTTCCTTTTTGGACTCCACTAATATTTTTGAAATCAGTGGGAGACAGGGTTGGAAAAAGGTGACATTGTCACTGCTGTAGAGAGTGAACGCCCATTATAATCGATGCATTGGACACATAGTCCTTTACGTCACCAGCCTTAGAGGGGGTATTCTTCTACCCTTTCTACACCCCCTGTAACTGGACACCGCTTACTTCTAGGGCTTTCCCGTTGCCCAACTTGTCCCTAATTCCATTCAGGCAACAGTTGCTTTCATAGTGACCTGCTATCTCTTTCGAGTTCCAGTTTCTTTGGAGCTCTTTAGAGCTTCTTTAGGGTTGGCATCTCCTCGGAACCAAAGAACACCTCTAAGGGGTATCTCCAGTTTAACCCTAGGTATAAGTTGGTAGGTCCTTTCCAATCCTCTATGTGGGATAGGAAAAATCTTTTCTTCTTCGCAAGACTTCCAAGCAATCTGATCCGATCCAAGCCTTATCCCAACTAGAATCTAAACCACTTCTTCTTCAACAAGCTCCCTGATTTAACCAATGAGGAGCTAAGATTCAGAGCCATCCTGATTAACTTAGCTAATTCTGAAAATGTTAGGGTCAAATGTGCTTTACTAGCCTAGCTCATTACTTTCCTTTGCCCTACTGGACTAGGGAGTCCAAAGCCTGACCTCTCCTCGACTAGGAGAGCTATAGGGATTACCCCCTTTGATATAGAGCATTTCTGCATTTTCTTAATGCTTGTCTTAACTCTTTTTTGCATTAACAACTTCCCTTTTTTCTTTTGACAACAATGAGGACCACCTAAAGGATTTGGAGGTCCACTCCCTCACAAGCTTCTGCTGGTGGGGTTGGGGACATCATTGGTGCCTCTTCAGCTCTACCGCTACAACTGCCATTGCTGCTGCCACCCTAGTCAAAATTCCCATTCCCCAAGCTAGGGGAAAACAGGTGGCTGTGGTTGATAGGACACGGACCACTTTAAAGAGGGGTGCCGAGGTCGCTGCTCTATGGGCCTCCGAGAGGCCTATGAAAATCACAATCTCTTCCTCCTCCCCTTCCTCTCAATCCCCGAAGAAGTCTAATCCAAGCTCCTCCGGGAAAGGGAAGGCTCTAGCAACCTCAAGGTCGAGGCCAAAGTTCCATGGCTGTGCGATTGAAGAGGTCACTAATACGTTGAAGAGGGTAGTGGTTGCTGCCCTGGCCACTCATGCTACTGAGGGGACCGTGAAGTGGGTCCCTGAAATTGCAATGGAGTCCTCGGACTCTCTTTTCCAATGGCCACACTCCCAATCATTGTTGATGGGGTGCGCATCGCCGGTTGACTGAGAAATATCTTAGCAACTCACTGACAGGGAGCTTGCCACATTCGCACACTCCCTCCATACTAAAGTATGTATTCTCAATCTTTCCTTTATTTTAGTAGTTGATCCGTTTCAACTTATCTTTAGTACTGACCTCCTTTTTCTTTGGTTGTAGAATCATGTCTTTCTTGGCGAGCAGCTAAAGAGACTAGAAGAAAAGGACAAGAAGTATTAGGAGTTCTCCACCCTGATCACTAAGCTCCAAGATGAGAAGGCCCAACTGGCAAAGGAGGTCACTGAGAAAGCTAACGCCCACTTTACTGAGTTGTTCAACCTTCTGAAGGAATGCAAGAAAGAGATTGATGGAGCCCGAGCTGATAGCTATGCCATGTCTTCCGCCTTTGGGGAGGCTGACCAGAAGAATAAACAATTGCTCAAGCTCAGTAACTAGTAACAAAGAGAGCATTTTGGAGCTTGAGGCCGGGCTAGGGGATTTCCAATCCCTTCGTGATGAATTGGGTAACTTGTCTCTAGCCAAGCTCGAGGGAATGCCTGTCTTCCGAGATTACGTGGACTCCATCCTTCGCCCTCAGCTCTATAGGCTCTATGCGAAGGTGGTTGATAGCCTCCGAGAGCTCAATGGGGACTTGAAGATAGACCCCGAGGTTCATGAGGGGTTATACCACCCAGATGCTGTTGGTCCTCTTCCCTAGGCCAAGGAAGATCCTGCGATGACTTCTTAGGAAGATGTGGCTACAACGGAGGTCCTAGCTGGGGTTCACCAAACTAGAGAAGGCCCTTCTAGAAATTGGAACGAGTAGGTGGAGGCTCCTACAAAGGCAGAAGTTGTAGTGAAGGATGTCCTGGATATTCCCCCCGTGGCCTATGCTTGCCCCGAATTTATGACTATGCCCAGCAGTGGAGATTTGATTACTCAATACTTCTCTCATCTGTTGCATACTAATTTTAAAGAGGTACTCGATCTTTTCCGAGCTGCTTGCATATTCTTAGGTAGACCTTCATTCTGATAATATTGTCTGTTACCCTGGAAGTCCCTCAAGTGCCACCTGCCTAGAAGTAACTCCAGAAGATGATGATGATGATGAGCCCCTCATTCACCGGCAACGGAGAAACAACATGGGGAAGACCTTGTAATAGAATAAGGTCTCCCACTATTTTTCTCCTTTATATCAGCAATATTGAATATTCCTTTTACCTTTCGGCTTTGTTGAATTGAAAATTTTCTTTAGAGTTCTGTTTGTGACCTCTATTTTTATAACAGCTATATTTTCCCCATATATCTTGCCTTTGCATTAGCACTTTGAATTTGCATAATGAATTGAGCTGTTTTTGAAACCAAGACAAGCAAGATGAAATAAGATCCCTATAAGCTCTAAAAAACTTATCTAAAAAACTAAGCTGAAGAGGTGGCTGAGGTCATCTCGCAGCTCAGCGAGGTCCTGTCAAACAATTTCTCCAGCTGTATAACAAGTTTGTGAGGTCTGAGAATTTCTTAGAAGCCTTAGCCATAAAATTTCTTTAAATGGCAAATGTTCCAAGGTCTTAGGAGTTGTCTTCCTTCGAGATCAACGAGCTTATTGCTCCCTCCTTTGTGGACCTCTTGGATTATATAAGGTCCTTCCTAGCTTTCTTATGGCTTGGTTAGTTGTTCTTGTTTTCCAACATCTGACCTTTTGAGAACCATTTCTCCTACTGTGAAATGCTTTTCTTTCACTTTTTTGTTGAAAAATTTGTAACTTACCTTTTGTACATTCTATCAGCCTCCATTGCTTTGTTTCTGACTTCCTTAAAGAGGTTGAGGTCTGTCCTTCTCTCCCCCTCATTTAAAACTGAATCATATTCAGTCAATCTTAAGGATTTCATTTCGACCTCAACTGGCATCATTGCCTCTGCACCAAAGCATAAACTGAATGGTGTTTCTCCAGTAGCTTTCCTAGGTGTGGTTCTGTATACCCACAAGATGCTTAGAATTTCATCTAGCCAGGAAGATTTGCGACCTTCCTTCTCGAGCTCGGGGAGCCTTTTCTTAAGACCTTCCAGGATTTTTCTGTTTGTAACCTCAGCCAGTCTATTAGCTTAAGGATAAGCTACCGAGGTCAACCTCTGCTCAATGTTCAAGTTTTTGTAGAAAGTTTTGAATGGGTCACCAATGAATTGTCGTCCATTGTTCGAAATAATAGCTCGAGGGATCCCAAATCTGCACACAATGTTCCTCCACACAAAAGACTGGACTTTTGGTAATGAAATTATTGCCATTGGCTTAGCTTCAACCTATCTGGCGAAGTACTCTAGGGTAAGAATTAGGAATTGAACACCTCCCACTCCTATGTCAATACCCCAGATATCAAAAGGTGCCAATGCTTTCATGGATTGATACCTTTTTGGCTAGACATGTGATTTGTTTCCGTGTAACTGGCAGCTCATGCATTTTTGTATGGCTTTCTCAATGTCTGAAACCATTGAAGGCCAATAGTATCCTATCCTTAGTATTTTCTTGGTGACGATTTTTGCTCCTATGTCTGATCAACATATTTCACTATGTACCTCTTCAATGACATACTGTCCTTCTCCATTTTTTTGGCTCTTGGGTAATGGCCAAGTATATGACCTTCTATATACCTCATCATCTCCTATTAGGATGTAGCAAGGTGCCTATCTCTGCAGTTGGCGAGCTTCTTTGGGGTCTTGTGGAAGGTCGCCATCTTTGAGGAATTTGTAGATTCGATATCTCCTATCTTCCTGATCCTCTATACCCAAGTTCTCCTCTTAGTTTATGCTGGGAGAGTATAATTGTTCCACCAGTAGCTCGGCTTTCTACTTCTGTATTTTGCCCTTTATGTATTTGCTCAATGAGGAAATGCTCAAGTTTGGATGCTATATCCCTTACTTTTCTGAGATATTTGATCATGTTATCCTCTCTAGATTCGTATTCCTTTGCAACTTGGCTGGCTATAACTTGTGAATAAGTTTTGACGTGCAATTTTTGCACTTTTAGAGCTCTTTTAAGTCTTAGACTTGCTAGAGAGCTTCATATTTAGATTCATTATTTGAGGTTGGAAAATTGCTCTTCACAGAGTAATTGATTCTCACTCCCTCAGGGCTGATCAGCACTATTCCCGCACCTGAATTTTCCGTTTTTGTGAAGCCATCTGTGTACATGGTCTAGATATGATTTTCACAAGTGCTTGCGAGCTCCAGTGGGGCTCTTGTGCAATCTTCTACAAAGTCTGAGAGAGCTTGAGTTTTGATTGCTTTCTTTTGGTCAAATTCAATTTGATATCTTGAGAGCTCCAGAAACTACTTCATCATCCTGCTCGATAGCTCAGGTTTTGCAGAAGCTTGTTTTAGCAGCAAATTGGCTAATACTCTTATCAGGTAAGCTTCAAAGTATGGCTTAAGCTTCCTTGAGGTAATAATAATGAGGTACAAAAAATTTTCTTGGTCTGAATATCGAATTTCAAGACCTCTAAGCAAACGGCTGACATAATAAATTTGGAATTGTAAGCCTGACCTTTCTACTAATAGCACCAAGCTGACTGCTTTCTCCATTGTAGTAAGGTACATTAAAATTTCTTCTCCTAACCTCGGAGAGACAAGTTGAGGGGGCTTCCCTAGGAAGTCTTTTAGTTTGCCAGAAGCTGTTTGGTAATCTTCAGTCCACTGAAAGTCTTTTGGCTTCTTTATGACGTTGTTGAACTTTTCTCCTTTTTTCGCCATCTTGCTAAGGAAGCGCCCCAATGCCACCATCTTTCCTGCTAGATTTTGGACTTCTTCAATGTCTTTGGGAGGTTCCGTCTCTAACAACACTTTTATTTTATCAGTTTTGGCACCATTGTCCCATTTTGATATCATGAAGCATAGGAATTTTCCCGCCGAGACCCCAAAGGTACACTTCTCTGGGTTGAGCTTCATATGGGCGACACCCAATGTCTAGAAGGTTTCCCTAATATCTTCAATGAGTCCTCGGAGGTCTTGGACTTTATCATGATGTTGTCGACATAGACCGTTCCTTGGTTCGTGAATACTTTGTGCATAGCTTGATGGAATTCTGCCTTTGCATTTTTCAGGCTGAATGGCATTTTTTTTTAGCAATAGGTTCTAACCTCGATGATGAATGAGGTCTTTTCCATGTCCTCTATTGCCATTAGAATTTGGTGGTATCCCTTGTAGGCATTTAGGAAACATAGCCATTGATATCCGACTGTTGAGTTCATCATCTGATCGATGCGAGTGAATGGGTAGGAGTCTTTCTAGCAATATTTGTTTAGTGTGGTAAAATCCACACACATCCTCCACGTCAATTTTTTCTTAGGCACAACCACTGGATTGGCCAGCCATTCTGGGTAGACCACTTCTTTCAGGATTCCAGCAGCGAGAAAGGCTTAGACTTCTCGAGCTATGACCTCATTTCATTCAGAAGCAAAGGTCCTTTTCTTTTGTTTCACTGGTTTGACTCCTTTCCTTAGCCCTACCTTATGCACTGCAATTCTTCGATCTACCCCTTCGAGGTCAGCGGGTCGCCAGGCAAAAACCTTTAGGTATTCTTGTCGGAAATCAACCAGTTTTCCTTTGATTTTGGAAGGCAGACGCTTGCTTATATTTATCCCTTTCTCAGGGAATTGTGGATTGAGGAAGATCTTTTCTGCTCTGCTGGCTGCTTGAATTCTAAATCCATCATTCTCCTTTGGGAGGTCAATGAAATCTTCATGCTGGAGCTCCACCGAGATCTTTGTATTACCTTCAGCGAGGTAACATTTTGCAGCGAGTTGCTCATCTCCCCGAAGGATGACCCAGGCTCCTTCGACCTGGATCTTCATGTCATAGTTCAGCAAAGAAATCTCTGCTTTCAGGTCCCCCCATTCTTCCAAGGATTGTGTTACAGGTTCCAGAGGCATCGACCACCAACCAATCCATGACCTCGATGACCCCCCTACCATCCATGCAGATTGTAGTTGGAACTCATAGAATCCCATCCGCATAGGTCGTGCTACAGTTGAAGCTGGTTAGGGCAGTGTCTGACCTTATCAGCGTGCTCCTGTCAATTCCCATTTGATCAAATGCAATTTTTTATAAGACATTCACTGCACTCCCAGTGTCAACTAGTATCTTGTGCACCCAAATGTTCCCAATCTGGAGTTACACCATCAAGGGTTTTGAATCTTCTCCCCGAGCTCATCTCGGCCTGCTCTCTGTGGCATTTTTCTCTTTGACTGGAGGTCGCTGATTGTGTGGAGCTGCTAGAGGTGGATTTGAGGGGCTTGTATTCCTTGCCAGGAACTCTTGCAAATGGCCCTCCTTTACTAACCTCTCAATCTCGAGTTTGAGGTCAAAGCAGTCCTCTATAAGGTGGCCATGATCCTTGTGGTAATGGCTGAATTTGGTCGAGTCTCTCTTGGCCAAGGGAGTTTTGAGAGGTCTTGGCGGTTTGAGGAGACCCTTCTTCTCCATGACCACCAATATTTCTACTCGTGAGGTCATGAGGGGAGTGGCCACCAGGTCTGGTATGGTCTTTCTTTTCTTGTCTAAGGATCCACTCGTCGAGTAAGGGTAATTCCTGTTCCGTTTCGAGGTCTGATGGCTTTTTGGACTTCTTTTCTTGTCTTTGTCAATGGTTGAGGCAAAACCATTAATCTTCTTATGGACTACCTTTTCTTTAGCCTTCATCAATTTTTCAAGGAATGTTTGCAACTCCTTGATGGTTTTCACCGATTCTTCTGCCAGTCTGAGGGCTACATATCCCCCTTGCAATCCTTAGTTGAAGGCAATAATATAGATAGCATCGTTCTTTTGCTTGATCTCTATTGCCTCATCATTGAAGCAACTGTAGTTGCTTCTTGTGCTCTCTCCAAACTTTTGTTTGATGTGTCCAGCTCTAGATACTTGCTTCTGGAATCCCTTTGAACCAAGATTGTGCTCTTTTGGTCAACGTGGACCGAAAAGCACAACATTTGACATGATCAGGGTATTCGAACATATCCATATATTACACATATTCATCTATGTGTTGCAGTGGTTCTCCCGTACCCTCATATTTTGCTTCCACTTGTGGGGCTTTAAACCTTGGTGGCATCCGAGCAGTCATGATGTCGTGGATAAATGGTGAGGGCTTTGAAAGGTCCAAGTCTACTCTGTATCTCTTGATCTCCGTTTCTCTCATAATTAGCTAGGGGAGCCATTCTCATTGGTGGATTGGGTTCAACCCCTCATGCGTCGTTACCAGCCTTTTCGATCAGGCTTCTTCAATGGGGTATCCTTTCTCCAAGAGAAGTTCTCAGTGAGCTCCCTTGTTCTTCAAGACCAGTATCTTGTCTTTGGCCTCATGATATGGCGACTCAGTTGAGCTTGTCTCATGGGACTTAACCTTTTCCATTGCTTAAGGTTAGTCATAGGAGGGACT
>JAOXNR010000013.1:8723567-8742281 GCA_028571225.1 Parsonsia alboflavescens
GGTGGTAATCCCCCCCCCCCCCCCCCCCCGTGACCTCTCTTGTGTATGACCTATTTCTCGAATTTCCTCATTAGGCCGGAGATCATTCCTTGCTTCCAAAGGTAGAGGAAAATCAGGCTGTGTGTGACCAACTTGATTCCAAGATGGCTAGGAGTCCCTTTGGGAGGGTGCAAGAATACGTCCTGTTGACATATAGTCTTGCCTACCTAAGATTCCCTCTAAGGCTGCCACCATGCATTCTAGGAGGTCATGGACACCTGCTCCTCCCTGATCTCTGTGGCCTAGGATTATAGCTATTGTTGTTCAAGTCAGGTTGTTTTTGCTCAAGCAGAGGGTTCATCTGGGGCCTCAGGGATGATCCAGACCGTGATGGCCTTGGTTGTTCTCGTTGGATGACTGGTCTTGGATTGTTGTAAGTGTCCTCAACTGTGGGGGGGGCCTTCCGGCACTATTTCTCAATGCCCAATTGCATTCTACCCGGTGGTCTACCTTTGCGCGGCAACTGAACGCGTGTTGGTTGTGATTGAGTCATCAAACTTATTTATTTTTTGGTATAGGGAAGAAAGCTAGGCTTTCAATAATGTTCTTCCCACAAACAGTGCCATAAGTGATGCAACTCATGAGTAGCCTCCGGGTCACCTAAAAAGCCATGATGATGTTAATGGTCACAATTTGAGAAGAAAGCAAGTACGTCACTTGAGTGGGCTGTCGTCCAGGGAAGAACTCTGATGCCTAAGTCAGTATTCTGAGAGAGAAATCTTGTGTAATTAACCCCAAAAATACTATCCTTGTCTGTAGATTGATTATCATTTTTTTATATGTTAAGATAAAGTAAGTTACCTATCTTATTATTGCTTTTCTATTACGTGACAGTAGACAGTTAGGATAATTGTGAGATCATATAATATCCCGCCAATTGCTCATAGAATCTTGGAGTTTCCCAATTTTTGGATATCTTGTCATTCACGTCTCTATCGAGACTTACAAGCTCGCTAACCGACCTTTAGACCAACTTCGTGACCTGCCTATGAACGTCAAAGGTCTCGACTATCTCTTCTAGGAGGTCGCGTCGAGTGATCGTAGGCTCATGGGAGATGTTAGGAGTCGGACACAATTGGTAATGGCATTAAAGATGTATGAGACGTATTGGAGCTTACCAGATCAGAGGTTGTGATCTGGTGAGACCTCTCCTGAACTCAATTAGGAGGTCAATGACTTGGGAGGTCGGTGGTAGCAATTCGCTGCCCGCCTTTCCTTGTTGACTTCATGAGTCTGACTTTCAGGTATTAAAAGTTGGGGCCTTGAGCCCATTTAGGTTGACTTTGTCCAGGTCTTGCCCGTTTAAATTGACTTGTCTGGATTTTACCCGTTTCTCCCATCAAATATATTTTCTTTCTTCACTTCAATTTTGTTTATGTCTTAATTTTGACTCTTTATTTGTCTTAATTTTTTTTCTTTTTTCTTTTTCTGTGCAAGGTTTTAAACATCTTTAATTAATACTTATACACTAGTTATTTGGTAAAACTTCACCCCGTGTTTAGAAATTAATGATTTATTAGTATTTTCTTGCAAATAGGTTTGTTATAGAAATTTAGATCTTATTAGAAATTTTATGTAGAGTTACTATTTTAATATTTAATTTTTTTCACAAATTTAAAAAGGCTTAAGTATCAATTTGGCCATTAAACTTGTACTTTTTTTTTCAATTTTCCCACTGAACTTCTTATTGAGTCAATTTAACCATTTTACTTTGCGAAAATGGTCAATTCGACCATTGAAAATTTTTTTTATTAATTTCTCTAAAATGTGAAATTATTTTCATAGTATTCCTATGATTATATTCCATTTGTGTCTCATTTTAACTTCTGTTATAATCTTTTTCTTAAAAAAAAAAGTTTGATTTAACTTATTATTTACTTAAAAATGTTATTTTTTTAATAAAATTTTAATTTTGTGAGCCAATTTGCACACGTGAGCGTACGTATCGTGAACAAGTAATAAAGTAATCAAACGAGTATCGTCCCACAGAGAGTTTATGAATAAAAACAAGAACCAATCACTAACAAACAACTTTCTTCCAAGTCAAAGGAATTAAAAAGGTTGAGTTTATAAGATTCAAAGCAATAGAAATAATTTAGAAAAGTTTAATGGATAAAAGCCTATGATTACAATTTCCAAAAAGACAAATTTTTTCTCATATAATAATTATGTAAATTGGTTAACCGTAACACATAAATTCCTTTAATTATCTTTCAAGTAATTAAAGAACTTACCCAATCAATTACAAAAGTTATATATCTATGCCAATGCAAAAAGAACGAGTAGATAAAGAACAAGTCACAATATGGTTACCCAAGGTAATTTTATATATGTCTATCCTAATTACAAATAAAATTAACTCATCATAAGTTAATTCTAGCAAGAGTTATTTGTTCATAGATTCAGAAACCAAAAGTTCTCTTTCAATTTCTGGAGGTTTTGTCCAATTAAAAGATGGTCAATATCCTTAACAAATAAAGCATGACCAAATAAATAAATAAAGCATAATCACCATATGAAGAAATAGGATTTAACTCAAATAAATTGACTAAGAATCCAAAGAAACCCCTGAACAAATAACTTAGCTACTCATCATCATCTCAAAACAATAAAAGATTAAAAGAGAGAATAAGAACTATGAGAGATGAGATGAGATGATATGATAAGAGGTGAGATTATATTATATTCTCTTGAAAACTACCCTATTTATAGATAACTAAGATACAAAAACTAAACTAATTATTACAAAAGAAGTATTTTCCTAATAAGAATAGGAAGTAGTTTTCCTCTTTGACTTTGTCTTCGAATATCTTCTAGAATTTTAAGTAACTTCAATTCTTCTCCTCTTTGACTTCTAATTCCTCCAGGAATCCTTGAAATGGTCTCCTTCCTGAAATTGGATTCTCCTTTCTTTTTCTTTTCCAATTTTGCCCTTTTTCAAATCTTTTTTCATAAAAATTCCTACTGTCAAAGAAATATATATGGAGGTAAAAATATTCTAAAAATTGACATAAAATAACTAAAATTATCAATAAATAATCCATTAAAAATAATATAAAAACTAATAATTTTATTGCCTTATCATATTTTAAATGTAAAACATTTTGTTCAACTTTTAAAAAATAAGAACATTAAATTTTGAATGAAATAAATGTATAATATATATTTTTTTTTATTCAAAACCAAAGTTGTACCTTTTAAATTTACATAAAAAAAATTTTTAGCTTAAATTAGAAAAATTAGAAGTTTAGTGGTCAAATTGACCATTCTCACAAAGTAAAATGGTTAAATTGACTTAATTAGAAGTTCATAGGATAATATTTTAGGGGGAAAATTGTCATTATCATCCTTTCTACTCAAAATCTCACCAATCACTTTTTTAAACAAAAATAAAATAAAATTAGATGCTTTTCAATTAAAAATTCCAAATAAATTAATTGGACAACCAAAATTCATTCTCAACCCTTGGGTTGGTTGGATTTTGAGTAGCGGGGATGAGATGAACAATTTTATGCCTAAAAAGTTATTCCGTGCTGGTAAAATAATCGATTTCAAAAAGGTTTTTGCTATAAAAAATGATAGTTGGGATCAAAATGACTGTCTATAATATGTTGAGGGACCATAATGGCTGTCCATAATATGTTAGGGGACCATAAAAGCTAGAAAAAAAAACTGTTGGGATCACCCGATAGTTTGGTCCAAACATGTGAGGCCAAATGGGTTAAAAGTCAATTAAATTTAATATTGAATACTAGCCTGAGTTGTATTTCAATTAGTGCATGTACTTTCATCGGATTTTATGTATATTTTTTAGTAGGTTGTCTTCAGAAATGTCAGGCGAAATTGTTCAAATAAGTTTAGTGAAAGTGTTTTTCCTTTCAAATTAATTAATTTTTTTCTTTTGTTTATACTTTATATATACGTGAGAGGGATTGGAAATTCGGAATAAAAAATTTCACTAGGACTCCACTTAACTCTAAACATATACAAAATATAATAAATAAACAAATAGATATGCTTTAATTTAATTCATAAATAAATAATTACCTATTACTATTATATTTATTTATAATAAAAGTTAAAAAATGTTTATTAATAAATTTAAATAATATCCACAATGACTCCAATAACAATTTTAGAAAATTCTTTTTAATTATTTGACCACTACGTATATACCGGCTGGCAACGATGCCAACAGATCTGCATTGATCTATCCAAAACATGAGAGAATCTCTTTTCGTTATATGAAAGTGTATATTAGATGATATTCGTAAATTATATTTATGACTATCAAAATACATCCCACCAAGTATATAAAATATTAGAACAAATCTTTCCTATATATCTGTTGTTATAAGGTTGTGGGTATTATAAATAATTTTTGAAAAGTTTTGAGTTGTTTTAATTAAATATTTTGTGTCAACCTGTTATCATTAGTTAGAATCAATTCCTATAATGTATATACAAAGTATTTGAGTGAATTTAATTACCCAAAATTTAAATAAATTATATAATGTGTATTTTTATGAATTAATTAATAAAACATTTATTATGGATTTATAATATGATATAGTTTATTATTCCTGATGCATGTACTTAGAAAGAATTCATTTTAATAAAATTTCACATTATATTATATTCAATCAAACGAACCTAAATCTTTCATTTATTACTTTGTAGACTGGATAAATAAATCTAAACAATTAGTCTCCATAGGTATTTTAAATTGTTTTGAAAATTAATACAATCCTTAAAATCAAAACTATTAAAACTGCCGTATATCAAATAAAAATAAAATCTTTTGCACACTTTACCTCATTATTATTTACTTGAATATTTTAATGATAAAATCACTCCTTATAAAGAATTAAAATAAAGAATATTATTATGTTAAAAATTTTCAATAATAATAATAGAGCAAATAAATTTGATCCACACGAATTCGGTTAGGAGACAACTACTTACAACGAATCTGCATTAACCTAGCCGAAATATAAGATACAGTCGGACTTTAGATTCCAATTGTACTCATTCCTGCCTGTCGAATCGAAACCCAACTCCGGATTGAATTCCAACTCCTCTCCACATAGAATCTCTCCTCCTCCGATCCTTATATATTCTTTATTGTTTTCTTTTTCCAGGGTTTTCTTTGAGATTCATCAGCAGCGATAGAAGCAATGACGAACGATCATCCGCCGAATTCAAATAATAATAAGATTTCAATAGAGCAAGCATTCAAGAACACAGAAATCCCACCATGGCAGAGGCAAATTACTTGGAGGGCCATAGTGACCAGTGGGATCTTGAGTTTCGTCTTCAACATCATCGTCTGCAAACTCAATCTCTCCACTGGTGTCATTCCTTCCCTTAACGTCGCCGCCGGTTTGTTAGGGTTTGCCTTTGTCAAATCCTACACCGTTTTTATCAAGAAGTTAGGCTTCTTGAAACAGCCCTTTACCCGTCAGGAAAACACCGTTATCCAAACTTGCATTGTTGCATCTTCTGGGATCGCCTTCAGCAGTACGTCTCATCTTTCATTTTTATTTATCTATATAGGATTTTGGTAGATATATATAATTTAAATTGTCCGATTTATATTTTATATGTCTTTTTCTCCATATTTTTCTTCATAATTAAATTGCTGGAATATATAATATTAATATTAATAGTATAATTTTTTCCAGGTGGAACTGCAAGTTATATATTGGGTATGAGTTCAAAAATTGCAGCGCAAGCGGATGTTGGGAACACACCAGCGAACGTGAAGCAATTAGGTCTAGGCTGGATGTACGGCTTCCTCTTTGCTGTTAGTTTCCTTGGCCTCTTCACAATCGTACCCCTCAGAAAGGTACGCTATATTTTATTTGAAATTAAATTAAATATATTGACCAGTTTTTTTAGATTCGTTTCTTGCCTTCTCTTATAGAAATTATAATTAAATTTTTATTTGAACATCTTTTTTCTTTTTATTATATATAAATTTTTTTCATGATCACCAGATGATGATTTTGAAGTACAAATTAATATATCCCAGTGGAACAGCTACTGCTTTTCTGATCAACAGTTTCCACACTCCTAAAGGAGCAAAGCTGGCAAAGTAATTATTATTATTATTGTTTGGATTTATTTATTTAATTGAAGGTGCAAATTTAAAAATGATCTAAGAGTAATTAATTCAATTCTGAATTCTGATGTGTACAGGAAACAAGTTGCAGCACTGTTCAAATCCTTCTCTTTTAGCTTCTTATTCGCATTCTTCCAGTGGTTCTTTGCTGCCGCAGATGGATGTGGTTTCAGTAGCTTCCCAACTTTTGGATTCAAAGCTTTCGCCCAGAAGTATATATTGAAAATTTTGAACTGATTGAAACTTTTTTTTTTTATGAGGAGTCCTCAGAAGCATTAATATTAATTTGTTTAACTATTATTTCAGGTTTTATTTTGATTTCTCATCGACATATGTGGGTGTTGGTATGATTTGCCCTTTCATGGTCAATATTTCTTTGCTGATCGGAGCCATTCTTTCGTGGGGAATCATGTGGCCACAAATTGAGAAAAAGAAAGGAACCTGGTACAGTGCTGAGCTTCCTGCAAGCAGTCTCCATGGAATCCAAGGATATAGGGTACCTTTTTGTATATTTATTTCATTTGTCTCCCAATATAAGTTTTAATTTGCAATAATAATATATTTAATTAATTTTTGTGTATAGGTGTTCCTTGCAATTGCCACAATGCTGGGGGATGGTCTATTCCATGTGGTGTACATGGTTATCGTTACGACTAAAAGCTTCATACAGCAAAAGAAACAAAAGGGCAATTCAGGAACAATGAAGGGGGCTGATATTTCATCTGCCGAACAACAGGAGTCAGAGAACTACGACGAGCAAAAGAGAACCGAATGTTTCTTAAAAGACCAGATTCCATGGCAATTTGCCATGGGAGGTTACCTCTTGCTTGCAATCATCGCTGTTATTGTTGTACCCATGATCTTCAATGGAAGAATCAAATGGTACCACATCGTCGTAGCGTATATAATTGCTCCCGTTTTGGCCTTCTGTAACGCGTACGGTTGCGGCCTAACCGACTGGTCCCTCGCTTCTAATTACGGAAAAATCTCCATCCTCGTAATTAGTGCCTGGGTCGGGGCGGATAATGGAGGTGTTGTTGCCGGGCTCGCTGCCTGCGGTGTGATGATGAATATTGTTTCGACGGCGTCAGATCTGATGCAAGATTTCAAGACCGGATATCTGACTTTGGCCTCACCTCGTACCATGTTCGTGAGCCAAGTGATCGGAACCGCCATGGGTTGTGTTATTACTCCTGCCGTCTTTTGGTTCTTCTACAAGGCCTACTCGGTTGGGGATCCTGGTAGCTCCTATCCGGCGCCGTACAGTTTGATGTACCGTGGGATTGCGCTGCTGGGAGTTGAGGGTTTCGATTCTCTACCAAAGAACTGTCTGAAATTCGCCATAATTTGCTTCTTTGGTTCCATAGCCATCAATATCCTGGCTGAAATTTTGAAGCACACCGAGAAGAAGTACCGGATTTACAGGTTTGTTCCGAGTCCGATGTGCTTGGCGATTCCGTTCTACCTCGGGGGATATTTTACGATTGACATGTGTATTGGAAGCCTAATTCTCTTCTTCTGGGAGAGGTCTAACAAGACCAAAGCCGAGCAATTTGGACCGGCGGTGGCGTCCGGATTGATTTGCGGTGATTCTCTGTGGACTGTCCCGGCGGCGATACTTGCTTTGGCGGGAGTGAAGGCTCCGATTTGCATGAGATTTCTGTCTGCCGCTCAAAATCAGAAGGTGGATACGTTGTTGGGCTCTTGATTAATTTAATTTACTGAATTTTTAATCTATTGGTTGGGCATGCAGTTTAATTACTATAGCTAGCTAGCTAAGACAATATGTTTTGTACATAGCCAGAATTTCCGGTTGGATTTCCATGACCTATTTCTTTTTGGATCAAGTTACCGATGGGGAAATGCTCATAATCTTAATTATCGGTAATTTTGTTTCATTATTTCTTCCACAGCCTTTTATTTGAATTCGTTACCTCACTAGTATTGTTTTATTTTTATTCGAATCACAATAGCAATCACATGTTCATCGAATAAATAAATAAAATGGAAATCTCGGAGAATGACTAATTTTAAATAAACAGCAAAAAAGAAAAATTTTGACCATTCATGGGGTAATAAATAAATGAAACTGATTCACATCAGCCAATCACTATATTAGATCCGATTATAAAGCTATATTAATAACGGTATTTTATTAATCAAGTTCAATATAAAATACATGAAAATAAAAAATACTACATATTATTTTAAATTTTAAAAATATATTCTATATTATCATTCACTTATATTAAATTATTTAAATGATTAATTCATTGTACGAATTCCCAGCCATTACTCGCTTTATCCAAAGTTTTTTTCTTTTTAATGTTACCCCTTCCATCTTGAATTGATCTCTCTATTTTTATTTTAAATTATATGAAAATGAATGTTTCGTATTCTAAATTTGTAAAATTTTATTAAGAAACTGGAATGATAATAATAAAACTTTATTAAGTCACACTTTTAAAAAAAAATTTAATGAATGTTTCGTATTCTAAATTTGTAAAATTTTATTAAGAAACTGGAATGATAATAATAAAACTTTATTAAGTCACACTTTTAAAAAAAAATTTATTCCAATCATTCAATTCTAGATTGAAGAATTACTATTTTAGAGACTATTGAGTATAAAAATAATATATATATTTTTTCACAAGTATAAAGGTAATCAAAATTTTACCACAATATGACTAAATTATCCATCATTAAAAGTGTCTTGAAAAAAAAAATTATTATCATACTCTGTCATTATTTCTTTTTTCTTTCTCTTTTATAAATCACTCTGATCATTCGATATTTCGTATTAATTGAAACAAGTGAGCAGTAAAAAGGTATAGTTATGCCATTTCAAGAATAAAATTGAAAGAGTTATTCTAATGAAAATTAAAAAATAAGTGAAGGAACCATGAACTTTAAAAGATAATAGAGGGAGAATGCCCCTCAAATAGATGTGAAACTATCACTCTCTTGTTTTTGTGTAGTTTTAATTCAATCACAGTATAATAATAAATAATGAAATTACGATGTATCTTATTATCTGTCTATATATATATATATATATATATATATATATATAAATTTTTGTTATTAAGATCAAAATAATAGTGTAAAGAATTGATTTTGAGGCATGAATCACTATTTTAGGGTAATATTGCTTTCCAAATGAAAGTAAGTTACTCCTCATGCAACAAAGCTTACTATGATAGAATAGAACAATTGAATTTTCTGCTTTATTTTATATATATATATATATTTATACTTTTTGTATTTAAATAATGAACAAGTCCCTTATTTATAAAAGTAGAAAAGATTATTATGAAAAGTTAACATCTTTCAAATATTTTCAGTATGTATGAAGACATAACTTTTCTTTTAAAAAAACTGGTTTAAAAAAATAAAATAAAATAATATTATGAACAATTTTTAAGGGACTTTTCACATATTTAATTAACAAACTATATATATAAAATATCAAGAAAGGGCCCATTTGGACAGACTTATAAAAAAAAAGTGCCTTTGTAGTAGTGGTTTTTATAAAAAGGACTTTTATTTTAAATTAAGTTATTTTGTGTTTGGGTGTAGTAACCTATAAGTGTTTTTCAAACTTAAAATCGGTTTGGAAAAAAAACTCTTTTTTCAAAAAAATTTCTTTTAATATATTTTTTAATATTTGAAATACTGATTTTCTTTTACAAAATATAATGATTTCAAGATGAATAGATAATAATAATAATATTCCATTTAATCCTAAAAGATTTTTAAAAAATAACAAAAATTTTTACATTCTTTTTATTCTCCGAAAATATAAACATATATACAAGTTTAACAAAATAAATTTTTAAAATGAAAAAAAAATCTAAATGAAAAAAGAAGAAGAAAAGGAAGAAACTCTAAAAGACAGGGGCTTGGGCGGAGGGTAAAGGGTGGGGATGGCAGGGTGAAAAAAAGGAAGGAAAAAGAAAGAAGTGATAAAACAAAAATAATAATAAAAAAAATAAAAGTAGAACAAAAAGGAGAAAGAAGGAGAGAAAAAACCCAAAGAAAAAGAGATAACTAATAAAAACGGTAAAAAGGAAAAAGAAGAAAAAGAGCAAAAAATAGAAGTGAAGAAAAAGTAGCCAAAAAAAAAAATGAAAGACACGAATGTGCTTAACAAAAAAGTTTCTTTTTTTAGCTTAAAAAAATTACTTTCTTTTTCCTACTTATGCTTCTTTTTAAAGGCCCAAACAAACAAGTTTAATTTCTTTTTAAATGGTTTTTAAGAGAAAATAAATACTTATTTTTTAAGATAAGTTGAAACAAGTGTGGCCTAAATTAGAATTGCAAGATTCAAATGGACCTAAAGTTATACCTTTTTTAAAAGGTAAGTATCTATTTGAGCATTAAATTTGTATCTTCTTTTTTTTTTCAATTTAACCACTAAACTTCTAATTGAGTCAATTTAACCATTTTACTTTACAGGAATGATCAATTTGACCATCACACGGTAATTCGGACAAGATTGGTTTTCATGCACCACTCTTAAAGGTGAAATATGTTTTAAATTACAACTTAACATGTAACAAGACAAAAATTAAATGACATAAAAAAACAAAACAAAAGAAAATATAAGAAAATAATGTCTAAAGACTTAATGTCTATATAATTAAATTTAACATGTCATTATTTTCTTAAAACCAACTAAAATTTACCTTAATTGAGATTCAAAATTCCGTGAATATATGTATATATTTCTTATTTTTCCAATATTTCATATAATATAATTACCATTTTGATAAAGTGTAATAATTACAAAATCAGGAAATGCATTGATTCGAATATGTTTTCTGCGTTACTTCTATAACATATAATTCCTTCATCTGAAATTGAATATTTCAATTTGACTTGCACTCATTTTAATAAAAAAGTTTAACTTAATTTACTAACACATTACATTATCAATTTTCTAATGAATTTTTTACTAATTTAGGAGATGAGACATTCAATTCCAGATAATCCAAAATAAAATATAGGACACTCATTTCTAGATGAAGGGAATACAATTTAGTCTCATGGAAAGGAAATTGGTCGTGATCCTCTATTTGTCACCAAATGAAATTTACTTCGAGATTTTCAAAAATTCTGTCAATATAGTTCTTTTTACTTACAGTATTGCTTAAGTATCAATTTGACCATTAAAATTATATCATTTTTCAATTTAACCATTAAACTTCTAATTGAGTCAATTTAATTATTTTACTTTACTGGAATGGTCAATTTGACCATTGAACTTTTAATTTAAGTTAAAAAAATTTTGATTTTTTTTTTATTAATTTCACTAAAAGGTGAAATTATATTCATAATATTCCTATGACTATATTCCATCTATTTCTCATTTTAACTTTTGTTATAATCTTTTTCTAAAAAAAAAAAAAGTTTGATTTAACTTATTTTTTTATTTAAAAATGTTTTTTTTTTTCAAAATAAAATTTAAAAAGTAATTTTGTTCAACCTCAAAAAAATAAGAACATTAAATTTTAAATGAAATAAATGTATAATATATATTTTCTTTTTATGCAAAATCAAAGTTGTACCTTTTAAATTTGCATAAAAAAAATATTTTAACTTAAATTAGAAAAATTCAAAGTTTAGTGGTTAAATTAACTGTTTCCTTAAAGTAAAATGGTTAAATTGACTCAATTAGAAGTTTAGTGATTAAATTAAAAAAAAGATACAAGATTAATGACCAAATTGATACTTGAATCCTTATATTAGACTTATTTTACCTTTTACATTACGAAATAAAACCAGAAAAATAGGTCAAATGCATCAACTTTTACCATATTTTACTTAATACATTCTTATCATCATTTTAAAAATAGTCTATTTATGAATAAATCTAAAAAAGAGGTCCATATACAAATCAATAATAAAATAATATTTAGTGGTCCAAATTAAATATTTCAATATAATAGTTAATTCTAAGAAACTAGTTTGACTCAAAAGAAATCAAATTGTGAACAATAATAAGAAAAAATGGTGAATATAAATTTACCTCATCATTCTCATATTCATCATTGAAAGAATCAACACAGAAAGTCTAGAGTTCCCAATGGAGATTGAACCGTCAATGAGAGCAGCAAATGGGGAAGATGAAGAAAGCCTGTACGGAGACGCAAAGGTCCCTCCATGGGGAAAGCAAATAACATGGAGATCAATAATCACAAGTGCTATTTTAAGCTTTGTGTTCAACATCATTGTCTGCAAGCTTAATCTCACCACTGGAATCATACCTTCACTTAATGTTGCTGCTGGTTTGCTTGGCTATGGCTTTGTGAAGTTCTACACTTCTGCCATACAAAAGTATGGCCTTTTGAAGCAGCCTTTTACAAGGCAAGAGAACACTGTCATACAAACCTGTGTTGTTGCTTCATCTGGAATTGCTTTTAGTGGTAAAGAATGAATTTTTTTTTCTTTTTTTTTCTTCCCTCCCCAAATGCTCAATTTATTTCAGCATCATGGTTCCATTCATGGTTTTTTTGTCTTGGACCCAAAAATTTCTTGGGAAAATCTCAGGTGGGACTGCTTCTTATATTCTGGGAATGACTCCAAGGATAGCATCACAAGCCAGAGAATGGGATAATCCGATAAATGAGAAGCGTCTTGATATTGGTTGGCTATTTGGGTTCCTTTTTGTTGTGAGTTTTGTGGGTTTGTTCTCTATTGTGCCTCTGAGAAAGGTGGAAACTTTCCTCTCTAATTCTTATATTCTATTATAAAAGTTTTGTTGTTATACATCTTTTTAGCGCTTTAAATTTATTGATTCAAACTTCGTTATTTCTACATAAAAAAATGTTCTTTAGATGATGATCTTGAAGTATAAGTTAACCTATCCAAGTGGAACTGCTACTGCATATCTAATCAACAGTTTCCACACATCTAAAGGTGCAAAATTGGCAAAGTAAGTGCTTTTTTTAAAGCCTCTCTTGCTCCAAGAATCCAAAAATGATGCAAAAAAGCCTCAAGAAATCTGTAATGAGACTAATCCAATTTTTTGAATGCAGAAAACAAGTTGCAGTTCTCTTCAAAAGTTTCTGTTTCAGCTTTGCATTTGCTTTCTTCCAATGGTTTTTCACTGGTGGTGATGGTTGTGGTTTTAGTAGTTTCCCAACATTTGGCCTCAAAGCATTCGAACAGAGGTACAGAAACTCCCGACTTTCATCAATTCTTGTCTGGCCTGCCCTGAATATATGAGGAAATATAACTTAAATTTTAGCAATCAACATTAGACAATGTATTGATTTGAGAGTTTCTGAATATTCTTTCCTCCTGGAATATTTGCTGCAGATTTTACTTCGATTTCTCCTCAACATATGTTGGTGTTGGGATGATATGCCCTTATATGGTTAATGTTTCCTTAATCATCGGAGCAATCATCTCTTGGGGAATCTTGTGGCCTGTGATTGAGTCAAGGGAAGGTAGATGGTACCCTTCTGGACTAAAGGATGGAGATCTTCATGGAATACAGGGATACAGGGTACTTAGGTTCCCCCTTCAACATGCACTTCTTGAATTTTCTTTATTCTCAAATTAGTAATTTGATTTAAGTTCATATATGTTTCTAGGTGTTCCTTGCCATTTCTTTGATGTTTGGTGATGGTCTTTTCCGTGTGATATACATGGTAATTCTTGCAACAAAAAGTTACATATCAAAAAGGTTAAAAATGAAGGCCTCATCGTCCATCAATCCTACTGATGCTGACTGCTTATCATCAGATTCAGAAAGTATAAACCACCATGAAGAGAAAATAAGAAGAGAATATTTCTTGAAAGATCAAATTCCAAATTATCTAGCGATCTTCGGCTACGTTGGTTTGGCTTTGATATCCATTATATCTGTGCCCTTTATCTTCGAACAACGACTGAAATGGTATCACATTTTGATTTGCTATCTTATAGCTCCAATTATGGCATTTTGCAATGCCTATGGCTGTGGTCTAACAGACTGGTCCCTGGCCTCAAATTATGGCAAAATTGCCATCATTGTATTTAGTTCTTGGGTTGGTGCTGAACAAGGTGGCATTGTAGCTGGCCTTGCTGCTTGTGGTGTGATGATGAGCATTACATCCACAGCTTCTGATCTAATGCAGGACTTCAAGACAGGGTATCTAACCTTAGCATCTCCGAGAACCATGTTTTTCGCCCAAGTTATAGGCACTGCCATGGGATGTCTCATGACTCCCGCAGTCTTTTGGTTCTTCTACAAGGCCTATCCTGATCTAGGAGCTCCTACAGGAGATTATCCTGCTCCTTATGCATTAACTTATCGAGGAATCGCCCTATTAGGAGTTGATGGGGTCAAATCACTTCCTAAACACTGTCTGTCACTTGCAATTATCTGTTTTTTTGCTGCATTTGCACTGAACATCTTGACGGAGTTTCTGAAGCATTTTGAGAAAAGGTATAGGATTTATAGAATTGTGCCAAATCCCATGTGCATGGCAATTCCATTCTACATTGGTGGCTACTTCACTGTGGATATGTGTGTTGGGAGTGTGATTCTGTTCATTTGGGAAATGAAAAACAAGATTAAGGCAAGGGATTTTGGACCAGCAGTGGCATCTGGGCTGATTTGTGGGGAGTCATTGTGGAGTGTTCCTGCAGCAATACTTGCTTTGGCTGGTGTGCATCCTCCGCTGTGCATGAACTTTACAAAAGGAGAATGAGTTGAGGAATAGATTAGCAATATGCATAAATGCTGTCATCCTCCGCTGTGCATGAACTTTACAAAAGGAGAATGAGTTGAGGAAGAGATTAATATTATGCATAAATGCTGTCTGAAGAAGTATGTAGTTTTATCGCATTTAAGAAAAATGTTTTACATGAAACCGAATGTCCCGCTCGTTTTAATTGGGATAAAAATAGATCGAAATTACTTGCATATTTGTTTTGTGGAGTTTATGTCATTTTTTCTTTAATTAAAATTTTGGATGGAGTAATACATTGCGATAAGATGTCTAATATCATTGTTTGTATAATTATTAAAAAGAAATTGGATAAAAATATAGAATTATTATTCGTTATGTTTTGAAATTAAATATCTCATCAAATATTTGAAATTGAATTCGTATCCCTCAAATTAGTTAGAATTTAATCATAATTTAACATAGTTATCCCTGGCTTTTACTGTATAGACATCACATCTTACGTTCTCAACTTAAAAACCATTTCTCCACTTTACGGCTTTTACTGTGTCGCGTCTATTAATGCGTTGGTGAATAGTCTAAATTAACATCTTTCCAGGTTGCTTTTTCTAACGGTCATTCCCGTTTTGTTTTTTTCAGGCCTCGAACACTGAAACCTCAATTAAGCGCAAAATTGATATATTTTATAAGTCAAGCTTTTATTAAAATTAAATTAAATCAAAATGAGATATTCAATTACAAATGAAAGAAATATTATTTTTTTTAAAAAATTAATTTTAAATAATCATATGAAATACTATAAATTATTATTATTAATTGTATTTAAAAAGAATATGAATAGCAATGTAACATATATAATTTATTTATGTTTTTAAATTATTCAATTGACACATAGCATGGTGAAAGTGAAAAGTTATGCAAATTTTTTTTTATATGGTTTGACATTTTGAATGTATATAATTTTTAGAAAAACATAAATTATTCATTAGAATGAAGTAAACTAAACATAAAAAAAAAGATTATTTGTAAAAATCTCTTCATATTTTATATATCCTTTTTTAAAATAATATTCACCCCACCACCCTTCCAGATTTTAATTTCATTTTTTTAAAATTATTTTTTAAAATTAATTTTGATATTTTTATCCACCCTTCCCTCTCCTCTCCTGCCCTGGCCCGACCTCACCCCCACCACCAATCCTCCAAATTAACAATATTAGTTTGGCTTTTTTTTTCCCCTTCTAATATTTTTATTTTATTTTTTTATTTCTCTCATTAATATTTGAAAAAAACTCATATTGTTGAATTCATGTGTATTTATTTTCTTGTGGAGAATAAAAAAGAATTGTAAAAAATGCAAATAACTTAATTAATTTTTTTAGATCTTTTGATATTAAATTGAATTTATTTATTCACAATCTGCCTTGCATTCATGATATTGTATAACAAGAAAAGTCCAATATTTAATATATTGTATTAAATTTGATTTTTTTTATATAAATAAGGATTTCTTTAATTCTTTTCTTAAAATTTGTTGAAGTTAAAATTTTAATTAAAGAAATGCTATAGTAAGCATCAAACTCACTATATGGTGGGTTCTTATGTAAAAAATAGGGGAGAGCACACCTTAACATTTCTTGTACTATTCTATTAAACCATTTTCAAATAATTTCACATTTTAAAATCTTATATATATTCCATAAATAAATAAAATGAAGCAAATTACTTCAACCTCCCTCCCTCGTGTTTAGAAGCAAAATCAGGGGTAGAATTAGAAAGAAAGAGGTTAATGTTCCTTTAAAAAAAAAAAGAGAGAGAATAAAGTGGATTGTAATTTACTCCAAGAAAAGATAAAAATCAATAAATAAATAACATGGGAAGATATATAATCAATAGCATATAGGTTTCCAAAGTGTGGGTGTGTGACTTGGGATGGAAAATGAGAAAACCATACAATTATTTTGAAATTTTGTCTCTATTAGTTTCTAATAAATTAATCTTTTTTTTTATAGTAAAATTAAGTTTTATTATTGTAATTATTAAAAAAATATTTCATTAAATTTCAAATATCGAATATAAAACAAAAAATCTTTAATTTGGAAATTGCATCATTATTAAATAATTCGTTTGAACGATGATTTTTTTTGGCAGCCGTCAAACCTATTGATTCATAGTTTTAAATGTTATAAATAAGAAGAAGAGAAACAAAAAGTGAGAAAAGATGAATATTTTAGAATAAAGAGGAAAAAATAGAAATGAATATTTTAAATTAAAAAAAAAAGAAAAAAAAGAGTGAAATGGTGGAAGAATAAGTTTGGGGAGAGGGTTAGAGAAAGAGAGAGTATGAAATTTTTTTGGTTAAAAAAGGAAAAAGAAAAAAAAAAAAAACCCCGCAACCGCCTAAGAGAAGGAGACCTAATGCAAAATAACCTTCCTAGATCAAGTGGGATTTCGAACCATAAGTTGGATCTGGGATAGTGGATACCACTTCTATCCTTTCCACGTAGAACTACTTCCACTTCTCAAGAAAAGGGTGGAAGGAAAAAAAATCCTTGGTGTTTTGTTATAAAAAGAGATCTTTACGGTTCAAATTCACCTTGGGAATTATTTCAAGATACCTATCCTTGGGAAAGAGATGCATGTTGATGTTGCGGGTAACTTGATGTGGGTACCTGCAAGGAAATTGGTCATTGAGTTACGCTCTAATCAGTGATGGATGAGTAAATGATACGGGAGGATAATGCGAGTATTAAATGTCGAGTATCTGTGATAGTTGACTATTAATTTCTTGTATAGAGGAGGGATTATGCAGGTTGGTCATTGGGGTTCTAATGTGAGATTGATGATGAACAGTGCTGGTGTATTATGCTTGATCAAGCCGTTTTTGGGCTTAAATTTCTCTCTTGTTATCGAGCTTAGCTTGAATAATTTATCAAGCTAAAACTGTCATTGAGTAGATTAAGATTAGCACTTAGCCTTTTATTAAATGCTAGGTCACGACCATAAAAAATATAGTCAAAGTTGTGACTGGTGTACAGTGGTACAATGTACATCATATGCCTTTTCGAAAAAATAACAAGTGCCCTTTGCCAATACGGGATAGAGATTATCTTTTACTATATCGTGAATTGATCCGGCTTGTGTCTTGTTGCGGGCTTTTGTCAAAGATTTTTTGTATGTTCCTATTTTGGAGTAAATGAAATGATTTGATAGCTTGACACTTCTGTTGGGTGTTAATCGTTTTAGCTGTCAAAACCATGTGTACGGTCAAGATTGCATTAGCGCTGCCAGGTGAAAAGACGAGGATCTCTTCGATTAAAACGGTAAATTTTATTTTGTTTCTTTTACTTTCACTTCTTACATTACAAATTCGTCTTTTTACTCTCTCTCTCTCTCGTTCTTCGTCGTTCGACAGCAGTGAAGCTTCGATTTTACCATGGGATTTGTTGTTATTGTGATTTCTTTTGCAATTTTGTATTCATTGCTTTTGGGTTCTCTGTTTCCATCCGAAAAACACTGTTTTTTGTGCATTTAGGTGATGATTTTTGTTTAAAGTTTTCAACTTTTAAAATTTTTTTCCCTTGTTATTTAGCAATAGATTTCAAATGGCTTCAGGTATTGATTTTGATCCTTTTCACGTTACTTGTTTCTTAGAGTTGTCAATTGGGGCCGGCCCGGTCCTAACCCCAAGGGCCAGAAAATTTAAAGGTTGGGACGGGATGGATCCATTTTCTGAAGGGTTATCAAAATCCTAACCTAGTCCAACCCTTTATATATATAAATATATATATATATATATGAGTTTGTCTAGAGAAGGCAACGTTGCTCTCTATAAGAGAAAGCAACGTTGGGAAACGACGTCGTTTTC
>JAOXNR010000013.1:8742381-8785895 GCA_028571225.1 Parsonsia alboflavescens
ATTTTGTTATGGGGTTATGAGATTTGGTTTGTTTTCTATTAAAGATTTGATCTTTATTATTAAGTATTTGTGCAATTTTGTTTTCATCTTATTAATTATATTTATTAATTTAGACTGATCACCAAGATTAATTTGCATGATTATATTGTTAGGGTTTAAATATTATTGCCAAGATTGATAAATCTACAAGTAGCAACTATTGTTTGAATCAGGTTTGGTTAACAACTTTATTTGACAATAAAAAATTGTATGAATCAAATTGCATGAATTAAAGCTACTTTATTTATGTGATTTGACGTTGGTGATGCCTTTATACTTATGCAATTTGGTTGATTAAATTTATAGCTCGCTACAATATAAGTTTAATTGATTAAATTAGGAATTTTATTTCTCGCTACGAGAAGTAGATCTATTTAAAGGATAGGAATTTGAGTGTTAATACAAATTCTAAAATCAACTAGTTAATTGTGTTATTTGATCAATGATTATCTGCAGATGAGTTGACTTACGGATTGTTTCTTGTTAACAGCTTTCTCATCTATATTCTCCGTTTTTAATTAGCTTTTTAATTCTATGTTTAACTTTATTTTTTACATAATCTTTCAAAGATTCCCCTTTTTTGTTACTTATTAATTGGTTTTCTTTAAATTAAGATTTAATTCTTTGTGGGTTCGACCCTACTTGCCCTAACTGCATTAGTTTTGGTAAATAAGTTTAATTTGTTCATGTTGCGACACACGGTTATTTATATATATATATATGTATATATATATATAAATATAAATATATATATATATATTTATATTTATATTTATATATATATAATACTCTCTTTGTTCGGAATTGAATGTCTCAATTTGACTTGCATGAATTTTAAGAAAATGATTTGACTATATTACTTGCTTAAGAATTTTTTTACTAGTTTAGGAAATGAGACATTCATTTCTAAATAACTCAAAATAAAAAATGTATACATTCAATTTCAAACGAAAGAAATATATATTTTTCCTTAGTTTTTAATTTCAAATGTATCATAATTGATTAAAAA
Organism: Parsonsia alboflavescens; assembly: GCA_028571225.1. Taxonomy (NCBI): domain Eukaryota; kingdom Viridiplantae; phylum Streptophyta; class Magnoliopsida; order Gentianales; family Apocynaceae; genus Parsonsia; species Parsonsia alboflavescens. Next base: position 8,743,430 of record JAOXNR010000013.1, read on the forward strand.
AATAAAAATAAAAATAATTGTTAAAAATAAAAATCTGTAGGTACAAAATTATTAAGGGTAACTGAATAAAACAAAAATTGTATCCCGTAGGAGTATGACGAACGAATGTATCACCTTAGTAGCTAGGGGTGTTGGGTGGGCGGAAGAGAGGGCCAGGGGTGGCTAGAATTCAATGGCTAAAATAAAAATAATAATTTTTAAAAATAATAATGAATGAAATGTTACTTAATTTCAATAGTTTTAAATATTTTTCACTCATAGTTGACTTTAAGTGAGTAATTATTAGATATAATAGATATCCATTTAAGTTTATTGAGATATGAATGGATATCCATTTACATCCATTTAATTTAGATATCTCATCTATATCCATTTATTATGTTGTGGATTTGGATGCTCATTCAAAAGTTGAAAAGTAGTAAATTTTGATCCATAGGGTTTTAATTGCAGAGTAATTAATGCTAATGATTAGTTTTTCAAAACACGTTTTCTTTTGTTTACATTAATAAAATATTAATAAAAATCTTTCAATATTTTTTAATTATTATTTGTTAATATATTTTTATGTATTAAATGCTAAAAACCATAAACAAAACAATAAAATGATAAACTAAACTAAACTAAACTTTATTATATTTAATCTTTTAGGGTCATATTTTAAATTTTTTTTTTTGTGATAAGAAGTACATACAAATGTGTAATAGACCTATTATACTAATAAAATCTTATCTGTAACCTTTAATTATTACTCCCTAAATTTCAAAATAATTGTTCGTTTAAGAATTAAGTTTTTGTTCCAAAATGATTGTTATTTACATATTTTAAGGTAAAAAGTGTAAATAAATTGTCCATCTTATTCTTTATTTGTTAATTTTTTCTAATGACATTTATTACATTTAAACATCCAAATTTTAAAACTCACCAATCACAGTATCACTAATCTTAACTTTTAATAAATTTAAGGAGGGACAAAATTGTCCAAAATAGATAATGGTATAATTATCTTATTTTGGATGAAAAAACCTTATTTGATAATTATTTTGAAACGGATGAAATATCTTTTAATATGTTTTAATGTTAAAACTTAAAAAGATAAACTAACCCTTAAGGGAACTTAATCTTTTAGGATATGTGTTAAATTTATTAACAAAATATTAATAGGAGATCCACACAATTATGTAATATGAGATCCTAAGTCCTGTTATATTAATAAAATATTAATAAAAAAATCTTATTTATGACCTTTAATTATTATCTTTTAAATATATTTTATATATTAAAATTTTAAAAAATAAATTAAACCTTATCGAAATTTAATCTTTTAGGAACACATATTAACTTTATATTTTCTACTAATATAATCGAGAATGACACATAATTATATAAGAAGAAATCTTAACCCCTGTAATTGGAAGTAGTGACAGACAAGTGTGCAAAAGCAATCCGTACGGAAAACACCTTGAAGGGCTAAGCCCCTTTTTACTACTCTAAATTCTAATGAAGCAAAATCTTTTATACTCTCTCCATCCCATGATATAAGTTGTTTTGATAATATCAAGGTATAATTATAATGTTTTTTTCATTTTTACTCTTCATTAATATTATTTTGCATTTATTATAAAGAAAGAAAATTATAATTATTTGGAAAAAAAAGAACATTTATGACTTAATATAATTATATTTAAAAATATGTAAAATGATGACTAAGTACTTTATCTTTTGAAACGACTTAGTATTACCTATTTGTGCATTTCCGTTTCGTATTCGTTCCAAAGAAACCAATATAGGGTAAGATAGGAAAATCGACTGATGATTCCGCCTAAATCTTACGTTCTTCCCATTCTCTGTTGCAGTCTCGACTTCTCGTTTTCCATATTCAGCTGAAGCAATTCCCAAGATTTTTGGCTCAGTTTCTGTTCTGTTTCTAAAGGTGAATTTAAAGGGCTTCCTTCATCCTTGTTGTTCTGTTTTCTTTTTATTTTCTGCAAGGTCAAGGAGCATTGGCCCTGAATGTTAACTGAATTTTATAAGGGCATTTTATCCGCGTGGTTTCTTTGTTCCTAACGTGGTGGAAGCGAATTTCCTCTGTTTGATGAAGAAAAAATCTTTCTGAGAGTGGAATACAGTAAAATTGCTCTGAGATTCCGTTGAATTCTGTGCGATAGTTGGGTTATTAATAACTAATCTTTTTCTAACATTCTCTTTGAGTCAGTATTTCATTGTTTTCTCCAAATGGTTTGTCTTTGGCTCTACTTATCTTTAAAAGATGAGAGCTATTTGGTGTTCAAGTTTTTTTGGTGATTGAAATTAAAAAGAATCTGTTTTAACGTTCTGGACGTTTTTCTTGGCTTGTCTTAACCCATTTAATTATCGCGGTGAGGTTTTGTATTTAACCACTTGTGTTTTTTTGTGATTGTAGCTAGACTATACTCTCCCTCTGTCTGGAATTGAATTGAATGTTCCATTTTAGATTTTTAGGTGGAGGGAAATGAATGTCTTGTTCTCTAAATTTGATAAAATTTTCCTAAGAAAATTTATTAATTTAAAAATGAATTAAATAAAAATATTTTCTTAGAACTTGTACATAAGTCAAAATAGGATATTCACTTTTGGATCAAGGGTGTATTATACTGTTAACTGAAATCTGGGTTATTGAGATTTTTGGGATGGATGGAGGGATATGATTTCTGATTTTCTAGTTTATATGTCTTTAAGGGTCTTAGTTTCAATACTTGTTTGCGTCTGGAACTTTGACTGGGTTTCACTAGGAAAGGAAAAATTGTAAACGTTTTCTACCTTTTTTGTTTTGATCAATTGCCTCAAAGCAGTGTGGTCAAGTTTGAATAGTTGGTTGACGATTAATCTCATCATACACTGTCCATCCAATCCATCTTAAATGTATGGATTTTATGTTTCCCTGGGGTATGTAACTCTGGTTTCAATAAGGTTTGATGGTTCAGTACAACTTCGTTATGGGAGAACTAAATAGTATAGAATTGTATTTTCATTGTTGATCTGGGTTTCTGGCTAACGAACTGTACAGGATCGCAAAGAAATTATGTTTAGTCTTGTTTTCTTGTTTCATTTCTGAATAGATCATAAAGTGATTGGCTTTAATGCTGAAATGGAGCTTTTCCGATCGCAGCAAAAGTTCTAACTCTTATGTTAGTCAGTCAGCTAGTGTCCTGGACAAAAACTCGTACAAGACGATTTTTTTCTTGTTCTTTTTTAATGCTTTTGTTGTCTTTCTGATTGGAATGTTTATTAAGCTTCAATTTGTCTTGAAATGCCTCGGTTTTTTAGGTCATTGTCCTGAGCAGGAAGAGTTATAAGGGCTAGCAATGCCATTGGAATTTTGCAGATCTCAATCTTGAGAATCTTTATTTTAGCATAAGTTTTATGTGAGTAGTGTTGAATGGTGCAGGGGCGGTATCAGGAGATGCAAAAATGGAAGTTGAAATAAACAATTCAGAATCCTCTGTTCCGATTGTTAAGGCCACACTTCAACTTGGGTCCGAAACATTCTGTGTTGTGGCAAACAGAGGAACCCTTTCGGAACAATTGTCTGCGGTGAAGGAGCAGAGCATGAGTATACTTAAAGACTATATAACAAAACACAATGTTCCGAATGAGGTTCCTGATGAACCAGAAGAAATATCTTCAGATGATGATGATGACGACATTTATCAGAAGCCTCCACAATCAAAAAGGCAGAAATGAGCTCCAGTAGTGTATGTCTTCAGTCTTCTTTCCTTTGGTGATTAGGGGAAAAGCTTCCAATTGTTTGTGGCAATTAAAGTTTACTTGCTTGGAGTTGATGCATATTGTTCTATTCTGATTGTAATATTTTTGTTTCAGGATTCGATTGCCATGTAAACATATTGTTGTTGATTAGAGTTCTTGAAACTTCACATTCTTTGCTATATTCAACTCAGTTGTTACTGCTTCTTGGGCTGTTTACTAGAAAAGGGTCTCTTTCCTTCGGGTTTGACCCGCTGTCAAAAAATTGGTGAAAAGAAAAACAAACAGTTCCTGGAATCATAGCCTTTATTTTGTTATTGGATCATTGTTTTTCTTTTTATTCTGACAAAACAATAATTACAGAGTCAACCTAAATCTGGACTATATGCCATAATGTTCTAAAACCAAAAGTTGCAGTTCTGCTAAATTATTAGTTTCTAGAATCTCACAATCTTTTCATTTCTCATCTGAAATGCATAATATTTTCCTTTTGAATTTTAAAACTCATGTAAGAAGTAAATTAGGTATAAGCACAAACTAAAATTTTCTAGCTTCAAAGTAGTTGTACAAAATGAAGAAGGTTTTGAAGAACCAAGAATCAAACTTCCAAAAAAAAAAATCCAAAAAAACTCAATCGTGTGATATTCTCAAACGGCCTATAAATTACCTCTTGCCTTTTAGCAACTACAATCTCCAGACATCCTTCAAGCTAAAAATGGATCCCGATTTTGATGCAAATCTTCATGGAAAAACATCCTCCAGGAGGTAAGTAATTAGTAATAATAAAGTTTTGCTAATTTTTTGGAATTTGTATGAAATTATGTTCTCAGGAAGATTCATGTGGTACTTTGTGTTAATTTCCAGACTAAATGGCAAAGTTGCAATCATAACTGGAGGGGCAAGAGGAATTGGGGCTGCCACTGCAAAATTATTCGCAGAAAATGGAGCTTATGTGGTAATTGCTGACATTCTAGATGAACAAGGAACAGAGTTGGCCAAATCAATTCATGGGAAATACATACATTGTGATGTTTCCAAGGAAGATGATGTGAAATCAACGGTTGAATTTGCTCTGAAATGGAAAGGAAAGCTGGACATCATGTTCAACAATGCTGGAATTGGAGGCCCTGCAGGGAGCATCACAAAACTTGACATGGAACAAGTAATGTCCCTCCTAGCAGTCAATCTCAATGGCGTAATCCATGGAATCAAGCACGCAGCAAAGGCGATGATTAAGGGGAAAACTTGCGGCTGCATAATCTGTTCTTCAAGCTCAGCCGCCGTCTTAGGCGGTCTTGCCTCGCATGCCTACTCATTGTCAAAACAGGCCATCCTTGGACTTGCCAAGAGCACGGCTTGTGAGCTAGGCGTGCATGGGATCCGCGTGAACTGCATTTCGCCACATGGAGTGCCATCTGAGCTTCTGGTGAGTGCATACAGAAAGTGTCTCGGAAGGGAAGATTTAAGCCCAGAGGAAGTGAGCAAGATTGTAGGGGAAAAGGCGAGTTTGATTCGGGGGAGAGGTGGAAGCATGGCGGATGTGGCTGAAGCAGTCCTGTTCTTGGCGAGTGATGATTCAGCTGGATTCATAACTGGTCATAATCTTGTTATTGACGGGGGATATACTTCGGCTTTTGCTCATATGAGTTACATATATCAAGGGTAAAATGGCCGTGTTAAGTCTGGGAATCAAGCAGAATATGTGACATTATGTCATGTTGGTTCATTTCTTTGCTTTCTTGCAAAATTAATATATAGTAGACAATATCACTTGAGTTTGGCAATAAAAAGAATAATTCTTTTCTTTTATTCTAACAAAATGAAATATTTGTTATCAGGATTATAAAAAAAAACTAAGAATTATCGATATTTAATTAGATCAAATATCATGTTACATAAGGAATTAAAATAGGTATCTTATGCTCAAAATGTTTTACTATAATAGAATATAAAGTACTTGAGATATTAACACAGTAACACTAATCATTGAGTTCCTCTTCTCCACCAAGCAAAGTATAAACCCTTTCTTTTTATTTTTTAACTTGTAATCTTTGATTTTCATTCTAGCTATTCTACGCTTTAAGTTAGCTAAAAGAACTTAATAACAACTAGAAGAGTCGGAAAAAAAAAAAAGAGATGAAACTCTCTTTTAATTAAAATCTATTTTAAATTCTACAAATATTTATCAATCTCTCTTTTTCCTTTAGATACCTATTTTTTGTATCACTCACTCTAACCGCATTAATTAGGTAACATTGAATGATTTTTTTCCAAATAAAATTAAACTTTTAAAAAATAAAAAATTATCGTTGTTATTAATGTATTGATATCATATGAGTTAAATAAAGCAAAATTTCAACCGAATTGTAAATTAAAGTTGTATTTATTTTAAAATATGGACATATCACTTTTTAATATCTCAAATTAAAAATAAAGACATGAAATATATATTCACAATTTTTATAAAAAAAAAAATGCATTCGTTTATATATTAATATAAAACCTTTTATATATGTGTTAGATAATTCATAATCCAAAATTTCATATAGAAAAAAAAAAAAAAACTGACACATTTTTTTTAATAAAATAATCACGTTAATAGTATGAAACTCCTAACAAATAATTGACAACAGATAGCATGTGTTCCAAGTTCTTGAAAATTCCATTTACATGGTTACGGGAGAAAAAAAAGTGCAACATGGATACATCAGCATGTTATACTACTACCATTTACAGAAAAGAAAACATTTCAGGACATGATTAATCGGATCTCGTTTGTTTCTCAAGACAAAAAGAAAGATGCATATAAATCACTCTCGAAAGATTGTTGCTTTTGTGGGTCTAGAATAAATATGTTTGGTAATCTTAGTCCCTAATTTTTATTTTTAACTTTTTAAATCATTAAAACATTTTCGAATTTTATTTTTTGGTTCTTTTCACTGTAATCGGACTACATATTTTTAATATAAAATGTATATTTTTCCAGGGGCAAAATTGGAAACTCCATTTTATAATTCTTTTTGTAAAATATAAAATTTAAAAGGAAAACCCTTTTCCATTCCCTTCCCTGCTGACCGCCGCCGCGTTTCCATTGGTGTTGGCAATTTCCTTCCACTGCTGTTGTGGTTCATTATGAATCCCGACCATAGACAATTGAATCAACCTATTGATTCCAACGGATAAAATCGCATACAAAAATATGAAATATAGTACTATTGAGTCGAAATTTGGTTGGTAGACAAATGCAATGTAGGTTTGGTGAAAGAAAGGAAGATGTTAAATTGAATTAATAGGTAGGCAGTGATATTATATCTGTAAAAGGACCTTAACTTTTTATCGAGATTATCAAGGTGATCCATTTCTATCTCGTCGTGTGACCTATCTTAGTTTTTCTCTGCCATTGGACTTCCAATTTTGCCCCTAGAGAAACATACATTTTGTATTGAAAGTATGTAGCCGGGTGAATTTTCACCTGATTATAGTGAAAAGGACTAAAAATGCAATTAAAAATGTTTTAAGGATCTAAAAAGTTAAAAATGAAAATTATGGGCTAAGATTACCAAAAGTTCTGGGGACCAAAAGCTACCGTCTTCCCATCAGTCTCCCATTTGGCATCTTTACTTGTGGGTATGGTAAAAGTGTTTTCTCTCCTTTTTTCTTTCTCCATTGCCTTCGCTGCATCTAAACCCTACAAGCACTTCTCCGATCCCACTCCTGAATTTGTGATCTCTACACCAGTCGCCGCTAATTGATAGGTATCTGATCTCTCTCCATATCTCTATCTGTATATCTTCTGTAATTTGTTTTCTTCTAACCATTCCATTTTGCTTCTGAATTCCAAAAAGAAGATGTTCTGATTAGTGTTGCGTAATTGAGGATTACTTTCTGATGTTGAATTGTTTATTTGATTGTTTGAGTTACGTTTCCCAATCTGTTCTCTGTTTATTTCTCGTTTACAATAAAAATTTATACGTAGAGAAGTTTGATATTGAATATTTTTGTTGGTAAATCACAGGAAACTGTTGTTGACGAGACGAGAATAGTGAAATGACGAGATTCCATGTAGGAGGGAAAGTGGTGGATAGTGTGGATTTGTTGAGGAAGCGGCATTGGCTATGGAGATTAGATTTGTGGCCTTTTGCAATTTTCTATGGCGTTTGGTTAGTAGGAATAGTCCCTGGTTTAGATTTATTGGATGCCCTTATAGTACTCGGTGGAATTTTTGCTTCCCACATCCTGGTATTCCTGTTCACAGTCTGGTTTGTGGATTTCAGATGCATCGTCCAGTATTCCAAGGTTCGTAAAAGAATTACAATTAAGTATAAAGATGCATATGTGATGTGATTCCTTGAAATTTCAACATCCATATCCAAACCCAAGTTCACTCATAATTTGAAATTTTGGCCAAGACTTAAATAGGAGATTCAGGCCAGTGACTAATGACCATGATTATCTTTGATCTATTAGATCAATTAACCTAACCAAGCATTGATAAACCCTAAACCCTAAAGTTTTACTAAGAACCCTAAAAGTGCCCTAACAATTTTCGGTCAAGGAACCATTTGAATCCAATCAAATTTCTGAAAAGTCTTTGTCAAGTTAATTGTTCTAATGCAATACAAATGAGGGACTATATATAGGCTTAGTCCCAAACATGATTAAGGACTTAATTAGGCCTCTTAAGTTAGCTTAGGACATAAAAATAGCAGCTAACAATAATTGAAAAAGTTCAACTAAAGTCAAGACAACTAGGCTGTCAAAAACAAGGATTATTTTCGAAAATTTCTAGGCAGTTTTTAACCAACTGTCCAGCTCTTCCATCCACACTTCCAATACTTCAAATGGCTTGATTTCTTGCTTAATCACTTCTCCTTGATGTCTTCTATCATCCATATATTGAACACTTTCCTTGGTTCAGCCTCCATTGATGGTTGTGTTTCAAACAAAGTTATAAAGTCAATCATTTCTTCTCTTCCTTGCACAAATTTGATTAATGCTTTCCTTAACTTATTTGCTCTAGCTCTTGTGATAGGTCCAGCTGGTATGATTGGCATTGAATCTCCATCAATATGTTGTGTTTAAGGATTTCTATTTCTGATATTTCCATTACAACTGTACATTTATCTGTATGCGATTAGCTGAGAAATTTAGGAGGCACATGATTTCCTTGTTTTTAGTTTGGGAAGTTTAGTAAAGACTTGCAATTAAGGTTAAACTGTGTGTAGACTCTGAATTTAACTGCTCAAAGTTATCCTTCTTTCATTTGTCTTAAGTTTGAAAGCAAACAGGCAAAAATTTTCTTGACGTCTTCTTTGCTTCCTTACCAAATTCCAAGTGCCAAATGCAGGCCATTGGTTTTCCAAATTGAATATTTGTTTTCCAAGTCGTTGTTGCCTTGATTTACCTGAATTAATCATTCATTCTGTCTCATCTTACATCTCTCTGTCTTCCTCCCTCCCTCTTCCTATGTTAATCTATCATGTTGGTCTCAGTAAATTTGTGTACTTCTGTTTTTGTTTTGGTCTGCTTTGGAATTTCTCTATTTCCAAGAGGACCAAATAGAGTGAATATTCAGTTTTGTAACCTTCTTATAAGTGTCAGATGTCATTTGTATTTTGAGTAAATTGACCTCACATTTTGGAAAAGGGTACCAATTTGTTGTGTTTCAGATGCAGCTCATACCAGATTATAAGATGTTTTGGTACTGTATTTTTGTTTTAATCGTGTTGCATTTGATTGGATTTTCTTAATTTTGGAATTCTCTCTGTAATTGCTCTCAGATCAACAAATAAATTCCTATAACTTGGAGATGTGTACGCATGTAGATAGCATTGCTCATGCGTTGTAGCTTACCTTGCTATTAATTGTTTTGACATCCACTTATTTTTATTATGGAATGATTTTCCTAGTGTAATGGTGCTTTCTTTGCCAGGTTAATGACATTCATCAGGCAGATTCATGTAAAGTTATCCCAGCTAAATTCTCTGGTTCAAAGGAAGTTGTTCCTCTTCATTTTCAAAAGGTTTGAAGCCTGATCACTATTTTCTTCTTTTATTCTTAAACGTGATTTTCCTCCAGAAGGAATGATTTAATTTCCATGTTAAATTTAGTTCCTCAAGATCATGTGTAGCAAGTTGGAACCAGTTGATGCTCCACTATCTTTGATTACTGATGCTTGTCCACTAAAAATTAGAAATATGAGGAAAGAATTTATTTAGTTGTCTGAAGTTTCATGATTAGTGAATTGAAGCAGACTGATTATGCCTACCTCCTTATTGTGGAACATTGGAGTACCTAGTTACTGAAGGGTTTCTAAAATTGTCAATTTATATATACTGATACAGCATCTAAACTGTGACAGATCTTTGTGCAGGAGTCTGTGATTCCAATTTGTTGGTCAAGTATTTTGTTATGCACTGGCAATTACAGGATATGTGAAAACCATAAATTCTTCTTGATAATATTCTGTTGATTTTCATTCAAACTGGTGATTCTATGGTTGTGTTTACCTCATTGAGCCACCATTTGTGAAGTTTAATCATTTTAGTTTTTGGGAAATTTCTATTTTAGCTAGCCTCTCTCTTTTTCCTTTTGCTTGCATGTTCAAATGCTCATTTGCACATGCAAGTAAGACTCCTCACTAATCGGGTGCCATTGGTTGCCTTCTTATAACATTAAGCATATTTTCTCTGCATGGGGGATAGCTACCAATTTAAATATCTGGACCAATTCTATGTCCCGGGAATGCATATTTACTCGGTGCCATGAAATGAGCATCTGGGAATAAAGCTGAACTAATCATGATTCTACAATTTTCTTTGTACATCTTTCCTATTCCTTCGGCAGTTGTTAGTGCTTTCTTAAAAGCACAAGTATAGGTGATTTCATCCGTGGTTGCTGTCTGTCTGAGTAACTTTTTAGCTCTCTCTGACTTGTTAGAATTTTGTGTGTGCCAATTTTGCTCCAATATGAAGCTGGTATAAGAGGTGTTCATTTTTTCTCTATGCTGCTTTTGCCCTAAATTATGACTCCTTTTCATTTTCCAATCCTTCTAAATCAAATATTATGCTCTTTACTAAATTGGGCCAACCTTTTTTCTTTTTTCCTTTATTTTTAATGATAATAATTATTGAACTTTTAAACTTTTTTTTAAAAAGTTCTATCTAAATTTCAATGGTTCTATCTCTACATTAGAAAAATAAGATGTTCTTTTAAATGTTAGTCAGCCCATTGTTAGTTTTTCTGTTTTTACTTATATATATGATACTCTATATCATATTGCATGAATAGCACGTGGTGCATTTTGGCCTTCCTTTTTCTGATAAGCAATGTTAGTTCCATAATAAGCGCACCCAGGTTGTATCTCATAATAAAAACTATGTAAAAAGGGAACAACAAAGTAACTAAATCCATTTGTACATCATATAATAGAGAAACTAAAAAAACTGCATAAAAGTGATTAGCTTCATAGGTATGATCTTCCTTGCACCTTAGAAGCAAAAATGGAGAGGCTGTTCAATTTAAACTTATTGAATGGTAATTTGTTAACTTCAGAAGTTCCATTCCTTTCTTTTTGATTTGACCGTAAAATGATGAGGATGTGCTGCATTCCATACTTTTAAGTTGATTGTGACTAATCTGAACTCTTGTCAAATCTCTGGATTCTAGACCGTGTTAGGCATAACAAAATGAATCCTAGAAGCAGACAATAGCATACTCCATATCTCACTTGCAGCTTTAAAGTGGATGAAAAGACGATTCGCTGCTTCCTTCGCCGTAAGAGGATTTACCAAACCTGTAAATTTCTTGAGTACCATAGCTTGAGCAAAAATAGATGGAAAAACCTGAATTTTGAAATCTTAGTTTGTCCAGATTCCTGTGAAAAATATTGTTTCAAGACCCTGCTATGACAGGCACATGTAGATTTTTGTCAAACCAGTGCCATTCTTATAACTCTTTTCTAGCACGTCATCTGATTTTTGAGAAGCCACTGGTTGCTTGTTAGCAAAGTCAACAGCTCAGGAACCTTTCTTGTTCCTAATTTTGATGAGATACTGACTTTCAGTTTTCCTTACTTGGTAGAGAGTGTAAGTGTTAGAATTGTTTATTTATATGAATGCATGTTACAATGCAATATGTTAACATGAAAGGAAGAATCATTTGCATGGGCTTTACTGAGACAGGTGTGGTCAGATAACTCCAAAAGAGTTCTTAATTGAGGTCAATGATGGAATTTCATTTGTAAAGTAGTATTTAGATTTGGAAGGTGAATAATATTCTTTAGAACCCAAAGATAAAATTTACCCATTCCTTGTGAAGTAAGGCAGAAATTTGGAGCAGTTTTAGCATTTTCACAAACTATTTTTGTAGCTACATCTATTTTGCAGAGATTTGATGTCCTCCTCACCTGCCATCTTTGTTGATCAAGGTTTTGAAATGATGCTCCTGATGAATATCAGTTTGAAGTGTTATATCGATCTCACTGGTCCTTAAATTTAGTAATTTACAAACTTTCATGAGCTTTCTCTAAAATCTTTGCTTGACAAATAGAGACATTAATATCTGATGAATCCCTAATGTTCTGGAACCTTCTTGATCTTCTTTTGCTCGTGATGATAACTTTTTGCTATGCAGCTGATAGGTTCTTTGACCTCAGTTAGTGTGGAAGAGATATACTTTGATTTCAGGAAGCAGCGTTTCATATTCTCAACGGAAAAGGAAACTTTTTGTAAGCTTTCTTATCCTTCCAAGGAAACATTTGGACACTATCTAAAGAGCACTGGGTATGGCACTGAGGCCAAAGTTGTTGCTGCTAAGGAGAAGTGGGGACGAAATGTGTAAGTTTTTCTTGAATTCCATTCTGAGTGCCTCTATCTGTTCATTTAAAATACTAGATGGTGTATGAAAAAGACCAGAAAACATGTGTTTGTAGCTATGAGTGGGCCTTTTCCCACTATAATCCATCTCACATTCTCGTGCACTCTTGACTCTCTAAGAGTGTTGTTAAATGGCTGTGGATGGCAGTGCAGATTTTCTTCAAACCACCACAGTGGGTTATGGCAGCCATGGCTGATTTTTTCTCCAATTTATGTTGTTCAAATGCTTTATTTTTATAATTTATTTAACTTAAAATCTTCCTAGTTATGTCCATTGTCATTTATTTGAATTATTTTTAGATTTATTATGATACAATGTTGTTTTTCTTATGTTTAAAATGTTTCTATGTTATCACCCACTAACCATCAGCTGTCTGCCATGGTGGTTATGGGGCAGACCACCATAGGTTGTCATTTGCTGGTGACAAATCTACGTTCTAAGGATCTTTAATTCTTTGGCTTACCATTTGTTTAGCTCTCACTCTCTGTGTCCATTTTGCTATTAATTTCTTGAATTCTTTGGTTTTCTAGATTTGAGTATCCTCAGCCTACATTCCAGAAGTTAATGAAAGAACAAGTTATGGAGCCTTTTTTTGTCTTCCAGGTGTGCTGTGGCCCAGTTTTTTCTCTATTGGATGTTTTCCATTTCCAAAATCTATTTGCATCTGTGATTTTCACAAGTATTCTCAAGTGCAGTATCTTTGTTTATCTTGATATTCTCATTTGCTTTTTTATACAGGTCTTCTGTGTGGGCCTATGGTGTTTAGATGAATACTGGTATTACAGTCTCTTTACCCTGTTTATGCTGTTCATGTTTGAGTCAACTATGGCAAAAAGTCGGCTAAAAACTCTGTCCGAGCTTAGGCGGGTAAGAGTAGACAGTCAGACACTGATGGTGTATCGTTGTGGCAAGTATGTAATTCCAATATTTTATGCATTTTTCTGATATTATGCTTTCTGTTCTATTTTTTTTGTTGATATTAGTATGATGAATGTTTTGAATTATAGATGGGTTAAACTCTCTGGGACGGATCTTTTGCCTGGGGATATTGTATCTATTGGGCGCTCTTCTGGTCCTACTGTTGAAGATAAGTCTGTGCCAGCTGATATGCTTTTACTGGCTGGAAGTGCCATTGCTAATGAGGCTATTCTGACTGGAGAGTCTACCCCTCAATGGAAGGTGGTTTTCTCAGTTTTCTTTTCCTTTAATTCATTAGTTTTTTTGCACATGGGCTGTTTCTTCTGGGAATGTGTATTCATGTAGGTTCTCTCTCTCTCTCTCTCTCTCTCTCTCTCAATTACTAGGCTTTAGGTTATTTGCTATTAGTTTGTCAATGCATATCATGGATTTTAGTGTATGTTCCATTAATGCATTCACAATTAGTGGAATCAACAATTGGTTGTAGCAGTCCTTAACTTTTGAATGCTGTTACAATCAAGAACTAATATGGGTGAAATGGGGGTGTTTAATTGTAAAGCATTCATTAATTTTTTAATGCTGTTACGATCTATGACAATATATTTGAAAAGGGGATGTTTTAATAATTATATCTAATGATTTGGCGATTAGTGTGCAGCATAAGATTATCATGTTAAGACACTGACAATACGCCAAAGCTTGTTTAGGAGTCTTTTATAGATCAGTGAGTATCAGTATATATAGCTTTGTTACACAAGCACAAAGGAAAAAATTTGTTCCAGGTTTTAGCAACTCTTAGTTTCTGAAATCACATCTGCAAACAAACTAAGATTCTGCAAATAATTGTTTAGTTACATTTCAACTTTGTTGGGCTAATGCAAATAGAACAATGAATTTGCCTGTTTAGTTGGTTTAGATGATAAATAATTAGACGTTTTCTGCTGGTATGAAAGTTTCAGATCCTAAAAGCTATGATGCCAACTGCAGTGAAAATATTTTTGTTATATACGAGTAATTATTTTAATAACTCTGTTGAACCATAATGTATGAGGATGGACCTATTTACTTATCATAAAGGCGAATCAGATAGAGACATGGAAGTTTGGAAAACATATCATATATACATATATGTATACTTATATATTTCCGTTGTGTCTGTATTTGTGTTTTGTGGGGGGGGAGGGGTGTGGAGGAAAGGGGGATTTGATACCCAAAGATTGGTTGATCATTCCCATAGAACTTGTAGCCGTACCACTAAACCAGCTGCTGATATCGGTTTCGTTGCTTTCATTGTTATGCTTGACACCTTAAGATTGTTCGATATGGGCAATACAACTGAACAAAAAGCCATGACTTGCACATCCTCTCAGTGTACTGTTTAGGGTTCAGTCTGGTGAACTTTGGCTCTGGCATCAAATGTTAGAGGATGGGTGCTACCACTGTATCAAAACCATGACTTATAATGGAAGCAAAAACCCACACTCCTTAAATCCATCTCAGATTTGACATCCAGCATGAATTCTAAACATGCACCCAAATATGGTTCAAGGTGTTGGTTTGGTGCACTTCACCAACCATAAAGGATCCTCAGTGAAAAAGCTAATAGATTCAAGTTCCAACTAGATGCATATTTGGAAGAGCTGTGCGGTAAACTGAAGCAAACAGCATGAAGAATAGCAGGAAAATACATCAATATTGACTGAAATTTCAGAATATGGACTACATGTTTAGATCATTCAAAATAATACAAGAACTATGCATCTCTTGGTAGTGTTGCACCCCAGAAAATGAACAGTAACAATGACTTCTACCTAGCCTCTTGCACTAACAGCAGTGATAGAGGGACCTCAGAAGGTGCAGTGGGATCTTACTCATCAAAACCCAAACTTCCAAGCCTTCAAGACCGTAGCTGGTTGGGAGATGATGCTCTCTGATTTCTCTGAAAGATGAGGTTGAAAAACTGTTTCCAAATTATAGACTTCTACCTGCTCCAATATTAAAGCTTCCTGGAGAAGCTGGCTCCTATATTGCTCAAAACCCCTCCGAATACCACTTTTCTTATTGAAGACTATACCAAAGTAACTTTTGTTATAAAAAAGATAACCCCATGTTTTGTGTATCTAGACCAAATACCCAAAAGCGAGAAATTTAGAAATAGCGAGAAATTTAGAAATACCCTTAACACAGAAATTGCTAGGACAACTAGAGAAACAGAGATCATTTATGAATTTCAGATTGCATAGAAGTTAATGCTACTGCATTGTTGAAAGCAGCAGGACTAGACAAGAACTTGCCTAGTATGATGAATTTAAACATTTGGTTGTTGGTTTGTTAATAGAGAAGGTGAGCAGAGATAAAATTGAATGAATAACGTTTGCCTAGCTGATCCCATGTTGTCGGGCCTGGTAGTTTAATTGACTTGACTTGGATTTTCATGTGGCTCCTAAAGCTCTTTGTATAAATATTCTTAAGTTATTCTTCAATTTTCACACTGAAGCTCTGTTGGTGCTTGTGAAGGAATATTGTGCATATTTATTTTATTCCTTCTTTTATACCTTTTTTCTTTTTGGTTTGTTAGAATTCAAAAGTGAATAACCATTTTCAGGTTTCCATCATGGGTAGAGGAACTGAAGAAAAGTTATCAGCTAGGCGGGATAAGAATCATGTCCTTTTTGGTGGCACCAAGATATTGCAGCATACCCCCGATAAGGTAGTTTATTGTTTCTGGTAATTTTGAAATACATATTAATAATTTGATATAACTTGTTCCTCCTTTGAGTTCAGACATTCCATATGAAAACTCCAGATGGTGGTTGCTTAGCCATTGTTCTAAGAACTGGATTTGAGACCAGTCAGGGAAAACTGATGAGGACTATATTATTTTCCACAGAGAGGGTAAGGCTTTTCTGTTGCTTTGTTATCTTTCTGAATCATGGTCCTTCCTTTTATGTTTGTCTCCTGCATGAGTTTTGCTACAAATATTGTATTGTACACAGGTTACTGCTAACAGTTGGGAGAGTGGTCTCTTTATCTTGTTCTTAGTAGTTTTTGCAATTATTGCTGCGGGTTATGTTCTTAAAAAGGTAAGTACATGTTTTTAAGGGCTACTGAAGTTGAATATTCCTCTGCTATATAACTAATAATGATTTTCTCATTGTGGTAATAACTTATGAATTGATTCAGGGACTTGAGGACCCATCAAGGAGTAAATACAAGCTTCTTTTGAGTTGTTCCCTGATTGTTACTTCTGTGATTCCCCCTGAGTTACCAATGGAGTTATCTATAGCTGTTAATACATCATTGATTGCATTGGCACGCCATGGGATATTTTGTACAGAACCTTTCAGAATCCCATTTGCTGGAAAGGTTAGAAGTTGAAGTTTCTTTAATGATTCTTTTGCACAATTATTGTTGTTGAAGTATTTTCGATGTATTGATTTTTCTTGTGTTTATATTTTCTTTATTCATTCTTTGGCAAGTGAAATTGACTTTGGAGGTCGGTGGTGTAGAAACATGAACACGAAGCTTGAATATGTTGGTCTATTGTGTTAAATACTGACAGTCCTGTCTCATTGACCGGAAAAATCCTCTTACCATGATTGCTTCTCTTGAACATTTAAGGCTATCTATTATCACGAGAAAACATGCAGTAAGCTGAAGATGTAGTTTGAGTTGAGTTTTTTGTGGTTCGTTTTACCCTTTCTGTTTGATGCTTGGTTAATGAAGAATCTTTTCTTAGTTGATAGGCCTGAATGCTGTTACCTGTGTGTTTCGAAGGCTATGAACATCTCTTTTTCATACTCTCTCACACATGTGCAGACATCAGAAGGGGACAGGATATGTGCACACCTGATGTCTTTGGCCACATTTGGTCAAGGTTTTCTGTTTGCATCTTTCCCCCCACTCCATTACCTATGTCCCAACATATCTTCCTTTAAAATATCCCTTAAAGATTCAAATTTAAATCCTAGCATATAGCTCATAAAATATCAAGGAGCTCAACGAACCACATATTATTCATTAAACGAATCCCTACTGCACCTTTCTTAATGTTTTACTTTAAACTTTGACATACCACCAATTCACTAATTATATTAGGACTATTTAATTAATTCATCCAAGAAATGGGGTCAACAAACCATACATCCATTCCATAAAACAATAGTTTTTATCCAACTTCATTTGTTCTTTGGAACATGTTATTTGTACAAATTGTGTAGACAACATAAAAAAGTCAGTAGAGCCCTCTTAAGGATGGTAACAAATGCAAACTAATGACTTTTTGTTTAAACAAACACCTTTTCCCTTTTTCTTTTCATTTTTTTAAATAAGCACAATTTTTTCATTTCAAAAGCTTGTATACATATGGTTACTACCTCATCTCAAAATAAAAGTCTTTTAATAAAATTTGTTAAGTATTTCTAAATTTTTTTTTTTCCTGACGTTGCCCGTACTAATATTTTTTTCTTCAGTTTCCACAGTGATTGAACTAAGGATCTTGTAGGTAGTTTGACTTAAAAATGGTTGTTTTAAGTGTAAAAGTCTAAAAAGACTTGGAATAGAGGTTGTATTTTCTTCACTTTTGACCTTGTCTTTAATAGAAGAAATGGGAGAATAATTGTTACTCTAAACAAACTATCATGATAACTAATTTTCTTGTTCTGCCTCAGGTTGATATCTGTTGCTTTGATAAGACTGGTACACTGACATCTGATGACATGGTATGTTACTTGCATAAGCTTGGAAATAAAGACTTTTTGGTTGGGTTGCATCCTTTTAATACTTTTCCTAATTTCAATTATCAGGAGTTTTCTGGAGTTGGTGGGTTAACAGAAAATGAGGAATTAGAAACGGACATGAGCAATGTTCCTGGACGTACTCTGGAAATACTTGCTTCTTGTCATGCTTTGGTTTTTGTAGACAACAAACTGGTACAAAGATTGTAATTATAATTGAAGTCATATATTGACACAGTATTACTGTTTCTATTGTGTCAGAATAAAAGTAATGCATTTTTAAGATATTACATGCATGCAACAGAACTTATTTCTTCTTGGTAATTTGCATGTGAAGTCACGTGATTAGTTAACTGTTGTGATTAAGTTGGAATAAGATTCAAAGGATTATTTCCTGTTCTTCTACATTATTGAACTACTCCCTAATAGTCGAAGTAAAGAACAACAAAGACTTGATTGTGCTGTATTTAGATTCGTTAAATGTGCTGCAAATGCATGTTAGTTTTGTAAAGTAATTGACTTCTATTGTGAAGTTCTTACTCCTTTTCTCTGGTTGTGATGTGACTGTGAAGAGCTCCATTAGAAAAATTTTGGATTTCCACAGAATACTGTAGTCACCATGGTGTGGTTCTTTGTGTTCAATAAAGGATATTTACTCGTTACTTTATTCTCTTTAAGATTTTTTTAGCAGAGATGCTCATAGAGTTCATATTGAGCATTATAAATTTGCTCCTCTTATTTATTTAATTTTTTAAACTAAGTGTTCCATGCTTGCATACAGGTTGGTGATCCTCTTGAAAAGGCTGCACTGAAGGGAATTGATTGGAACTACAGATCAGATGAGAAGGCCGTGCCAAAGAAGTAAGCATTAGCATTGATTCTCAGTGCTTTACTCCATTCTTTTTCCATGAATATTACACTACTACAGAATACCTAAACAGTGGCAGTCAGGAATCTAAGAACACATTGAGCTTTAATATTCGTTTTATGTATTTTAGACATTTAAGGCTGTTATTGATTTTCATGTTTCAAACTTTAATTTGTTTTGGCTACTTCTTTTGATGTGGCACGTATATTAGTTTTAATAAGGCACTTCTTTTATAGTAAAATTTCATGCAGAGTTTTTTGGTGAAAATACAGTTGTCTTGATATAGAATCACTAGAGTTAGCAATTGATTTCAGTTTTTGTAACCCTAGTGTTTGTTTTAGTGGAAGATTGAGTTATCTAGATCTTCTTTTCAGAAGTAATCTGTTCCTATTGTCTTTTACTCAAATGTGGTGAAGGGTGATGCAATTCTATGTGGTTGGAAAAATATTTGTATTTCTTAGGTTTTCAGATTAGTTGAATAATTTTGTAGATCCTTCTGCATTTCTATCTGTTGCCTGCATTTTTGTCTTTGATGTTAGTAGCGATGAATTAGTCTTGAAGGAATTTGAGTTGCAGGTAATGGACATGCATCATCCACGTTGTTGGATGGTCCAGGAGTTGTTTTGTTATCATAAAATTGATATGCAACATGGTATTTTCTTTTCAAGAATTCCTTGTCACATAAATTTATAAAAAGTGTAAAAGAATTGCGACAAAATAAACGGATGCTGTAAATGGCATATTATGCAAACTCTAGTAATTGGATGTGTAGATTTTTAGCGTTGGAGAAATAAATCTCTCTTGTTATTCTCATAGAATTACATCTATCTATGTCTATAAGTCTAAGATACCAAAGCAGGTAAGTATCCCAAATAGGTAACTACCAACTCAATCTAAATCTATACAACAATTATGATCCTTTCTAACACATAGTAGTTAACATAATAGTCAACAGGATGCTTATTTGTGAAGTATCTCATTTATTTTTAATTCTGTTGTTGGAGATGGTTCTTTTTCTCAACCTGGAGAGTTGATTAGAATTAGGATGATTCTATTTCTGTGAAATTTGTATGGGCATTCTTTTAAAATGGTACAATTGTCATTTCATCATCTCTTTCTTTTAAAATGGTTTGCTTCTTGGGGCAGAATTGAGAGAATTTTCTTCGTAGACCAAAAAGATTGTGTTGTAGTAGGTTATTATTTCTTGTTCTTCATTCCCAAATCATTCAACAAAATCATTACAATTATAGTTGCCAGCAATTTGTGCTTTTCCATATAGATTGTAGATTCTTTGGGTTGTTTATGCTTTTTTCTTGTCTTGCCATATAAACCAACATCTCATTAATTATAATGAGATAACAAAAGCTTAAAATCTAATGTAATACATTGTCAGTGGTACTTGAAAATCCTGCTGAATTCAGAATGATTTGAAGACATGTCTAAAGCTTGTGGTGGCAGCTGGTTGGCTGGATTTTGTGTTTGATGGGTTTTTGCAACGTTCTATTAAATTGTATGTTGCATAAAATTGTTTGTATTTGTAGTTTCAACCCAATTTGACTCCCCATTTAATTTTTCATCCCTAGCTTTCCTCAGGATAATTATTAGGTTATTGATTTCTCAACAAATCAGTTTTTGCAAACTGATTTTCATTCTCAACTGCAGGGGCAGTGGTGAAGCTGTTCAGATTGTGCAGAGGCACCACTTTGCGTCTCATTTAAAGAGAATGACTGTAGTTGTTCGTGTGCAAGAACAGTTTTTTGCTTTTGTGAAGGTGTGAACTTTCCCTCTTTCAATACCTGAACAATACATTAAATATTTTGGCTTTGGATGAGTTACAAATGCTTTCACTAAGAGACATAAATATTCTTGTAGCTTCTCAATGATTATACTTCTGTTTTGTTATACTTGTCCTATGTTTCAATTAATCTACTTTACTTGCATGGAATGTTCATTCAGCAATACTGAATATCTGTGTCCACGTTTCCGTTCTTCTTTTGTTGAAATATGATTCTGGTATGGCTACATACATGGTGATGAGAGAATTATTAATTGTTCCCTTTTGGAAGGTCTTTTTTATTTTCTCCCATAAACTGATTGTATTTGGTGGCCTTCCACTTTAGAAGGCAATTTTAAACCCCATCATGATGGAGATGAAATGTTTCATTATTAAGTTCTTTAAATTTCTGTAAGTTTCCTTCAGCTCGTTGTAGGATCTTTCTGCTGCCAAAGGGAGATGCCCGTTTCAGTTTTCATACTTGGTTATACTGGAGATGTCTTTTGATGAAATTTTGAGTAATAAAAGGAAGAAACCAAAACATCTGTGGTAATGATCAATGCGATATCCCACTTTATAAAATTAACTTGTGGACTTGTCAAATGGATATAAGAGATTGGTAATATCAATGTTTCTTATATATGCCGGAAATCCTATTTAATTGATGGGCACATTTAGGCATGTATATGTTTGTATATATTTATCCCTTTATTTTGGCATTTCTGTACCAATACAACTGCATGGACTGAGTATGTATTAAAATTCAACTATAAGAAGTCTTAACTGTCAGCTGTGTCCTTTCCACATATTTTGGTCTATTCTAGGCCCTATTCTCTCTTGCTTAAAAGAAATAGCTTGTCTTGAGCTGTTCTAAGTGACTTTTTGACCTTTTAACTTAAAAATTTGGCTAAAAATCTGTTCCTGGAAAAGGTACCTTGAGGATGGTTTCAGGACAGTTGTTGCTTATTGATTATGTTAAAAAAAATGATATTAATTTTGAATTCAGGTTTGTAAAAAGAATCTGTAGTTATTTCCAGATATTAGTTGGTTATTGAATTTTAAGCCTTGGACCACGACTGTTACATTGTGTCAATAATTACTTTTGGTTCTTACTTTTACTCCAATTAAAAGGCTATGCTTAAGATTTTTTCTTGGGGTGTTTCTGCTTGTCTTATTTGCTTTAGTTTCTTCTCCCTTGTGATTTTAGCTCTTCTTAATTGTTGTTAGTACATTCTTCCATGAAAAATTTCAGGGTGCTCCAGAAACCATTCAAGAGAGGCTCAATGATGTACCCCTGTTTTATGTTGGGACCTACAAGAAGTACACACGTCAAGGATCACGTGTTTTGGCACTGGCTTTCAAGTCTCTTCCTGAAATGGCAGTAAGAATTTCATGTTTGGTGGGCTTGTTTTCAACATTTTCTTGGCTCCAGGAATTGTGAATTCTTTCATATGAAAACGCAATTGAAAATAATTAGTATACATTATTATTAAGCATGTTTCAACTCTCTGGTAGTCTGGGTTATGTTTTCTGAATGACTTGACTGAAATTTTGTTACTTCTGTATTTGTGGGTTTGGATAACTATTGGAATGAGCATCTTCTCTGGTTTTCTGGTGTTATTATTTTGTTATGTTAGTTCAACTTGGCATCTTCTGGCTCATTCATTGAGAATCGTTGGGACCTCATAGGATTAGCTCAAACCACTGCATAACGTGTCTTCATGGAATTGTTTCAAGATTTGACATAATTCGTGATGTCATTTTTCATTTTTCAATATACTAGTTCGATAGATATTTGAAATCTTATCGACCAGTTGTAATTAGTTAACTGTGTCTGGGGATTGAAATTGTGTATTTTGTTTACTTTTTATAATTCAAACTCTCTTTTATATCAACTTCTGGTGTAAGACCTGTTTTCTTTTGAGTATTTCATCATTGCATTGCAACTAAATCTAAATATAATTCTGGAGATGTATCCTATGAAATAAAAGAATCCACATATGATGTCAATCTGTTTTTCCTTTGTCCTTCCTCCCCTCACCCCGCGGCATTCATCTCGTGTATGGATGCTTATTGACATCCTTTACTGAGTTAATGCACTTGCATCACAGAAATATTCCTTTTGTTTGATTCTTTTTAATCTTTTTGGTTGTGTTTTAGCTACTATTTCATGGCTTAATTATCTATACATAATTTTAAGTTCTGCTCATTTTGTTGTTTCTTGGTTCTCATTTTTCTCTGAATTTTTTTTGGGATTGAAGGTTAGTGAAGTAAGAAATTTGGACAGAGACATGGTAGAAAGTGGACTGACTTTTGCTGGCTTTGCTGTAAATTTCTACATCTTTATTCAATATATTTCTTACTTTCATAATTATGACATATTTTCTTGTATCGAGGATTCAATGCTCTGTCCATCAGGTTATCTCACTTGCTGATTGGCCTTTATGAACTTCAGGTTTTCAATTGTCCTATCAGAGGAGATTCAGCCACTGTGTTGTCTGAGTTAAAAGAATCATCCCATGATCTGGTCAGTGTTTTTCATTTTAATACCAGCTTGGTTACTATATACAATTTAAGTTTCCAATGCCCCATGTTATATACATATTAATTTTTTAAAGGTAAACTTTTATTCCTCGTAACCTGAAACTTTTGACTTTTTCCCGCATATAACATTGAACTGCCATAACCTGAACTTCTAAAATTAGCCTCTCATGATGTACTTTTGTTAGTGACTTAACTTTGATTTTGGACGACTAATGGTTTGAGAGATCAATTTTAAGGTTTGTTGATGTAAGTTTTAACTTGCTACTAATTATGTTTTCCAGTCATGTGTGTTTTTGTGTGATAGGTCATGATTACTGGTGATCAAGCTCTGACAGCTTGCCACGTTGCTGGTCAAGTTCATATTGTATCAAAACCAACCCTACTTCTTACTCGTGCAAAGAATGGTGCAGACTATGAGTGGGTTTCACCTGATGAGATGGAGATTGTAAGCTACAGGTAGATACTCTCTGTGCACACAAATTTTTACATTAGAGAAGCCTCAATTTTTCATTCATTTGTTTTGCTGTTTTTGTGAACTACCTTACCTTGTGTATTTGTGTCTCTTGTTTTGTGATACCTGTTGCGAAAAATTTCAATAATTACATCAAGGAGAGGTTTATGTCAGTTGATTTTCTTCTCGTTAAAGGTTTTGTGTGTTTCTTTGTCTAGGGAGAATGAAGTAGATGCTTTGTCAGAGACTCATGATCTGTGTATTGGAGGCGACTGTGTAGAAATGTTGCAGCAGAGTTCTGCTGTTCTTAAAGTCATTCCATATGTGAAGGTTGAGAAGCTACACAACCATACATACTCTCTTTCTCTCTTATGGACCGTGCATTCTGATGGATCATTTAAATTTATCAGGTGTTTGCAAGGGTAGCCCCTGAGCAGAAGGAGCTAATCTTGACTACTTTCAAATCAGTTGGAAGGATGACGTTGATGTGTGGAGATGGAACAAATGATGTTGGTGCTTTGAAGCAGGTAATACATAGTTTTGCACATTGGTTAATGCATGTTTTCTTATTGATTTATTTTACTAAGTATTTAAATTCCATCACTTATTTTTAGACTGTCTGCACAGAATAGTGCACTAAAGCTTTGATGGATTTTTTGGATCACTTATTGATATACCCCTTCAATATTCTGGTTGAATATTATGTATTTTCTAGCTTATTTCAGACATGATAACATGGACCCCTGGTTGAGAAATTATATGGATAAAGTTGAGAAAGAAATGACAATATCTTTCCACAACTATATCAGTCAACATATGTTTATTTGTTTTAATAATGCTTGTTATTTCTCCTTCACTGCAAGAGAACTGAAATCATACTTATTCACATATCCAAACTTCCAATCTTTTTTACATGTTTAGGGTGTGGTCGGAGGTTTCTTAGAACCAATTTAGTGTTCTGCTCATGCTCGCTGGACTTAAAATTCAGTTGGGCTGTCCTTATTTCTTCTCTTTTTCTGTTGCTATGAGCATTTACTTTTAATTGCCCTTGAAATATTTTCTGTACCACTAAATTTTATGGTTGCTTTCCTTTCCTTCTTAATATTGTTGCAGGTTTTTAGCTTCATTTTATCTTGGAATGGAATATATTATTCAATTGAATTCCTGTTTCTGTAGGCGCATGTAGGAATAGCTTTGTTGAATGCAATACCCCCTCAAAGTGAAAAGTCTTCAGCAGAGGCATCATCAAAGAGCGACTCTGCCAGACCTACTAAACGAAAGAAACTTAAAGCCTTGACAGAAAATGGAGAGGGGCCTTCAAAGAATAGGTCAATTTCAAAGTCTGAATCTCCTGGTAACAAACCTGTTAATCGCCATCTGACAGCTGCAGAAATGCAAAGGGAAAAACTTAAGAAGCTCATGGATGAAATTAACGAAGATGCTGATGGTCGTGCTGCTCCTGTAGTCAAGCTTGGGGATGCTTCGATGGCATCACCATTTACAGCAAAACACGCTTCAGTTGCCCCTACAACTGACATAATTCGTCAAGGTCGTAGCACCCTAGTGACTACGCTCCAGATGTTCAAGATACTTGGACTTAATTGTCTTGCAACTGCCTATGTTCTGAGTGTGATGTACTTGGATGGTGTCAAGTTGGGTGATGTTCAAGCAACAATCAGTGGGGTCTTCACAGCTGCCTTTTTTCTGTTTATCTCACATGCTCGTCCTCTTCCCACTCTTTCAGCTGAGCGACCCCATCCTAATATTTTCTGTGCATATGTCTTCCTTTCTCTAATGGGACAGTTTGCAGTACATCTCTTGTTTTTGATTTCTTCTGTGAAAGAGGCTGAGAAATACATGCCAGACGAATGTATTGAGCCTGACTCTGACTTTCACCCCAACCTTGTGAATACAGTTTCATACATGGTAAACATGATGCTCCAGGTTGCAACATTTGCGGTGAACTATATGGGGCATCCTTTCAATCAGAGTATTTCAGAGAACAAGCCGTTCCGATATGCTTTGGTGGGTGCTATTGGTTTCTTCACTGTCATCACTTCCGACTTGTTCAGGGATTTGAATGACTGGCTGAAATTGGTGCCTTTACCTCCAGGATTAAGGGATAAGTTACTGTTATGGGCAGCTCTTATGTTCTTGGTCTGCTATTCTTGGGAGAGGTTATTGAGGTGGGTCTTCCCCGGTAAGATGCCTGCTTGGAAGAAGAGGCAAAGACAAGTTGCAGCGAACCTGGAGAAGAAAAAGCGTGTCTAAGAATTAACTGGAGTCTGGTAAGGAGGAGGGAGAGGTGAGATTAGGGGAAGAACAGAAGAGGAGAGGAATAAGCACACTTTCAGCTTCATGTGTATGAGTTAACTCTGTTGTAGCATTTACACCCGTACGGTATGTTATCCATTATAGGAAAAGACATTCTTTTGTCTCGTCTCCAGAAGACAGGCAGCACTACTTTCATCTGGGAAAAATTTTGTATTGAGGTTTTATTAGTAAAGTAATGGTACTTTCAAGAACTGTATGAGCTTGGCTTTTGTGATCCACTATATCAAGTATTTTAAAACTTACTATTTTGTGAAATTTGTTTTTCTCCAATTTTAAAAGATTACGTAATTTTGTGCCCTTTTTTAGGAAAAAAAAATCATGAAATTTTATCTAATTAATTTAATAATATTATATTATCTAATTAATTTTTAATTTTGGAAAATTGACCACAATAGTATTCAAACTTACCGCTAAGTTTAAAATGGTGTTCTATGTTTTTCCTTTTTGTCTTCTTTATTTCCACGTTAAAATATTTTAAATTCATTGTAAAATTAAAATATTTATAGTCAAACATGTATGGTCATGTAGTTTTCCCCTTTTAAATGGATCCAAGTAACTAAATTTTAAATGGATCTAACTGGATAAAGATTCTACGCCTTGTTCTTTTTGCTTGGCTCTGAAATAATAATGGGATGACTTTGTTTATGGGTGGTAAGATACTTCTTATCTAATATATCGTAATTAAATATCTTATTTTTTATTTTTTAAATTTGACATTGGAATTTTTATTTTTTAATTTAAATAAATTTTTATTAAAAAAAATTATATTACAATATTAAAATTAATTAAATCACACATTTTTTTTAAAATACATATAAATCAAATTGAAGCATTCAAATTCAGTTGAAGGAAATATATATATTTAGAAACTATTTATTAATTTATTGATATGAATAAATTATTTAAATAAAATTGACATAAATGGTTATTCTATAGGAAAAATGTATGAGTGCCCGTCATCCACATAAGTCCGTACCGTTTGAGGCAAAAAGGTTGGAAGATAAATAAATAAATCGAATCCATGTATCTGTTAACTAATGATGATTAATCAGTTTCCACATTTTCACCAACTGATCCTCCGCTTCAATTCGATTGAATTTTCATACAAACTCTGAAGAATTGCAATGGTGGCATTTCAGAATCTCATCTCTCCCTCTTCCCACCTCCTTCTCAAGTTCAGCCATCATCCAAAAAACCATCGAATTGACCTCTTCAACTCCCCTCGAAATTGCTTTGAATTCACTACAAACCGAAGCTCGTTCACAGTCTCAGCATCACTGGAGACTCATCACCTTCATCAATTCAATCCGAAAATACCGATTGAAGAAGCAGTAACTCCACCTAGCTCATGGTACACCGATCCTGCCTTCTATGACATTGAAGTGAAACAAGTCTTTTACAGAGGTTGGCAGGCGGTTGGTACGGATTGGAATTCAATTTTCCTGTTTTTCCCCTCTTTTTTGTACTGCTTGTTTGCGTTCTTATATTGCCTTTTCTGAGTTTTAGAAATTTAAATATACCAAACTGATTGAAACTCTTAATTTTCTTTCTCTCATGTAAATCTCTTTTCGGTTCATTTTGATTATGTTTTTAAGTGTTTGTGTTTTTCCCCTCCTAATGGTAAAAAGTAAACAATCATCGCAGCTGATGTGTTTACTTATTTTTTATTTTATCGATTTCTAGGATACACTGAACAGATAATAGAGGCTCGGCAATATTTCACGGGCAGGTAAAGTCAACAGTTGCCTGTAATTGCCATAGTATGTCCTATAAGATAGTGTTTGAACTTCAGTAAATGATAAATATGCCAAATGGTCTTTGGCCCTCAATGAACAGAATCCTTTGAAATTGGAATTTTTCAATTTCAGGAAAAGCCCCAACTGAAGAATGCCTCCCTCACAAATGAGTTACTTTGGTTTTGGAAATAGTTAACTGAACCAAAGAATTACTATGACAGATTAGGAAACGTTGAATATGTGGTATGCCGTGATGAAAATGGGGAATTACATGGATTTCACAATGTTTGTCGCCATCATGCCTCTCTTCTTGCCTCTGGAAGTGGGAAAAGATCATGTTTTGTGTGCCCATATCATGTGAGTATGTGCTGCTTCGTCTAAATATATATTTAAACATTTTTCATACTCAATTATAGGTAGTTATAATTCGCATTCACTCTGCTTCACTTCGCAGCATCATGATCTTCTACTTTTATGCAACTTCTGAGATATTGGTATTTTAGTTTCAGGACAATTTATTGGATTAAGTCAATAAGATCTAATCTTGTTTCAGGGATGGACATATGGATTGGATGGTGCACTTCTGAAGGCAACAAGAATTGCTGGGATTCAGAACTTCCGAGTTGACGTATGCTGTAGATAACCTATTCTGATTACCTTAATTTCTTGCATACAAGATAATTCTGATTAAATTCCTGGCTGCATTGAGTGTAGCAAATGGGACTTGTTCCACTGCAAGTAGCTACCTGGGGCCCATTTGTTCTTCTCAAGGTTGAAAAGGGGAGTTTACCTCAACAATCTGAGAGCAATTTGGTTGCAGATGAATGGCTGGGTACTTCATCAGAAATACTGAGCTCCGGAGGAATTGATTCTACACTGAGTTTCATATGTCGCCGTGAATACATATTTGAATGTAACTGGAAGGTTTGTGCTCTGTACGTTTCTATCCCAAAATTTGTCCCATCTCCTATATTCTACTTGTTTGGAGATTTCCTACATAATGGACATAACTGCTAATATGACAAAGCTGCATATATTTTTTTTTATTCTCAACTTTTATCCATGTTAATTTAACTACTCAACTTTGCAAATTTGACAAATTGACTGGTTAAAGCCTTTGAAGAGTTTCACAAACAAAACTCATATAGTTGTATGGTTAAATCGTCAAATCCTCTAAAAGTTAAATGGTTAAATTTACTAAATTATATTGTCAAATTGACATATTTTAAAATTGAATGGTTAAATTGGAAAAAAGGGATACAAATTCAGTATCGGTTCCACCATAAAATATGCTATTCTACTTTATAATGGCATATTACAGTATATATCTCCCTTCTTACTCTCTTTTTCTATTGCACTCATCTTTAACAATGGTTCATCAATATTTTAAGGCAACCAAATAGAGCCAATATATATTTTTATTCAACTGTATATTACTTGACATTTCTAATGGATTTGTTCTTTCCATGAAGGTTTTCTGTGACAACTACTTAGATGGTGGTTATCACGTGCCATATGCACATAAAGGCCTTGCATCTGGCCTTAACCTTGAATCCTACTCATATACAGTAAGCTCCATGCCTCTGTTGTTTATTAAATTGTCATTTTGTCCAAGTCTGGTTTGCTTGGTCGTGAGCTGCAGCTCGAGATCTTTTGAAACATGACGAAGGTATGTTGGTAAGTGGGAATCACTATTGATTCTCAATGTGGGGATATAGGGAATGTTAGAGGAGAGGGTGTAAAAAAAATTGTTATTTCCATTATTCATTGAGCTTTAGGTTGTCACATTTATCATATGAAGTATCCCACTTAATATTCATTCTTGCAGTGTCAATTAGCTGATCCTAAATCAGCTATGATAAAAAATTTTTAAAAAATAATAAAAAAACAGAAATAGTTCAATAATCCGTACTGTTATAACTACCGCTAGATCACAAGATTCAAATTGTCCTAGGTGGTATTAGATCTTACCAAGACTCTGAAAATTCTCTCATGGACAATATTAACTTCTAGAATATGTCTTTGGCATCATTTTTTGATATTCGTTGTTTCGCATATAAACTTACTCTTATATAATGTAATTATATGGGTCTTTATTCTAATGGTCCCCTTTTACTGAATTCAAAAGGTTTATGAAAAGGTTAGCATCCAAACTTGTAATGGTGGTGCTGAGGACAATGAGCAAGATTTCGATCGACTTGGATCAAAAGCTGTGTATGCTTTTGTATATCCAAACTTTATGATTAATAGGTCAGTGCGTCTCAGCTACTAATAGCAGGGTGATATTTAAGTTGACTCGTACCCCACTGAAGACAATTTGTATTGACTTTATGCAGGTATGGACCTTGGATGGACACCAATCTGGTACTACCACTGGGGCCCCGCAAATGTCTAGTGATATTTGATTACTTTCTTGATTCTTCTCTCAAGGTAAGTCCAGTGACTATAAATTTCATTGAATAAAAGGAAAGATAGAATAAAAGAAAAATCAAAGCTCGTGACTTACAGGAATGTTCCCCTTTTCAGTCTATTTGTAAAGCAGAAACTGTACTCCGTTTCCTTTTCCCTTCCTGCCATGTAGTGGTTAACTGATCATGATGAGCAAGCAACAAATTGTTCGTTCAATGACCTCGGACCTTTTACTACATATGTTTCAATTTGAGTCGGCTTCAAATGTTTTGTTCGATCACAGTGGCTACTTTTATGTTATTTCTGTGCAGAATGACACTGAGTTCATAGAAAGAAGCTTGAAGGACAGTGAGAAAGTACAGGTACAGCATACTAATACAAATCTAATTGATCTTGCAGGTCCTCTATATATATATATATATATATATATATATATATATACATGGATTGTGCTCTTGATAATAATAGTATCTTGTAGTTTTGTTAGCGCAGAATGAATTCATGACTAATGCATATACTGGTTTCAAATTTGTAGCTCGAAGACATCATATTGTGTGAATCGGTTCAAAGGGGCCTGGAATCACCAGCATACTGCTCTGGCCGATATGCTCCTACTGTTGAGAAACCAATGCATCATTTTCATTGCCTCCTGCATGACAGTCTGTCCTCCAAAATGGCATCATGAACTGCAATAAGAGACTGGGATCGTTGCCTTCGGACTGCTCTATCCTCTCATTGGCAAGTGAATTTTACAGAAGTTCACTTGGACTTTTGGTCAGATATTTTTGCACATATTGTTGAAATTCTTTTGCACAGTTTGCTTGTTACACTAACGCTTGTATGCTATATGCGGGAGTTACTTATAAAGTCTAAAATAGTAAAATTAAAAATAAAATTATAATTAAGAAAAATAACTTAACTTGTCGCCCACCAACTGTCCAAATTAATATTTTTATAAAACAAAAATAATGATAATAATAAAAAAAGATAATTTCAATTAATTAAATTCATATTTAATTAATATCCATTTTTTTGAAAAAAATTTTAGGGTTTATTATTGATATTTTAAAATTATATTGTACATTTGGCTTACCTTTTGTACAGTATATTTTAAAATGTTATTTCATAATTTGTTATTATTGTTAAGTTTGTTTAAATAAGTTGACTGAAGTTTTTCATTATTTAAATGGTATTTAGTTTGCACTAATAATTATTTTTATCACTTTGAATATCCTTTCCGTGTATAATAAAATCAAAAATAAAAATGTAATTTGAGAATAATTCAACATGTCATCTTCACATTTATGTGGTATATTACTTCATAAAAGACATTGACAATGACAATTTTAGTTTAGTGAATACTTAATTAATTATTTTTTTGATAGAAAAATATTTAAATATATTTATAAGTATTAGATTAAACATGAAATCCCATATATGTAAAACTAAAAATGTAGGGGTTTTTTTTTACTTCAATTCCTTCCAGGTTATACAATCCATTTTAACCGTAGGTATGGTACTCATTTGGCTGTGACCCCATGGTACTCATTTGGCTGTGACCCCATGACTTCCCTTCCACTGTAATGGCCATTTGCCTTCCTCATTTTTATTTTATTTTATCATCAATGTAGACACATGGCAGCCATTACCATAAACTGTCTTTCTTTTATTATAATATAGATTGGCAAAGATTGTTCTAGATATTCACCGAGTGATCTAGGAGATTACTTTCCTCAGCTCCCCATGGGAAATCATCACCTGACACCATGGGCTCGTCGATCTGGGAAAGCAATCACTCAGACTAGATTATTGCTTTATCTACCATTTCTCTGTGTAATTTGAAATCATCATAGTTAGAGAGAGTCTTGAACCTAATTCTCCAATCATTAAGTTTAAGGCTCTCTTTGAAGTCATTTTGACTTCATTTTTGAACATGAATCCCTGCGGCTTTGTGATTCCTGGAAACATCATCATTTTGGTCTGCAGAGTTAATCCACAGGTCTTCTAGATCACTTTTGAGCTCCTGATTTCCAACAACACATTTAGAAGGCTCAGCATCCTTTCCCTTGTAAATCTTTGACCTTGGCGGATTAACAGTTGAGTATGCGCATGAGAAACACCCAAACGGAACGCAAATAAAAGAAGATTTCCTCTCTATTCTTCACCATGTGTAATTTTTTTCTTGTTTTGAAAAATCATTATGGTTATTACAGATGAATCAGATTTGATCAGCCTTTCAGAAAGTAAAATAGGATTTTACCCCTTTTTCTCAAAAAAAAAATAAAAACATAAGAAAATCGTGTAGCCATCCATTCCTTCTCTGCCTCTGCCCTCAGCCTGCCTTTGAAGTTTGAGCTCTATCCCGCCCTTCCTTTGGCTTGCTAGCTAGAAGGCGAAGAACGGTTGACATCGAGAAAGCCCTGTAGTTTTCTTCGCTGGTTTGGAACCCTTAGCCTGGGGGAAGGAGAAGCTCTTCAGGCTTGTTATCCAGGGATTTTTCAGAAATTCCGTAATGAAGAAATAGATCAAATAGTTACATTTATCTCACCTTTTTGTTTGACTTCTATTTTGGGTGAAGTCTCAGATTCAAGATCTCTCTTACAGCTAGTTTGGGAGTTCTAAAGGGGAGAAAAAAGTTAGGAGAGAAGAAAAGAAGGGATTGTATTTAGAGTTTGGGAGTTTTAGCACCATATTCCCATTTCTCTCCACTTCTCTTATTTTCTTTCTCCAAAAATACTTCCAAACAAGATTGATTCTCCCTTCTTCCTTCCAAACCCCTTCTCTTCTCTCCAAATCCTCCCTCCCAGACTAGCCGTTGGAAATGTAACATAATGTACTTGTACTGCATCTTTTATCCTTCACTTTTTTTTTTTTTTTCAAAAAGAAAAGAGAGGTGGTTTTTTGTCATCTTTTAAATTTCTAGTTAGAGATTTAATTAGACTAGACTTTTAGTATAATGACATTTAGTGTCTAATATGAAACATTCATGTGTCAAAATTCTGTACTCACTATGCTCATAATTTCTCCCATCAAAAAGGGTCATGTGACAATCCTTGCGTTTCTTTCTCACATTACCTTCCAATTTTAATATGCTAATGCCAAGCTTTTGGTTCCCTTCGACGCCTGGCGTGTGCTAAGCCATTGAAGTCAGAACTCAGAATTGAGAAATTTTTTAAAATTAACTTTAGAGGGATTTCTGTAATTTGATCTGATAGATTGAAATAGGTATGAATTTAAACTGAAGTAATTGAGTTTGTCTAAATCTGAAACATGATTGAGTCTTCCTACTATGACGACAAGATCCTCACTAGAGCACACAAGAGGGTGGCTCAGCCTATGTGCAGGTCGGAAGAAGTACAATCTTTTCATTTTTACTTCTCCTTTGCATTTATTCACATGATCTCATCATATAAGTGGGTCCCCCACAATCATAATAATTCCCAGTTTTTAAATCAAACATCAAAAACAGCTGATTGAGATTCAGATATACAACATTGGCCAAAGTGAGCTGAATTTGAATATACATAGGAGAAAAGATGTACCTTGGGAGCAGCAACGAAAGCACTGGGGAACAGCTAAAATTCCATTCTAAATAGGATCTGAAGAGCAAAGTCGTAATTAACATATTAGTAAAAGAGAAAGCAAAGGTTCAATCAATGCAACTACCATAACACTAGAAATAATGTAGTTAAATTGCTTTTAACAACTTCAAGCCAGGAAGTCTAGTGATTGAAAGCATTATGTTACCTGAAGGTAAGATTTTCTCAAGCTCTAAAAGACAGTTGAAAACTTTAAAATCAACAAATAAGCCACTTATCCAGGGGACGACCCTTCAGCAGGGAAGAAAAGAGAACCATGGCAGAACGTACCTTTCAAGAGGATATTCAAAAAACAAAACAAAAAAATCAAAAAGAAGAATATTAAAGAGGGAAACTGAAAGATTTCAATTTCACAGAGGCTGATTGAAGAGAATAGAACTCAAAACTCATCTGAGCTAGTAGATAAGAAGATACTGAGAAACCACAAAACAGGAATGAATACCAAAAACCATTGTTCACTGCTATTGGTTTCTGCTTTCCTGACCAGGGTTGGGGCTGCTCGTAGGGACTCTGAAATTCTCAAAATCAATCATCAACAAGGTAAGCAATTACAAAATTCAAAATTTTAAAAATAAAAAAATAAAAAAGAAAAATGGCAGTAAGAAGCAAACCTGGAGAAAAAACAAAGTACGTGCAAAGACTTGATGAAGAAAAGAAAAATAAACGAAATTCAATGAATTCATGGTAGCATGGGAAAGAAAGAAAACTCGTGCTAAAACATCACCAACACTTCCTCTTATAATATGTAAAAACGGGCATAATTGTACAAAATAACAAAAAGAATTTCCACTCAATTTAACGAGAAATAATTGATAGAGTAAAATTATGGGCGTAGTAATATCCACTTCAATTGAGACCAATCTACATACAAAATTCACAAGAAATAGAATTCAACACTATCTATGGCTTTGCAGCTCAGTAGACTCCATTTCCCTCACATTGTTTACGATGACCTGGATCTTCTTTGATAGCGATTGATTGTGCTCCTCAATGTGCTCAAAAATCATTTCCAAGTGCCTTTTGTATGTAGCAGATCGCTTTTTCTCCACAGCCAACTGTTGTGAGAGTTCCCGGATTTTATCATGCTCATTCTACAGCAATAAAATAAATATAAAACATAAAAATAAAGCAGAAGAATATGTTTTGAGACTAATAGTAGTTGATGACAATCAAAGAACAATACTACTAAACACTAACTTGAAATTAAAAGAAAACAGAGATTTTCCTTTTTCATGGCACATTGGGATGATCATTGGACAGATTCAGATCCACACGAGGCAGTTCTAGACAATGCAAGAAAGACTTGGCAGCCTTTTTTCATGGTTGGCTAGGTGATCATGAGATGATTTTCCTGGCTTCTATATCTCATCAATACCTTGATCAACAACCAGTGAAATGACATAAAAAATAATTCCAAGACCACTAAGAGTAAATAGTGGGTAGGAAATAACAACTGTTAAGGAATGACAAAGGAAAAAGGGTGGTAGAATGAAAAGCCAGTGAAGTGCACATGGCTGCTGACTGGAAATGTTACTATTGCTGAAAATGCATAAAGATGGTGGACCATTATAATCCTTCTCCATTTTCCAGAATGTGTTTGCTGTAATGCTTATTATGAAGATAAAATATCAACCACTAAACATGAAACACATCATGCACCACGAAGTTCAGAGAAGGCAAAAAAAGAAATGTTTGATCCTGTTTTCCAGCATTTTGAGACCACCTGAAGTCTTAAAACTGAATCCGACCTGTCTACCATTTCCTTGAGAAAAAAATTTCAGAACTATGCTTGACCTTAAAGTGAGGACCACTGACTTTATCAATTTGGAATTATCCAAATTCTAACACAAGAACTAAAATGTGCAAAGACAACACCAGATTGGCTCCCTGTAGGCTATTAGTAAAGAAGACTTCAAAGAGTCAAAGACACAGTATAAGGTAGCGAATAGGTAGCCAAAAGGTTAAACTACATTAAAATTAATCAGAGTTAATTATTGAAGTATAAAACATCAAAGAACAAATTTTAATAGTTCTTCTATCTTTCTATGGTGTAGATTTCAAGAGCATAAAATTTTACTTTAAAGTACTCTACACCAAGTCCAGAAACACTTGCATTGAAAGATTACAGGCCATAACAATCCCCCACTTACCCTAAACAAAGTTCTCTAACCTTGCAGTTTGATTCCATAGTGCAGTGGAAGGCACCAAAGTTCAACAGAGAATATAATAATGAAAATCAACTTTGAGAATCCAAATACACATATCTAAACTAACTTGAAGAAATATGGTATTGTGAAAGAAAACGTGCAGAGAGCTAACCGGATACTGATCATATATTAAATCCTTGCGGCCCTTTCCTGGAGTTAATGGATGAGTGTGTTCCTTTACAAATTTTGTAACCACCCATTTACCAGAGCTTACTTTTCTAACTAAAATCATAGCTCTACAACCAACTCTTGTTTCTGCCCTTTGCCGTACAATCTTTTCTCGCTTGTCAGGCATTCTAAAGCCCTCCTTGTTACAGACAAGTGCCCGACCAATGGCAGATCCATCACGCCTTGATCTGGAGAGCTTGCTCACACGTATTATGAAGCCTACTTTTGTTGCATATGTATGATAAAATGCGTGTGCTGCTGCTTCAGATTCAAATTCCTGGCCTACATAGGGTTCATCAGCAGGAGCTGAATTATTTACAGCTTGTGGATCCTCAAATGGAACTATCCCCGTCCTTGAAAGGTCTTGATCAACCTTTATATCCAAAGCGTCTCTAAGTGCCCCATCAACAGAAGTTCCAGCAATTGCATCTTCATCATCTGTCCTACCTTCAATATCAATAGAACTTCCAACCACCTCACCATTGACATCACCATCAATATCAAAATCCACTGTAAAAAACTGAATTCAATTATCTTACATACAGAAATGAAACCTTCAGGATTGCAAGCTTTCAACAAATGAAATAAACAAGAAGGTGAGTCTATGCATAAATAATTAGTAAGCAATGAAAATTTGGAAAATGTCAAAGCAATGTCCAATGGCAAGAACCAATCTCCAGAATTCTAATAAAATGCTGATGGGTAGTATAGGCAGTACAATTCAATTGATTGAATCCAATAATTTTATGAAACAATCATCTACTTCATTGCCTCAGATATCAAATCTCCACAATATAAGCAACAGTATTTCTTCTTACTGACATCAATCAGTTTACTAACACGTACAGCATATCCTGAACTAAAATACTTCAAATGAACCAAATTCATAGAAGATATTTTGCAATTGTGACCATAGAAAGACCCCAGAATCATAGAATAGAATGAGAAAGAGCTATGCATTTCTTTTTTCGGCTTGGTTTCTAATTCAACTGTTGTAGAAATGTCCTACCTAGTTTAAAGCCTTTCACTTCATTTGATCATAACAAAGAGAGAACAGAGACTTGAAGCACCAAACCACAGCTCCCCTCTTTTTGTGCCAAGATGAAAGCTTGAATAGCTCACCTTTCTGAGGCCACAATTATGCATTTATCATTTATGTTTACTCATAACCATAAAACTGATTCCATTGCCATTTTCATTTAAGGATTATTCTCCTAGCAGACTAAAGTAAAAGTAAAAAATTTTAATAAAATGCTAAGACCAATCACAGAAGAAAAATGGGAAGCTTACTCAATATTTGAAGTTCTTTCAACAACCGTTGTTTGTAGGAAACTCCAATGTAGATAAAGAGTGAAAGATAGCGGTCAACTTCCCCTGTAGATAGATATATCACAGGGGCATAAGAAATGTTAATACGTTAGAAACAACAGGCTAATAAGAAACAGAAGTCAACTACTTCATATTATTCAAGCAACACAGGGGGATTGTCTTCAATTGAACCAGAATTTACTTACCTTCAGCTTGCTTTTACCCAACAACCAACTATTGCAAGAGTTCCCCGGTCATGTAATTCCTCTACACTAAAGAGAAAGTTGGAGAAAATTAATTTTGATAATAGATAAGCAAAAAATAAAAAATACGAGATATCAATATATGTATAATAAAGATATGCAGAAAGTTATTACACAGGGAAAGAGGTAGTTCTGAGCTCATACCTAATGCTTAGATTTCAACTATGTAAATGTAATAAATCTTTCTTTGTAATAAACAACCCTAAAAGTGTGTATAAGTGGACTACAACTTAAATATTGTGTATAACTAATATAACCACGTGACACAAACTTATTAGAAGAATCGAGTAAACATACAAATAAGACAGTCAATCAAAGTCAATAAATACAGCCAACTGACAGGTTCCAAATGCCTTTTTCGTACCACATAGCATCTTAAAAAGTCATGAAGACTTTCAATCAATTTAACACCTGTAGGCAGTTGCATTCTAAAATCTTAAAACTCACCTAGTTGTTGAGCAAAATGTTGAAGAGTTGAAAACTAATTTTGCCCCTCACTAGTACAATCACTTTCCTCCCAAAAATTTGCACAAGTTCATCAGATCATTGAGATATAGCCACCCAAATATCAAGAACCAACTATTGCCCTCATTGAAAAGATCACATCTTTAACTCTTAGCCAATGTAAACATTACAGTTCAGCTCCAGTCTGTATTTCCAATGCACAAAGCTAGAGCACAGACAATAAGATACCCTACTCTCTAAAGTGGACAAATACAGCAAAACTAATGACTTGAGTGCTTTGGTTTAAATTAACTATTAATGATTTAAGTGGACAAATTTTGATACTAGAAGTCTTGAACTTAGAGAAAACAATCATGGCACCACTTTAAGGAGTGATTAAGACTATAATAACCTTTGTTGCATACTACATGAAGGTGCTGAGTTATCACAGGCATATATAGTTAAACAAGACATCCAAAATGTACCATATCTCTGATAGTTATTATGCCAGTAAATATTGTGTTGTAAGGTAGATTTATTTAAGTTTATCATTTCCCTTAGTTTTGTCACTTCTCCAAGATAAAAATTTAGAAAAGAACAACTTCTCAGAATTGTTCTTCCCAGTATTGTTATGCTGGTAACTTCGGGAGATATTTCACATCTAGTGAACACATCAACGGAAGGATTAATCGCTAATTCAAGCAAAGTAGGAGATCACAAGAAATAGTTGCAATGCTAATCTTATGTTTGATTCTTTTCCGTATTGCCTCTGTTGCAGCTTTTCAAGATTCTTATTCTTTCATCTATGCAATCAAACTCAGATTGCTGGCAAATGATGAGAAAGGGATCCATGGTTGACTACAATGTAGATCTATTATGTTTTACAAGATTCAAGTTCCAGAGACCCAAGTCTGCTAGCTTATCTTGGTAAATGGGGAAGGTAAATAAGAAAGATTAGCACAGCACAAAAAAGAGCTTCTTTGATCAGATTTGGTTTGGTTTTTAAATTGCATTTCTCCCTCGGTCCGGAATTGAATGTCCCATTTGGACTTGCATGTATTTTAATAAAAATGTTTAACTTAATTTATTAACACGTTGTTAATTCTCTTAATAAATTTTTTACTAATTTAGGAAATTGGATGTTCAATTCCAGTCAATCCAAAATGTAATATGGGACATTCATTTCCAGACGGAGGGAGTATTATATTATAATTTACAAAATTAAACTTGAATTAGTGAGGAGGCAATAAGATGATTCAGATTTTTTGTTCCACAAAATTGGGTACAAGGCATCTTACCACCTTCAAAGGTAGTAGATTAACAAAATCAAATATACAAAGATATATGGATAGATAGATCAAAATTACATAATGCCATTGGCATTTGAAACTAGGCATGGGTTGCTATAGTCTTCAATATTAACAGCCCCAGATCGTGTAATCTTCTGAGTTTTCCTCTGTTGACCTCCATTATCTAAAGCTTTACATTATTTGATTTTGCAGCCACACAAAACATGCTAGATCATTACATCAAATTAAAACAGCCACATAAAACATGCTAGAATCCTAATGTCCTCCAGTAGAATTGCTCATGAGAAACCAAATAGTATTGGGTTTCTTTGTCATTATTATTCAACATATAGAATTATACTTTTAGTTGTTTGTCACAAAAAAAAAAAAAAGATCTAGTGCATTGTAATTAAAAATGGTAGCTATTTCCTTCTTTCCAACCTTACTATAATGTTTTACATATTATAAGCTTCTTACATGTTCAACTGTCATGCTTAAAGTCCAAATCAAGACCATCTAAATGAAGTAATAACTGTTACACTAACTAAATCAAACTAATGACTTCGTTGCCAACTCCCTTTTCCTCAAGCATCAGATGAGAAATATATCAATTTCATCAATCCAAATCATCACAAATATATCCATTTTGAGGGATTACTTCACCAAGGCATAACAACAAACTAAATGAAAACATTTAGAACACAGACATCCATATTACATAATAATGATTCATGCAGCAAGTGTAAACCACAAGCGGGGAAAAGTTTAATTTTAGAAACTAATACATTGCATGCTAGTAAACCATAATTAACACCTAAACTTCAAATCAAACAAAGAGCTTCAGAACTTTAAGGAATCATTCAAATTCTCCACGAAGCAAGAAAATTAAAAGAAGTTTCAGCATGGCAGAATATGCGTAACCATAAAGGAATATCAGGTAGAATTCAATGCATGAATTCGTGCCCAATCCAAATCATTTTATCGAATTCTAACCCTAAACCAAAGTTCAATCATAAAAACCATCAAAGAGCCTTGTTCTGCACCTTGTGATGGAATTCGGGAAGCCGGAAACGGAGAACAAAATAGGAGAAACAATTTGAAAGTAGAAGAAATATTTGCAGAGTGAGAAGAAGAGAAGCAGAGGAAGAAAGTCGTGCAGCGCGACAAGAAAGAAACGGTTGAAGCAGAGTACTCTACATCATCTCTCTTCGAATTTTTCATTAGCAGCAAAGTTGGCCCCATAACTTTCTATGAATTTTAAACTAGCCCCAGTTCTTCCTGTTTAAAATTTAAATTACCTATTCATCCCTATTTTCTTATTTAGTATTACCTCCATTTGAAATTGAATATTTATATTTCCATATTAAGTTGGACAAAATTGAATGCAATTATTTCTTCAAGTAGTTAAAGTTTTAATATAAAGTCACATTAATAACTTCCATAATTTTAAGA
The DNA here is from genome assembly GCA_028571225.1 of Parsonsia alboflavescens. Classification (NCBI taxonomy): domain Eukaryota; kingdom Viridiplantae; phylum Streptophyta; class Magnoliopsida; order Gentianales; family Apocynaceae; genus Parsonsia; species Parsonsia alboflavescens. The sequence continues at coordinate 8,784,548 of JAOXNR010000013.1, forward strand.
TTTACATCCATTGGTTTTACAACTAATAGCATTAATAATAAGGATAAATTGGTAACTTATATAAAAGTTAAAGGACTTTCAAAATGAGACATTCAATTCTAAACAAATTTAGTAATTAATTCTTTTTCTCTTAATATAGGAATTATAAATCATTGGAAATAAGTGTCCTACTAGCATAGACAATTTATTTTTTACTTATTCAATTATTGCATATTCCGTATTTATAATGAATTTAAAAATATTAATCAATACATTATTGATTTATTACAACATATTAAATGAATGTATAATTAAGTTTTCATTATCAAAATATCATAAGATAATTATCTTCAAATGTTGATCTAAATTTCCAGATTTAATTTGATTTTCAACTAAATTAAATCAAATTGAATAAAAGTAATTCTAAAAACAAATTCATTCAAAATTTTAAAAACTAAACTGAAATGATTTTGCATTAAATCTCCCTGCTTGACATGATAGCATGTTTGTAATTTCTGTCAAAGGAAAATTATCTATCATGATATTAAATTTTTTATTTAATGTCTTTAAATGAATTTCTAAAACAAGTAGTTTAAGTTAAGATGATAAGTATAGACTATATATTATTTTTAATAATGTAAGTTTACATATGTGAATTTTGGATAGTTTAAGAAGCTTTTAATTATAAGCTTTCTTATAATTTACAGCATTCAATGTCTCTGATAATAGGAAGAAAAGTGAATAGTGGATCCGAGACGATCAAAACTATGTTAATAATTTCACAATCCTCTAAAATAAACCTTAAAAAGCATATTGAAATTTGTATTTTTAAAAGTACCGTCTTAATCAATTAAAAATATATTAGGTAAAATGATGAATTTCTATCTCTAAACTATTTTTGACCTTTTTCAACGTAAGTTCTTAATTGTTTTCTTAACTTTTTAGGTCCCTAAATATTTTTTACTTTGTAAGATAAGTCCTTTTATCAACTCTATGAGTCATTTTTCGAGTAAAATGTCTATGTTATAATTCAAAAAATGTTGGGGACCTAAAATATTTTTTAAAAAAGATTGAAGACCAACATTAAAAGTTAAAATAATTTAATGATGAAAATTTTCGATTTGTTTAATAAAAATAACTTAAGAAATTAAAAATTTTGTAATAACATTTAATATTGCAAAAAGTATTGCAAAATTCATACTTAATATTATAATGACTTTTCGGATGAGTTTATTTTTTAAAATAAGCACTTCGTTAAAAAAAAAAAAATCATGTTGTTTAAATTTTTTTTTTTTAAGTTTTAAAATGATAAAATTTAACTTTTTTTAATCAACTTATCCAATCATTTTTTCGAGCAATTTTTTTGAGG
>JAOXNR010000013.1:8795529-8812058 GCA_028571225.1 Parsonsia alboflavescens
AACTCGCATTTCATAGCTTCAAATCTTCCGTTTCATCTCCAAGTTTACTCTTCTCGAGCTTGGCTTTGAAGTTGATCGGTTCTGCTTTGTTTTGGACAAATTCCATCAATGTCTTCATTGTCCTACTCAAGATATTATACTTGTATATGAAATACAGATCTTGTTCATAGCCTCATTGAGTAGTGTCCTTGGATATCCATCAAGAAAGGTAAGTCTCCAATCTCTTCAACGAGAATTGAAATTTTATTTATGCAGGATGGAGAGACAGTACAACATTTCATGACCATAGTTAAAGCTCTAGCCAATGAGATGAAGGCTTTTGGCAAAATCAGGTTAGAGGAGATGGTAGTATCTAAAATTCTGAGAAGTTTGACATAGAAGTATGATCATGTGGTGGCAGCAATAGAAGAGTCAAAGGACATGGAAGAATTGTCTTTTGATGCTTTGATGGGTTCTCTATTAGCACATGAGCAGAGGATCAATCGCTCAACTGAGAAGACCGAACAGAAGGCTTTTCAAGCCAAGGCTAGTACTATGACCTCAGAAAGCAAATATACAACTGGTAGAGGAATGGATCGAGGCTTTAGAGATAGAGGCAAAGAATGGGTAGACCAAAGAAGATGCTATACTTGTGGGAAACCAGGACATTTGGGGAGAGATTGCAAGAGCAATCAAGCTGAATTTGCTGAGGAAACAGAAGCAGAAGATGATTAGTATCTGTTTATGGCAGTGGTGGAGCATGACAAAGAAGGAAAGGCCATTTGGTTTGTGGACAGCGGATGTTCAAACCACATGACAGGTTCAAGATCAATGTTCAAAGATCTTGATGAAACAGAGAGGAGGACTTTCAGAGAGAGGAGGACTATCAGACTTGGAAATAACAAGCAAATCCAAGTTGAAGTTGAAGGGAAAGGCACGGTTGAGGTCAAAACTGAGCTAGGTAAAAACAAACTCATTTCTAATGTTTTGTTTGCTCCTGAATTAGCACATAATCTGTTGAGTGTGGGATAGCTTATAACTAGTGGTTTTTCAATTTTCTTTGATAAAAATTGGTGAACAATTACTAAGAAAAGCACTAACCATATATTGACAAGAGTTAGTATGGCAGAAAATCACATGTTCCCACTAATGATTAACAATATGGAAGACCAAGGATACATCTCAACTTTGGCATCTTAGATATGGCCACTTGTATGTGAATGGTTTGAAATTGATAAATCAGAAAGATGTGGTCAGTGGTCTACTTCATATTAACAATCAAGATAAAGTATGCGAAGGATGTGCATACGGAAAACAAAGTAGAAGTTCATTTCCTATTGGACAGTCATGGAGAGCCTCAAGTCCACTTGAACTGGTGCACGTAGACCTATGTGGTCCAATGAAGACAAACTTACTTGGAGGTAACAAATATTTCTTACTATTTGTTGATGATTACAGTAGAATGATATGGATATATTTCTTGAAGTTAAAGTCAGAAGCCTTTGAGAATTTTGTTAAGTTTAGAGCACTTGTTGAGAAACAAAATGGGATGAGTTTGAAGGTACTTAGAACAGATAGAGGTGGGGAGTTTTTGTGTGCAGATTTTATCAGCTACTATGAGAAGCATGGGATTCATAGAGAGTTGACTACTCCTTATACACTAGAGTAGAATGGGATTGCTGAAAGGACAAACAAAACAATTATTGAAATGGCAAGATGCATGCTGAAAACAAAAGGTCTACCTAATCGCTTTTAGGTAGAGGCAGTAACTACATTAGCTTACCTCTTGAACATTTCTCCTACAAAAGTTGTCCAAAACAAGACTCCATTTGAGACATGGCATGGGAGAAAAACCTCTATAAGTCATTTAAGAGTTTTTGGCTGTATTGTGTATGTATTGAAAGAGATAAGCTTGGAGAAAAATCTGTGAAGTGCATATTCAAAGGGTATAGTGGTCAGTCAAAAGCATACAGGTTGTTTAATCCTACAAATGGAAAAATTATAGCTAGTAGGAATGTTGTCTTCAATGAGGAAGAACAATGGAGATGGGTGGACAAAGAAAAGCAAGCTGAAATCCAGTTGACTGATGAAGAATCAACCGCAAGTCCTACAGCAGCAGCCTTATCAAGCAATAGTTCACAAACAACAAGTAGCAGCTCATCTTCTTCTAGCAGTGATGATGACACACCACCAAGAAAGTTCAGATAACTAAGACAAATATATGAAACATGCACGTTTGCTCTCTATGCCTCAGATCCAATTAGCTTTGAAGAAGCAACAGTAAAGAAGGAATGGAGGGAAGCTATGAAGGAGGAAATAGCAGCAATCGAGAAATATAAAACTTAGGAATTGGGTGATCTTCCTCAAAGCAAAAAGGCAATTGGCTTGAAGAGGGTATTTAAAACTAAGTACAATTTAGATGGAACATTACAGAAATATAAAGCCAGACTCATTGTGAAAGGTTATTCTCAAAGACAAGGGATAGATTTTGAAGAAAGCTTCTCTCTAGTGGCAAGGTTTGAAACTGTTTGGAATTGTACTTTCAATGGCAGCTTATGTGAGGTTAGTTGTTTATCAATTTGATGTTAAATTAGCTTTTATAAATGGTGATTTGTGTAAGTGTTTGTAGGTCAACCTGAAGGATTTATTAAGCAAAGAAATCCAAAAAAAGTTTACGAACTTAAGAAAGTTTTGTATGGATTGAAACAGGCTCCTCAAGCCTGGTATTTGAAGATAGATGCTTATTTTATGCAATTTGGGTTCAAAAGGAGTGAAAATGAGCCAACTGTATATGTGAAGTAGTATGATAATGAAGACTTTCTCTTGGTATGTTTATATTTGGATGATATGATATATATGGGAACTAATGACTTGCTGATTGCAAATTTTAAAAAATAGATTATGGATAGATTTTAAATGACATATTTGGGCAAGCTTCATTACTTTCTTGGAATTGAAGTGAAACAATGTAATGATGGAATTTTTATTTCACAAAAGAAATATGTTGCAGATTTACTAGGGAAGAATGGGATGAGCATTGCAAAGAAGCTGACACTCCAATGAATGCCGATGAGAAATTGCAGGGAGAAGATGGGACAGGAGCTGCTGATGGGATTACATTTAGAAGCTTGATTGGAGGTTTGATCTACTAACTCACACCAGACTAGACATTGTGTTTGCAGTAAGTTTGGTTTCAAGGTTCATGCATAAGCCAACAAAGCATCACCTTGGAGCTACTAAAAGGATTCTAAAGTATATTGTAGGAACTCTAGACTATGGGATTCAATGGAATTCAAGCTCATGGGATATTCTGACAGTGATTGGGCTGGATCACTTGATGACAGGAAGAGTACAACTGGTTTTTGTTTTAGACTTGGGTTAAGGATGGTAACTTGGAAATCCAAAAAACAGGTGACAGTAGCATTATCCTTCTGTGAAGCTGAATATGTAGCAGGGGTAGTTGCAGCTTGTGAAGCAATTTGGATAAAGAAGCTCTTGCCTGATTTGGCAATGAAATAATCATAAGGTACGAAAATTTATAGTGATGGTAATTCAGCAATAGCTATGACTAAGAATCCAATGTTTCAGGAGAGCCAAACACATTGAGATGAAGCATCATTTCATTAGAGAGTTAGTAACAAATAATGAAATAGGTTTGAAGTTTTGCAGCATTGAAGAACAAGTGGCAGATATTCTTACAAAGGCTCTTTTCTATCCAAAATTTAGTTATTTTGGAGCTAAGCTTAGAGCGTGTAGATTTGAATCAAGAGGGGTTGTTGAAGGACTGATTCAAGAAGCTGTACCTGGTTTTTAGGGAGTCTCAAGGAGCAGCAGTTAATAATATCCCAAGTTTTAGGAAGTTTGTCTTCTAGATATTATTTCCAGTTTTATAGGTTCAATTTGTTACATCTAACTGCTATTTAAATCGTGTAATGGTCTTTGTTTTCTCAAGCATCTGATTCTGAATAGGATAGATTTTTTGAATCATTAAATAACAGATCTAGTTATTTTCATTAAATTGTCTTTCTTTGTTGTTTTGTTAAATACTTTTGCTGTGGGTTTTATTATTGTATTATCTTCTTCTTTTCTAACAAAATTGACATGGTATCTAATGATTGATTTATAGTCTATTAATTAATTTTGGTGATGCGAAGGATTCTTATTTTAAAAATATTAATTAACCAAATCTGAAGCTTTCAAGAAAAATAATAATTTAACTACATTAATTTGAATGATTATTTTTATATCATAATAAATTACAGAATTGATCTAATTTTTAAAAAAATTATTACTTAATAATATATAAATTATTAATCCAAATAATTACTAAATTTAAATATTAGTTTAAAAATAAATATTTTAATTTGGGAACCCATTAAGTTACTTTTTTATATATTTATTTTTTGTTTAATCTATGTATTAAGGGATAACTAGGTTCAAAACAAGCATAATGCACGGATGTCTTTTGTAATATCTATTGAAATATTTTGAAATTACAATAAACTAAGAAAAATAATAAATAATGATATAGACAAAATATTTTTGAAATGACTTTCTTTTTCTAAGAATATGAAGATAAATTTCTTTTTTCTTTTTTTTTTTTAAAAGTAAGGAAATATTTTTTTTTTCTTTCTGAATTTCTATAATCGTGAGATAGTCAGAATTTGTAAGATATGCCTATTTATAGGTCTATCCTATAAAATATATAACTATTCCAACTCTTATTCAATAATAAGTAACCAAAGATAATTTTTCCCACTTCACACATTTGTATTAAAGAGTTATCAATAGTTATAACATGTGATTTAAACCTAACAACTTTTATTTTATTTATTTATTATTTTATATAATTTAAAATATTTTTACATTCTATATTTTTAATATGTTTAAATATATTATATATACCAAAATTAATATATATTATTTCATTGATCATTTTTAATCTTTTTTGTAGTAATAATTTTTGAAAAAATAATAAGACTTTTTAAATAAAATATGAAAGATTGTGTTTATATATAAAAGTTATATTCTTCGAATAAATAGCAAAGATTACTTTTGTTAGATGCAAAAGTTATAATTATTAAATATGATAAATTATAGTAATAAGATTAGAGTTATTGTTCTCTTTAATATATAAAAAAAGGTGATTGCTCAAAATCCTAAAAATTTAAATTTCTTGAATCCTCGTTTGATTTTGAGGTCTGTATTTTAAATATATATATATATATAGATATATACGGATTTGCTAATGCGCGCTCCAACCGTTATCGTAATAGAATTGTCGCCGTTACCGTAACGGAATTGTTGCTACAGTACTCATGCAGCCAACCAAGCGAAGCAATAATTCCGTTACGGTAACGGTTGGGGAGCATATTAGCAAATCCGTATATATATATATATATATATATATATAAATAAAAGAATTTCAAATTTTTAAATCTTCGTTGATTTTGAGGTCTCTACTTTAAATATATATATTGGATTCCAAGGATTTTTCAAAAGACTCCTCACATTTTGATTAATTTATTTTGATAATATTAAAGTTTTTACTTTTATTAGATCTTTCAAAGTTAGTTATTTTTAGTGAAGAAAAAGAAAAAGAAAAAACTCCCTTCAATAATAATAATAATAATAGTGGATGACAAACTAAATTTCTTTTTATCAATTTTTATTTTAAATCTTATTATCTTCACTACAACAACTATTAATAAACAAGATGAAGATTGAAGATCCGCTCCTTGAGCAATATATATATAATGATATAATTGTATGTTTGTCTCCTATTTTAAATAATTTTTATTAATGGATATTAATATCGGAAATAATGATTTTAAGATTATTTCCCTATATCTTTTTGAAAAAGAAGAATAATCAAAATATTTTATATTGCAATTTTTTATTTAACATAATAATATTTAGAAATTTAGCCATTTCTTTACTCAAAAGTCTTCTAATTTTTTAGAGGAAAAATTGAAGTGTTTCATAAAAAAATTTTTTTTACAAGAAGAAAAAAAAAGGGTTATTAAATTAGTACTCAATATATATATTTTTTTATCTGGAGAAAAATGAAAAGTTAGGTTTACTTCTTCCTACCTATCTAATAAACTGACTTGGCAAATGTTAATGGTCCAATGTATCATTTTGCTAGAGAATGCTTCTGTTTTTATATATTATAGATAGATTTTTGAGTATTGCGTAAATCTTACATTAGTTCTTGATTTCAAGAATCAATGAAAAAAAGAAAAAGAAACTCTATTGAAGAATACTTATTTGTATTAAAGATTGACGGATCAAAGAAAACTGAATTTTTCATATTTCCCTCTAATGATAATATTTTAATCAAAATTTGTGAAATCTTTATTATATTCGACAAAGAGAATAAAATTTCGATAGGTAAAAGTTGCAATATAAAAAATATGAAAAAACTTAAGTACCAAAATTAGAAATAATAAATATTTTAGGGACTAAACCTGTAATTTTCTATTTGGCATTAATCCTTTTTCTAACTTTTTATAATTTTCTCGGGTCTGGCTCTTTTCTCCTGGGAAGGATACCAGGTGCTGCTGCCCTTAAAGCAGGTGCACAAGTTTCCGGCGAGCTCTTCTTATCTCTCAAAAATTCAGACTTTTATTGAATTCCTTCGACCTTAACTATGCGTTTCTTTAGCCATCTGCATCTCTAGAAAACTTGGGAATGTTATCTCTAGGCGCCAGCAGCACTTCCAAATTGTTAATCCCACACAACCCTTTTCAGAATTCTCCAAAATACCGTAAGAATTCCACCAAAACCTGCAGAAGGATATTTTATATCGATGCTAAACTTAACAGAACCCACTTAGCCCCCTTTAGAATTTCGTTAACTGCCTCGGGAATTCAATTCCGAGAATGTAGATTAGATAAGCACCCAAAGATATTTCCCTCTTCTGGGACTGAAGAGAAACTAGTGAAGATATTGGATTTTGGTCCTAATGCCCAAAATACAGTTCCGAAATGTATTGGCAAGTCACTTGTTTTTGCAGTTTTTTATGTTGTTTTGACATTTTTTGGTCCGATTGGCAGACATCGTTTGCCCCCTGCTGTAGCTGCTACTCCAGTGGCGACAGAGGCTGTAAGAGAAAAAAGTAAAGAAAACGAGCAGGAGTTGAATGGGCATGAATATTCACATTTTACAGGGAGATTGTTGAAGTTTGTTTCTGGATTACTTAAGAATGTAGAGGAGGTTAGAAATGGTAAAAATGATTTGAGTAGTGTAGAAGGAGCAATGAAAGAAGTGAAAATGTGTAAGAAAGAATTGCAAGATGAGATAATGAATGGACTTTATGCAGAGTTGAGAATACTGAGGGCAGAGAAAGGAGAACTTGCGAAGCTTTCTAAGGAGCTGCTGGATGGTGTACTGAAGGCAATTAGGGAGGAAGAGAGTTTGAGAAGGAAGGCAAAGAGTAGTCGTGGAGAGGGGGTCTGGGAAAGGATTGTGAAGTTGGAGGAGGAAATAAGGAATAGTGAAACGGAATATAATGAGATATGGGAGAGGATGGGGGAAATTGATGATCAGATTTCGAGGAGGGAGACAATAGCATTGAGCATTGGTGTGAGGGAGCTTTCATTTATTGAGAGGGAGTGTGAGCAATTGGTTGAAGCCTTTTTGAGGGAAATGAGGCAGCGTGATGTGAAAAGGTAAGCAAGAACTATAATATGTCCTGAAAAATGCACGATTCATTATAACTCTATGTGTCACTCTTGAGCAGCTTTTGTACTTTTGGGTTGTGCTATAAGGCTCATATGGTGTTATCATGAGAAATAATTAAATGATGCAAGGATCCCTTTGGACTCTGTTTTATGATATGGGTAATACAAGGCAGTTTGCTTAAACTATTTATGTTTATCTGTCACTTCAGATACCTAATTTAAAGACTTTGTTTTCTTCAACTTATTGCTTGATCACATCTTGATATGTCCCAATTATTTTTTATTTGATTATTAACAACTGGATGTTGCTTTGATAACTAGTATTTTCATTGTATAACCTCAATTTGATGATTGAGATAATGATTAAGTGAACTTATTCTTTCTAGGATCTATCTTTCCTTGTCTAACTTAATCATGTTCAGTTAATACAAAATAAGTAGATATTGTAGTTCCAATATTTCCTTAGTCATGCTTGAGTTGATTATATGTGCTTGCAGTTCATACAAGAATCCCCTTACCAAGCTTTCTAGATCTGAGATTAAGGAGGAATTGCAAAGCGCACAAAGACAATTATTTGAGCAAATTGTTCTACCTAGTGTTTTGGAAAAAGAGGATCCTGTTTATATGCTTGATGTGAATTCATTAGGTTTTGCTCAGCGTATAAGGCAAGTTCTTCAAGAGTCAAGAGAGATGCAAAAGAATCTGGAAACTCATATAAGGAAAACTATGAAGAAGTACGGTAGTGAAAAGCTTTTTCTTCTAAATACCCCAGTGGATGAGGTTGTAAAGGGTTTCCCAGAAGTTGAGTTGAAGTGGATGTTCGGAAATAAGGAGGTCATAGTTCCAAAGGCTGTTCGCCTCCATTTATTTCATGGTTGGAAGAAATGGCGTGAAGATGAGAAGGCAAACCTAAAACGAGAGTTACTGGAAAATGTTGAACTTGGTAAAAAGTATCTTGCAGAAAGACAGGTAGTTTCCATTGGCATTTTATAATATGTATTTGGTTGAACATTCTATGCACAATAACCATGCCCTAGGTCTTCTTCTATACTTTTTATTGCTTTTGAAATCAACCATTTTTCTTCTTTTTCTGTTTTATATGTATATATAACCTTTTAATCATTACTGTTATTATCTTTTGGTACGGTAAATGTTACTGTTCTCTATTGCGTTAATCATTGTTTGGTTCTTCTAGTATCATCTTTTTTCACCTCTTATGCTTCAGTTCATGTTTTTATGTGCTTTTTGAATCTTGTGCCTCGTAAGGGAATAGAGAGCCTGAGTGCTGCTAGAAAATATTGTGTTCTCTTTAATCTAGTAAGATATTTTCTGTCTGTTGATGGTAGGAAACTGAAGGTTTGCTGAAAGACAGCTTTGTATGTTGAATTGGTTGGAGGACTAACCACTGTTAGAATTCTAGGGCATTGCCAAATCAGGCAAGAATGTTGTTGCTCATCTAATTATTAACGATAAAGAAATGGAGAAATTTATGACTTTTTAAGACTCAGAAGTTACATCCTCTGGTGATTGGACAACTGACCTGGATATTTCCTTTAGTTTCCAAGATCACAGGCCTATCAGGAAGGTCAAACAGAAACAAATCTGTACTTTCTTGCGGGTACTCCATATTCGGTGGCAAGTTTCTGTAATTAGATATTGAAGGTCAACTGAAGGCTAAAGGTGCGCATTCAGATGGAACAAGAGGTGACCACTACCTCAGAGTGGTTTCCTGGAGTCAAGGAAGCTTTGCCATTTCTTAAAGTACTTCAAGGCTACTTCAAGTATCCTTATCTTTTCTTGATTCCAAACTCATTCAGCTTCCTGATAGTTCTTGTCCAGTATTGTTCTTTGGACTACGTGACAAAGACTTAATATAAACATTAAAATTTCATTGAAGCTCCTAGAATAATCTCTTTCTTATCTTGAGAATTCAAATCACTTCTTTGAACTCAGTTCTGTTGTTTTTTCCGTTTGAAATTTGTTATTGATTTCTTAAGGTGTTTTTCATTATTAATGCATGTGTCAAAATAGAAAATTGCAGACTTGCTCCTGTTTCCAGACTTTCATGTTCATTTCTTTAGGTGAGATCAGTTTTTGAGGACATTTTGTGTTTCATCTAATCATGGCTATTTTCCTCTACATCGATGCCTTTCTCTAAGCTTTTGTTCCTGTTACTTTAGACATAATAATGTATGGAGAATTTTACATTCATTTGAGATTGTATGAGAAGATATGAGCTGAAGTCATTGTATGTGCATGTGTGTATGTATAGGTATATATACACATACGATTCCTTGAGTAGAAAACAAAATGGTATCACCTGGTGGACTACAGATTGTTTGCTCTCCTATTAGTGATGGGAGTTGGAAATCAAGGACTGTTCTTGCGAATGTTTAGTATTGTGGAAAATGGAAGATGAATTCTCTGTATCACACGTGATCTCTTACAATAGAATATATAAGAAATCTACCAATCTTTATCTAATCACTTGATTTACTAAATTAGATCCCATTATTTATGGGATGTTCTAACATGATAGGAAATATAGCTAGACATGCCTAATTCTAAGCTATTATATGTTAAAATAGAAAACTTCCTACAATAGCTAGTTGATTAGCTAATTATCTGCAATTTTCCCGTCGTAGCTGGAGCTGATTTTTACTAGTTCTTTAATTCTCTTTACTGTTTCTGTGAGTCTGTCCTTAAGGCTCCAAATTTTCCGTCTTTAATTGTTAAGAATGTACTCTTTTGTAGATTATAATCATTTGCTTGTTGCGTGAGCAATTGTATCACTGAAACACATTTTTATTTCTTGAATAGAGATAAAAGTGATATAGGATACTGCCAGACTTGAAGTGATTTTCAATTTAGATCATTCAAGTTGATATGCATTTCTCTATATGTCCGAGTGCATGGGTACTTTCCTTCATTTATCAGTCTGTTGCACTTGGCATCCTTGATGCAACTTTTTTTGTCTTAGGGATAAGCAATTAGTGGAATTAGTGCAACTTGTTTTCTGAGTTTTTGGGGTCGTGGTATGGGAGTTTTTTCTTGGGTTCATATTCCCGATGAATTTGGTTCATTTTATGTGGTGCATATTTTTAAATATTTTTACTTTTCCAATGGGTGGAAAGGCCTTCAAAACTTTCATTTTCTCCATTTTTTCTATTTCAGTTGTTTTTTTCCATAATTTTATTTTCCTATATTTTCCAGGTGCTAGACTCAATTTGGCAACCATTTGCTATAGATAGCACGTTTTGTCATTTCCTAAAAAGGGCCTTTTCCAATGAGACTTGACAAACATAATATCGCATGCCCTTGTTTAAATAACATAGTTACATTTTTCCTTCAGCAAAGCTGATGCTAATTGTGTTTTCTAATTTATTTCTGGAGTTTGTGGTGTCTGATGGATCTACTGTTTTTTGCAGGAAAGGATTCTTTTGGATCGAGACAGAGTAGCATCAAAGACTTGGTACAATGAGGAAAGAAACAGGTGGGAAATGGACCCAATATCTGTTCCTTATGCTGTTTCACGAAATCTTGTACAGAGTGCTCGAATAAGGCATGATTGGGCAGCTATGTATATCATGCTAAAGGGGGATGAGACAGAATATTATGTTGATGTTAAGGTATTTCCATGAGCATAGTTTTGATTGATTCTCATTAGAGATTTTCGTTTTTTCAACAATCTCTTGTCCCAGGAATTTGATATGCTTTTTGAAGATTTTGGAGGGTTTGATGGGCTGTATTTTCGGATGCTTGCTTGTGGTATTCCAACTGCAGTTCAGCTTATGTGGATTCCTTTCTCAGAACTAAGTATACATCAGCAGCTTCTCTTAGTAACAAGAATTTGTTATCAATGCTTGACTGGGATGTGGAATTCTGGACTTGTAACATATGCGAGAGATTGGACTATCAAGAAAATTAGGAATATAAATGATGATATAATGATGATGATTGTCTTTCCAATTTTCGAGTTCATAATCCCTTATTCGGTAATTTTTAAGCCACTTGAATTTTTGTTGTTGCAAGACTTAGGCTTCTTTTACTTGCACATTGAATCTGTGTGTTAAGTGCGAAGATAGTTGTAAATAATTATTCCTACTTTCATGCTCTTTATTTTCTCTTGTTCTTACAGATAAGAACGCGGCTGGGGATGGCTTGGCCAGAATATGTTGATCAATCTGTGGCCTCAACTTGGTACCTGACGTGGCAGTCAGAAGCTGAGATGAGCTTTAAATCAAGAAACACAAATGCATGGCAATGGTACTTTTGGTTTTTAGTCAGATCTGCCATATATGGTTATGTATTGTTTCACATATTCCGGTTCATGAAGAGAAAAATTCCTCGACTTCTTGGTTACGGTCCTTTAAGGAGAGACCCAAATCTGAGGAAGTTTCGCAGAGCGGTATAACTTCTTCCTTTTGTTCAAATTTATTTGACCTTTATGCCCATTAGAAAAACCAAAACTTGGAAGCAATTCGTCATTTTACTAGGGTCTCGCCCTATTTTTTATTTTGCAATTTTATCTCAAATTTACAGCAATTTGTTTCAGCAATCTGAGAGACAAAAAACTATAATCTTTTCTTGATATCTCTCATTCCAAAGTTCAAAAGGAGTTAGGTGAAAAAGGATGCTCTCTAAAGTAGCGCTGAGCTTTCAACCATCTAGTGCAAATCTGACTTAACATACATATGCTTGTAGTTTATCAAACTTCTTCTTAATACCTCTCATCTTCACAAACTGTTAAAAAGTTTCAGGCACCAGGTATTAGTAGTAAAATTTTTAGAGTTTTATTGAGCTGAGTTTGATAGACACATAATTTTATTGGGTCTATGTTGTGCTCTAGCCTTGTACTAGAAGGTACTTTCGATTTTTTGTTTCACCTAATCCTTTATTTACACCCTTCTTTTTCTTGTAGACATCTGTCTATGTGCTTTTCTTTTCCTTGCTTTTTATTATTTGTTTCACCTAATCCTTTATTTACACTCTTCTTTTTCTCGTAAACATCTGTCTATGTGCTTTTCCTTTCCTACCAATTCATATTCTTGTTGAATTGTTTTAAATTTGTCCTTGATAAAATAATATTCTTTGAATATACTATTGACATGCAAACGTTTACATTTGACAACTGTTATTCGGTAGAAAAGATGTTCATCCGTTGTTAGGAATTCATAACTTTTAAGCCTGTGCGTACAGTTGTGGAATTCATTATTTGTTTTATTTTGCCTGCAGAAATTTTATTTTAGGTACAGATTGGGGAGAATAAAAAACAAGAAGAAAAAAGGTGTTGATCCAATTAGTACAGCTTTCGATCAAATGAAGGTTTGTCTTACCATATAATCAGTGGAATTTTTAAGCTGATCAAATATGCTAAATTTATTTTTAAAATTTTAGAGGGTGAAGAATCCGCCAATACGGTTGAAAGACTTTGCGAGTATTGAGTCAATGAGAGAAGAAATTAATGAAGTTGTGGCATTTCTACAAAATCCTCGTGCATTCCAAGAAATGGGTGCTTGTGCCCCAAAGGTATGCATGTGCTGATTAACTGTTAGTTTTCAATTTGAAATGTGTGCAACACCCGTAACTGCAAAGATTTGAAGTAATTGCTTTAGTTTTTTCTGTTTGAAACCATAAATGAGACTTGCATAGTCAATGGCGTTAGTGAATTCCAGATCATGCATCATCTAGAATACTACTGAAACTTTGATGGATCATCATCTCTTTCAGTTTCCTATAAATTGTCTTTTTGATGAAATCCTGGACAGGTGAAAAATATTGATCGACAAAAGAGAGAATTTTATGTCATACTGATGCAGCCTCTATATGAAAATTTTTGATGATCTTGGGGGAGAGAAGCGTTGCTTCTGAAGTATGTGGGAACTGTTGATCGACTGAAATCTAAGTTCATTCATTAACAGAGCAAAAGGTCACCCGGTTGTCACTCTTCCCTTGATTTATTGGAGGATCAGTATTTGTTTATAGAAAGATGGTATTCATGGAAATATAGGACACCCCTTTTGCTGCCCTTTAGATGCAGCTTGAGTGAAATTTAAGTCAATATAGATGGATTGAATTTACACACTCAATACTTCACGTGTGAGCTGAACCTCAAATTTTAATAATAAGTCCAATATGTGGATAATAACACAATAATACGTGGGAGTTGAAGTCGAATGCGAGATCTCAGCTCTGATACCACGTACTTTGAAAGTTTAAGCTGATAGGGACGGGTTGAATTTACACTTTTAATTTAAAACAAATGCAGAATTCTTTAGATATGATGGCATTGTTCTTAAAGATTTCAGCCAGAGAAATTTCATTTGCAAGTTTTCCAATAATCTAATTCTTTAAGCTTGGGATTATTTAGACATATAAGATCATTGCAATTAACAAACTGTGAATTGCATGTGGCCTGGTTTTGAACAGTGGCGGTTTATTTTTCTTCATATGTACTTCATTTCATGCTTTTAACATTTTAGCCAATTGATTGTTTACATCTTTCAAGCCATGCTTTCTGGGTTTGCATGCAAATCCTGTTTTAGGGGGTGCTTATTGTTGGAGAGAGAGGAACTGGAAAGACAACTCTGGGATTGGCTATTGCTGCTGAGGCTAAGGTGCCTGTTGTAGAAGTTAAAGCCCAACAGTTGGAGGCTGGTTTGTGGGTTGGCCAAAGTGCATCAAATGTTAGAGAACTATTCCAAACAGCACGAGATCTGGTTAATCTTCTATTACCTCTCGTCTTTCGTTTTCAGATCAGTATCACTTTCAAGTTATGTTTTGAAAGCAAGGGCCTCAGAACTTTTGTAACAAGTTCATGGATTTATGAATGCTTTTGTAGCTATAAGTGAGAAATGCTATTGAAATGTGCTTTAAGATTTGCAAATGAATTCTAAAACAATTTACACATGATTCTTATAAAGAAGTTTGTATGCTGCTGAAGTTTTCCGCTTTTCATATTTCAAATCCAACAGGGAACAGGTGTAGCAAAATAACTGCTGAAATTTGATTATTATCTCTGATTACTCTTTTAATTCCTGAAATGATAAGCAAATTTTGCAAATCTTTTAATTAATAACTGATTAATTGTAGTCTCGAAGAGTCTTCCACTCAAGGTTTATGTGAAGGCTTATTTTGCTTTCAGATGGCATGTACTCGTTTACTTGCACTGGCTTATGTTAGTAGCTTGTTGTCATAAAATGTTTCGAGGCATTATTCGCTGCTTTTCTCCTTATGAAAGGCCCAAAAAGCAGTTGTCTTTCAACTTTTACGAAAACTTTTGAAATAAGATTATGCTGCCTCTTTAGAACAGTTCATCCCATCACTTTCTTCAGTATCTTAAAAAAAGATGAGGTGGGAAAAAGGCCCATTATAAGATTGAAAACGAGGTCCAAGTCCAGTGTCTAAAAGTTCTTTCTTCCCCTGCCCTCCCCCCGGGTTGTGGTTGGCCTATAGACCTGCATCAATTTTTAAGACTAGTCATATCTTTCTTGATATTAAGATCTAGACATTTTTAAATGTAGTATGAAGTTTAGGGTTTATCTCAAAATATAAAGGGCTTTGTTGTTTGAATCGCATGGCTACTGTTGGACAGACGTTGAAAAGGTTTAACACATTTTCAAGTATAGTGTGAAGTTTTGAGTTTGTTTCTCAAAATGTAAAGGGCTTCGTCACTTAAATGACATGGATACTGTTCGGAAGACATTGAAAGGTTGAACCAACGTCCTAGGAGGAGAAGAAGAAGCCATTCAGTAACTGTTACATCTTAAATGTCTGCACCTTGGTCAAGAGCAAAGCAAATTAGAAGCTCCTCCTTTCCTCCTGTCTCACCCCTTCCTGTGGGAAGAAAAATAAAAGATGAAGAGAAAAAAAGATTATTCAATCTGAAGTTTTCCTACAGCTTGTGAAGTTACATATTTACTTATTTCCTATTTTCTTCTCTATTTACCTGGTTTATGGTTTAATTTTAAGTCATGAAATTAATATTTCTGTATTACTATCATTACTCCTTCCCTGCTTCCTCTTTATCTCTCTTATAATTGCATTTAAGACTTTGATCCTGATGATTACTTGTTCTACATCTAGGCTCCTGTTATTATATTCGTGGAGGATTTTGATCTCTTTGCTGGTGTCCGAGGCAAGTTTATCCATACAAAAAAGCAGGATCATGAGGCTTTTATCAATCAGCTTCTGGTGGAGCTTGATGGGTAGGTACTCTTTTGAAGTTGCAAATAATCTGGATTGATTGTGTACCCTATGATGCTTCTAATCCTTCTGAAATATTGTCCCTTGACTTGCCATGTAGTTGAAAAATCGAATTAGTTTTTCTCATTATTTGCTTGCCTAAGCTTCAGCTCCTATGAGAATTCTTAATTCTCTGTCTCAATTACCAGAAAATTTATTCAGCAGGATTTGTATGACACACTCTCTCTCTCTCATATATACACTACAGTTTAGCAAATGGTCATATTGGCAGAGTAAACCATTACATTTGATGGTTAATTATGCCAGGGTTGCATGAACTTCCTTTCCTGTCCTGTGACCAGTGCTACCACTGTACCAAGACCAATGACTTGTGGCAGGGGCACAACCAACACCTTAAATTGTTTTCTTGTTCGAGGTTTGAACCAAGCTCTTGCCATGCACTCTTGTGGACAATGATGGACTCCTGTGTTGGCTGCTCTTCTGTTCCACTCCACCAGGTTGGCAGGAACTGACATGTGCCCCCTCCAGAGCACTAGCACCATTGCTTTATGCTGGTCAAGATCTGATCCCTGAACCTGACTAATACAATTGCACCAAAATCCTTCACTTCTGGTGGAGGTGTAATCCACACCCCTTAAATCCTTTGAAGGTTCCATGTCC
>JAOXNR010000013.1:8817217-8827813 GCA_028571225.1 Parsonsia alboflavescens
AGCGTCCTGGCAGGATGGATAGAATATTCCACCTTCAACCACCAACCCAAAAAGAAAGGGAGAGGATACTCCAAATAGCTGCAAAGGAAACCATGGATAGGGATCTTATTGATTTAGTAGACTGGAGAAGGGTACTTATGTTTGCTTTAAGGCTTTTGATTTATTTCAGTTATTCTAGCAATTGCTTTGATTGTTTAACAGAACACTGCACAAAAGGGTTAATGATATTTTCTGTAGCATGTTGCTGTTGAAGGTCATCGCATGTTTCCGTCTGCCACTTAACTTATTTTGAATATAATTTATATACCTATGAATTGACCATGAAAAGGTGAAAGAACTGTGCAATGGCCAATGAGTCATGTATACTATTTTAATATTGACCATGTATGATTATGGTTGTTACCTGTGTCCCAAATTCCCAATTAGTCATTTCAAAGAACAGTCAAATTTGAGTTTGATATCATCCATGAATAGTATTTGATATTCAGAAGCTTGATGTCTTGGATTTGCTGTATTTATTGATGCATTTTGATGGATGTATTGCTATGTTGCTTGTTTGATTGCATACAAGATGAAAGTGCTACTCATTACAATTCTTTGCTCACGCAGGTTGCTGAGAAAACATCTCTTCTGCGTCCTGTAGAATTGAAACTTGTACCTATGGCCCTGGAAGGAAGTGCCTTTAGGAGCAAATTTTTGGACACAGATGAACTTATGAGTTACTGTAGCTGGTTTGCTGTAAGTTCTTTCGCTATTATGTCAACTCATCATCAAAATTCACTTTGTAATTTCCTGTGGAATTTGCTTTGTTGTTATTGCTTTTGACGGAATCTTTGCTTGATTTGGTCTCCATCCACCAAAATACGTGTACGAATTTGCATGCTGATAGCTGTGTCATGATATATGGCTGTGAGTAAGAATCTCAGTGCTTCTTCTGGAACAATGTTAGGCTTTGTTTGGTTTGTGGAGGGGAAGGGGAAGTGGAAAGTTCTCACTTACTTCCCTTGGGACGTTTTGATTGGTATGAATGTAAGTAGTAAATGAGAAGTACTTTTCTTTATTTTGTTCTATTAAAAGTGGAGGGGGACGGATGTATATTTTGTGAAACTTACCACCCGTGATGTACAAAATTGCACCATCAAATTAATTTCAAAAGCTACAAGTCATCATATGGAAGAAATTTGAGAGTAGGGAGTTCAAGAGTAGAAATGTATGAAGATTTCAAAGATATTATTTTCTTAAACATTGCTACAACAGAAACACCATAATTTATAATTTGTAAGTAAAAAAATTTTATTCTGTTAAAAAAAAAAAAAAAAATTCAATTTACTTCCTAATAGCTCCATATTTGGAGGGGCAAAAAGTTTTACATGGATGGGAGGTGTTACTCTCCCATTCACCTCCCTTTCTCCTAAACGTTTCCATCCAAATAAGGTCAATGGTCCACTTACCTCATCATTCCTCAATCAAATACTTCCTTGTAGCATCTCAACCAAACATATGCTCTTGCACCTCTTTGTAAAAAATTCAACACCTGTTCGTAAAATCTTCAACATGCTTATGCAAACTTCATAGTGTTATATTTGATATTGAAATATACATGATGAACTCTTTCTCAAGTTGGTTTATAAATCCAGTGAACAATAAGCTTTTTGAACTTTTATGATTGGTCTCTAGAATGTATATTCAGTGTAATGTATAAACTGAACCACTTGACTGCTGTTTGTATTTTCACACATCATTTGGAATTTTATCTGTGAGACAAGAAGTGCTGTAGCTCTGTGCTCTACAACCATGGCATGCTTACTGATAGAAACTGTTCTAGTAGATTAAATTTGGTAACATACAAAAGTATCTCAGTCCAGAAGTCAACCATATTATGGAATGAGTTTGTGTTCACAAGTTATTCTAAAAATTGCAGTTCTGATCTGCTCCTTTACCTTTTATCCTCAAATGCATACTAACTTGATTACAATAACATGCAGACATTCAGTGGATTCATCCCAAATTGGTTGAGAAAAACCAAAATAGTGAAGAAAGTAAGCAAAGTCCTGGTAAATCATCTTGGCTTGACATTGTCCAAAGAGGATTTACAGAATGTGGTTGATTTAATGGAACCATATGGACAAATAAGCAATGGGATGGAGCTACTAAATCCTCCTCTTGATGTAAGTATAGTGATTAAAAGTTGCATGCTTATAATTGTTGGGCGTTTTGTTTCCTGTTGTTGTCTTGTCCAATTTTTTTAATATATAACTTTTTGTTACCAAAATCAGTGCTCAAATCAATCTGTGATCTACTATATCCTATATAATTGGAATCTTCCTAATCTCTGTGCAGCATGTATATATTTGCACGAGAGCCAAGGGAATTATTATTATTATTATAGTGGGCATTGGAGGGTCCCTATCCATTATATTACTTTAAAATGAGTAAGAAAGAGGAGTTCGGCAAACCCAAATAAGAGTTTGGATTTACAAAAGTGATTCTTACCACTGCTCAAAATATTTTCCCAACTATAAAAATAATTCAGAAGAAACGATTGGATGAATCCAGATGATATCTGGAGGTATAAAAGTGATTAGATTAACTTTTCACAAAAGGTAATGCCTTCTGTTACTAGGCCTTGTTTCTTCTATTTCCTCACGCATTTGTGAGTAGTTTTCTAGATATGGCCATCCTCACTGTCCGAGACATCATACTTCTGTTTCTCCACTAACCAGGAAAGCGAAAAAGGACTTTGATTCTTTCCATTTAGGTGTGCTCTTCACTTATTGCCTTGGTCAGAAGAACAGGGGAAAAGAAAAAAAATTGGGCCTGAATTTTGTGAAGTTTGAAAATATTTGCGAGCTGATATTGCAGGGTTATGTTTTAGTCTGTCTCTTACTCTGGTTGGGCTTTCTTATGGGATCTCATTATTAGATATTTTGTTTTTAAAGTCTATTTGACATAGATAAGAATTGATCTGTAAAATAACTGCTGTTTGTCATTTTTTATTTGAGTTTCCCATAATCAATGTCGAAAATAAATGTATTTTACATATAAATTTCTTCCAACGACCCTGCTTGAGAGAAAAGGTGATGTGAAACCACAGAAAATATGTGGATTATGCAATAATATATAAGGATAAGGCTGTAATATGAAGATGGTCATCTACTCTCCAAAATCTTTGTGGTTATTTAAATGTTGACATTCTATTTGGGGGAGGAAGGAGTTCTATTTGTACACAACTATGTTGGTTGTGAACACTTTTATACCTGCTATTTTCTGAGATTTTTTATTTAATTTCCCTATTTCTCCTTTCTGTTATGAAAGTGGACTAGGGAGACAAAGTTCCCACATGCTGTTTGGGCTGCTGGTCGTGGTCTCATTGCTTTTCTTTTGCCGAACTTCGACACTGTTGATAATTTGTGGCTCGAGCCTTTCTCCTGGGAGGTAGATGTTTTACTTCTTATGTTACTTTTACAAGAAAAGACCAAAGAGTCAAGCTTTATTAGCTGAGTAATACGAGTTCGAGGCATGATGAGAATAAGTGGGGTGCCACTATTGATCCTTGAGAGGAAGGGTATAGCAAGGGGTAGGTGAAAAAAAGAAAAAATCCAAAGAAGAAAAGGAATTAGTTTTGGCATCTGAATTCTTTTGGGGTTTAACAGAGTTAGGAGGATACAGCTTTATGACTGTAAACATGATGCTCTGGACATGGAATGGTTGACCTACTGAGCAGCAAGATGCTTTATGCCTTGACTTTACTAGTAATTATGTGGTGAATAGTCTGTTGA
The DNA here is from genome assembly GCA_028571225.1 of Parsonsia alboflavescens. NCBI lineage: Eukaryota > Viridiplantae > Streptophyta > Magnoliopsida > Gentianales > Apocynaceae > Parsonsia > Parsonsia alboflavescens. The sequence continues at coordinate 8,820,997 of JAOXNR010000013.1, forward strand.
TTGTGGTCTCAAATATTATATTCAATCTATTCTCTTTGCTAATAATTAAAACGTAGGTGTGGGAATGACGTTACATTGTTAAAGCCTTTAAATTGTAAATACTAAATTTGCAAGCAGGCTGAACTCAGTGAAGTACAGTTTTGAATTAGTTCCTAAGTTCTAGATGTGGGAATCACATTACTAAAGCCTTTTAATTGTCGATACTAAATTTGCAAGCAGGCTGAACTCTCTGAAGCACCGTTTTGAATTAGTTTGAACGTAAAATGGCATTTTGCAATGTTATGAAGTGTGAAACCAATTCTGTTTCTTCAACATAATTTCTTTTGGATTGCATTTATGTCAATTGTGAGATTTTCTTTTGGCCTGGTGTGAGAGGAATTGGGAGAGATCTGAAATGTGGAAATTCCTGACTGTAAGCATTGTGTAGAGAAAACAGTTGTAGAGAACTTTTTTAAGGTTATGAAGAAATACAAACAAGCATGTTCTGAAAAAGAATATTTTTATCCCTGCTTTTATCGTCCTGTTGAAGTCTAAGTATTCTATTTCCGAAAAGGATTGCCCTGATGTCTCTGTATGGTTTGTCTGCCGTGATCAGGACATATCAAAACTATTGAAATTTTTTCCCTTTTCTTTCTGCATTGGAGGTGGGGGGGAGGGAGAATGATTGATGTTTGTGATTGGATTGCTTATTATGTTCACCATGGGCGGTTAACTATAGTTGTAATACTTGACTTGCCACAGGATTTTCTTCACCAATTATATTCTTAAGTTAGCTCCCCGTGCTAAGTGAACCTCTTGTATTACTAATTCAACATTGTAACAAGGTTTTTACGATGTCAAATCTGCTAAACACTAGACTATATGTGATTACTCTTTCCAATAATGTATGCATAACCATAATTTGATGTTTGTACAGCAGATTGTAATAACTCTGTAAAAATGGTTTTCAGTAGGGAAGATTCTATTTTCAGTTTATATCATCCAGGCACTTTGGTCTTAATCTTTACAGGAGGATGAAAATTAGGACAACCACTTACCAGCAAAGAGTGTTAAAAGAAAGAAATAAAAACAATGACAGTTATCACTGTCCTCAGTGGCTTATTGATAGATTAAGAGAACACCTATTAGCAATCATTCTACTCTTTTGATTCCTTTATATGATTTCGAGATTTGGCTTCCATAAATGAAGGGAATTGGATGCACAAAAATCACGAAAGCAAGTGACGGTTCTGGAAGCGGGAATGTCGAATTAAGAGGATACCTTGAAAAGAAACTTGTCTTTTGCTTTGGCTCTTACATCGCATCTCAGCTCGTGCTGCCATTTGGGGAAGAAAATATACTTTCTTCATCGGAATTGAAAAAGGCTCAAGAGGTTTTAGTATTTCTCCACTTCTGAAATATTCATTTTACGTAATGGATGTTAAACTTCTTATGCATGCAGTGTGGAGGCACTTACTCTTTCTTCTTTGCAAGTTGCAACAGATAGCTACACGGATGGTTATCCAGTATGGATGGGGACCTGATGACAGTCCTACAATTTATCACCATGGTGATGCGGTATAATTATTTCTTCTGGTCATCTGCTACGTTATCTTCTAATTGTGTGACCTTTTCTTGAACTACCAGATGCTAGAAGTATCAAATAGTGTAAAGTATGTTGCTTAAAAAACCTATATCAGGAACTTTTTCACACAATTAAATGTGGGTTTAACAGTACATTATGAATAACAATCACTCGATTTTCAGAGGTTTGGATCGTGAAAGCTGTTTAGTTCTGTCTATGACATGATAGTAAATTATGAGGAAAAATGTCTTGAGTTTCAGAAGTTTGGACCATGAAATCTGTATCTGTATGAATGACTTGAAAGCAGGATGATACTCCCTGCATTTCACATATGTTGTGTTTGCCAAATTTGTTTTACAATATTAGTTTCATAAGTATTTATTGCTCTTTTCTTACTGTTACCAATATGAGTCTTTCTAATGCCAATTCCAATTTCCTAAATAATTTGACAAACTAAGGTTTTTTTTTTTTGGCTACTTGGACTAAATAAATACATTGTTTTTTGAATTATTAATATATGTGCAATAATTTTAAACGACCTATATTGTGAAACAGATAAATAATCATTGTGATTTTGCTTGCATGTACAAAATTTTTTAATAGTTTTATTCCCAAAATTTATCTTGCAATTTTTATTTCTCACTAGTCACACTTCCAAGAAAATGAAAAGCAAAGAGAAATCTTGTGTAGCTTCTTCCCATCTCTCTTCTTTTATTTTTGGACAACATTTTGCATCCTTTTTTTATATATATATTTTAATGAGTGTTCATATCAAATATATCCAGAAAAGTAGAATAACCATCTCTACCCAAAAGCTTGTCGCAGAATTTTAGAAATTCAGAATACATGCATAATATGAGCTTTTTAACTGACTTACTGAAGAAATTTCTAAAATGACTCAAGTTTCTATTGAAGACTTGAAACTGTTTTTCTGCGGGAAGAGGGATGGAGTGGGAAGAAGAAAATATATCACTTTTAATATCTTATCAGCTTATTTACTTATAAGCTATTATAAGTTCAAGAGAAGCTGTTGTGGTTAGCTTTAGGAATATAGACTGTTATATAGCAAGCATTCCGTTTTCCTTGTACAATTCTTAGAACCAAAGCTAATTATCTTCTACATGTATTTGAAAATCTAATATAAAACACTTGAGATTTCAGAAAACCTAGCTACATGGGTGGGACTTTTTTTTTTTTAATTATTATGCTGAGGCTAGGAAATATTTTAATCCAGAAACAAAATAAGAACTTGAAAAGAAAGAAGAAAGGAATTTCACACCTCCCCCTCCAACCCAGCTCTCCATCCCACACACCACACACACAAAACAAAACAAAACAAAAAAAAAATGTTGAGGATGCATTACTTTCTTGATTTGTTTAAGAGAGTGAAGAATGTGCCCATTTTCTGTTCTGAAATTTCCGGAGCTTTGCTGTGGTGGTTAAAGATGCAACTTGCTTGATTGTTGTTTTAGATGAAGTTTGAATATATTAAGAAAATAAATGTGATGAATCTACAAATGATATTATTCTGGCTTATAGGCCTTGATTTATGTGGTCTGTGTTGCAGCTGAGTCATAGAAAATTCTGGCATGTATTTGTGTGTGTATATATACACACACACACACACTTTTTATCTTTAAACCAAATTTGAAGTCTTTAATCAATAGAGAAATTAACGCTATGTGAGTCCCATGCCACTTGTAGATGTCTAGTCCTGCAAACTCCATGCTATAGATGTTTAGTCCTTGGTATGAATTGGGGTGTTGAATCCCCCATTGGTATAGTTGGAGACATGTTTATTATAAATTCTTGGATGATGAGCTCTCTTGGTCCTTCCACTGTACATCTTTTTGAGGAGAGTTATGCCTAAGTCTACTTTTCAACAGGTCATAATCAGGATCCTACTTGAGTGGTTTTCAGATTTTCATTCATGAGATTTTCGAATGTTGCACCTTCACTTCCACAATGATGGGCAAAAAAGGAAAAAAATTAAGGGAAAAACAGAGAAGTCAACTCTGCTATCTTTCTGTGGGAAATATTAACATTGTTAACTGATATATAGCACCATATATAGTCATATCATTTAAAGATCATTTTAGTTGGGTGTTGTTGAGAATGGGCCTAGGCTTAACTCAACCCCAAAAGCTAGCTTAAGGGGGGAGGATTTAAGTTAGGCCCAGGCCCATGAGCTAAACCCTTATTTGTTTGCCAATGTTTGGCTCCTGTATTTGTGTGAATTTCATGTTCCAAATGACCAGTTCTGGGCGTGAGGGGGGCACTCCTCTCCATTTGAGCTAGCTTTTGGGTTGAGTTAGGTCCACGCTCATTTTTAACGGGTGTAATATGAAACAAAGAAAAGATAACACTTGGCATGAGACAGTTCTGCATGAAGCACATACTTTATAGAGTCCTAGTGCGTGATAGTATGCGATTTATCCATATCCACATCTTCATGTTCATTTTGTCATTTCAGCATCATATAGCTAAGGGACAGGAGCTTCATGCACCTATTGCTTTCTATGTTATTAAGCTTCCTCAGGAGTCTCTGAACAAACATTGACACTCTTAAATTTAGTTTCATTCCAGTGATCCAATGCTAATGATCTCCATTGTTTGCTGAATATTGCCATAGGAAACAGCTTTGAGCATGGGGAACAACTACGAGTATGAAATTGCTGCTAAAGTTGAAAAGGTATATTCATGACGTTTGTGCAGAATCATCTGGTGTGATTGTACCTACATTGGGGCAAATTTCATGGCAAGTATATCTGATAACTGGTAGCTACTTCTAGTTCTCATCATTGGTATGGTATGGTTTCTGCCACCATACCATACCATACCATGAGTACACCTTTCTTCCAGTGAGGACAAAGAAAAACAATTAAACAAAAGAAGCTTCATTTGTAGGAGGATTACAGGAATTGGAAATATCTTTATGAATTCGGTAATGTAGGGGTCAAATTGCATAATGAAGCATAATTGTGAATTGTGTCATCGATGCTCTCTAAAGGTTTCCACAAGGATCACACCAATTCATTGCAAGCCTGACATGCTAATTAAACTCAACTGGCCTTGATTTCAACCCCAAAGGATTCCACATTCTTAGTGAGTTGCGGTATTCAAGCTAAATTCTCTTGCAATATCGAGGTCAAATAAGAATTATAATCGAACACCTTGATACTAATCAGACACTCTTGACACAAGTGGAATGAATTAAGAGAGGGTATATTTTATTTTATATGCCTTTCTGAGTGCTTTCGCTTAAAAAATAGCACATCTTCTCATAAAGTTTCTTCTTATCTAATTGACTCTATGAGAAGGACATAATTTCACCTTGCAGATTTACTATTTAGCATATGATAAAGCAGAGAAAATGCTTCTGAAGAATCGCAAAGTACTAGAGAAAATTGTGGATGAATTGCTCGAGTATGAAATCCTTACAGGAAAGGTAATAGCACTGGATTTTTTGTGTTTTACTTTTCCTAAATGTCTTTCAATTTTGTATTATTATTATTATTTTTTTAATGTGACATGTTCTTATTAATCATCTTTAATACGTTACTGGTTGCCATAAAATCTTTATTTACTCTCAAAAGTTAGCAGTTGGAGATCTGGTCAGCTACTGAAAGCTCCTTGATCAAGATTAACATTCACACAAAACTCTTTCTTGGTGATGTTTAATAGTAAAGATATTCTAGTGATTCTATGTGATGGCAAGCAAAAGGAGAAAAGAGAGAGAGTCACTGGTGAAGATTATCTAGAATTGATTAGTCTCAACTGATGATTACATACAGCAAGCAGGTCTTGGCAGTCCATCTTTATTCATGCTTGCTTTGGGTGCTAATTCAGATTGTAGTTTCAGGAAAAAAATCAATTATATCAATCCGGGATGTTCTCTTAGTGCTTCAAGAATTTTCCATTAAAGTTGTTAGATCTACAAGATCAGCTTACTTCTATTCATAAAGAACACTCAAGCTCACACACACACATACAGGAACTTAGGATACCATATCCTTTAATCGTCTAAACTAGGAAATCAATTACCAAATCCATAATTATCTAGAATAGAAAACCTTAACCTAATAGAACCGAAATAGTATTCTAATACTTATGCTAGTCTTTAACACTCCCCTCAAGCAGAAGCAGGCATAGATGTTAATCATGTTCAACTTATTATAAACACAACCAATCTTAACCCCATTCAATGCTTTAATAAATATATCAGCAAGCTGCCCCCCCCACTTCTTCCCCCCAGGTTGACATTTCTTGAACCTTTCACAATCAATCTCAATATGCTGAGTTCTTCTAGAACATGATCAGATGCGATATAAAGAGCAGATTGATTATCCCACAGTAATGTAGTTGGAATCTGAAATCCAACTTCTCCCCACAATTTTTGTAGCCATATGATTTCACAAGTGGATTGAACCATTGCTCTATACTCATATTTTGTACATAATTCAGAGACAACATTCTACTTTCTACTCCGCCAAGAGATACCAGTTTACTCCTACAGAAACATAATACCCAGTTGACTTGGAAGCTCCCCAATCTGCATCCAAGAAACACTTAATAATATCATCAATATAACCATAATTTTTATGTCAACCCAAGTCCCGAAGGTCCTTTCAGACAACAAATAATCTGCTCAACTGCATTCTAGTGATTCACTGAAGGAGAACCCATGAATTGACACAATACTCATAGGATGCAATATCAAGACGAGTTATTGCAATATAATTCAATTTTCAAAAATCGTCTGCACCTTTTTAGATCTCTGAATGGTTCACCATCATCTTCTCTAAATTTTAAACCTATAATCATGTGTGTATTGCATGGTTTAGCATCCAATCTCCTTTTTTCTTGCAATAAGTCAAGAACATGTTAGGATCCCTTCTTCACACCTTGTCACTTGGATGCCGAAAAATACTCCTGTTCTCCTAAATCTTTTTCCTGCAATTGAGCACATAGAAAGCCTTTGGTGGATGAGATTCCAACTGCGTCATTTCTAGTAATAATAATATCATCAACATACACATCCAAAATAATAATACCAACCTTAGATTATTTGTAGAAAACATAGCTTGGAAAAGGAAAACCCAACAAATTTGAAAATGAAGCTTGGAAATAGAAAGAGGATCCTCTGGTGACCCCATTGTAGGAAGCATGACCAAGTTGGCTGGATGAGCCGGCACACGCTGGGGAGTGACAAGTGTTGCTGCAGCTGCCGGTGGTTGTATGGTGTATGACGGT
>JAOXNR010000013.1:8827913-8850941 GCA_028571225.1 Parsonsia alboflavescens
GAAAGGAAAGGAGAACAATCTGTTCACTTCAGACATCAATTTCTTAGGTTTAAGACATTTTTTTTTTCATTTCAGTTGTCTGTCTTTTTAATTTTTTCAATTTCACCCCTAACAGTTTAAGAATAAAAATCGGGCGATTCAAGTATCAACCGGTCGGTTCACCGATTCATCGGTTGAACCTATCGGTTTCTATCGATTTAAGAGAATAAGAATAGTTTTACTCTAAACCGATTTTCAGCATTGAGTTGAATCGAAAAGGGGACCGGTCGACGGTCCAACCGGTCCGACCAACCAATCCGATCCGATTTTTAAAACCATGATATTACGGATCTGATCCCGGGAGCTGGAACCGGATCAAGTCAAGGCGTACCTGGGCGAAAAAGAAAAAAAGTATTATTAATTACTTTTTGTGCATTTATAAATAAAATTAATAAGAATAATTTTTGCCACCTGAAAAACGGTTCCTTAAAACGACCCAAAAGAATTCCCTCCACATTTTTATTTTTCCCTGTCGTTTGCCCAAAATAGAAAGACCCTTCGTACATACAGGTATAGTTATTTATTTATTATTCAAAACTAAATAAAACCATTTCACTCACTCCCAAATTAAACCTGCCAAGGATCAAATCATCCCAAATTATAGGTCGAACTTCCGGCGCAGGGAACTTCCTGAGAATGAAATTGCCGACAAGCGACTGCCCTCTGTCCTCTACAGTGGACTTCCCCTAACTCAGTGACTTCAAGCGGCTTCAAGGGTAGGTAAGTTTTCTTTGATTAATGGCTAATCTTGCCTTACTTGAGTTATTATTGTTATCCTTTAGTTTTCTGTATATAGATTTATGAAAATTTGGGTTTTGATAAGTGGATTTACTGTTTTGAAGGTCTTCATTTCATAGAGTTTTGTGAAGTCTCTAGTAGATTTTTATTTCGTCTTTGGTCTTCTGTTTTATTTTATTTTTAAGATGTACTTTGATTTTGTATTTTACAGTTTGAATGGGTCCTTGGTTTTAAAAGATTTCTAGGACTGGCATTTGCTCTGAGAAAGAGTGAAAGAACGTGTTACACCTGTCTCTTTGAACACATGACTTACCAAATTTGAGTGGGCCAGTACATTCTTCAGTCTGATTTCTAAAATAAAGATATTTTTAATTGCAGATGTGAGAAGTGTTGCTTTCAAAATTAATCACTCTGTATGTTTGTAGTTTAATCAAGTACTGAACATGTTTGTTTGGTAGGCTGTTGCATTTCTAGACTTCCTGACTTATTGATCTTTTGAGTGCATACTTGTCCAGGGCCTTTTTTTTTTCTGTTATATCCTGTTTGGGTCCATGGTTTCTGTTAAGGTCTATACATTTGCTTCAATGCCTTTTTTTGCCCCAATATTTGAAGTTTGGGGTTACTCCTGTGAATATGTTCTGCAAAAGTATATGTTAGAGGGGTTAATGTTTTCTTACCCTTTGATGAATCATTATGTATGTTGTCATGATTCAAATGTGAAAGAATATTATTTCCCAAGGATTATGAAGAACTTAAGTACACTGTAAGGATTATGCTAATTCCTAATGAAGAGTTTTAAAATTTTGTCATGAGACATAACTAAAAAATAATTAAGTCATATGGCTTTAGGGTTAAGTGTGAACAAATGTCAGGTATTTATAAGCCATGAGGTTTTAACACTATATGCTAATTCAGAAGGTTAAACAAAATCTGTGCTCAAGCTAAATACATATCTGTTTCTTTTAATATTTTTTTTCAACTTAATCAGCTTTTACTTTCCAAATATGCTGTTAAAGGATTGATGGGAAGGAGAAAGACCAATTGACTCTATTTTGTTATTACTAGGTTGGCATAAAAGGTCTAAATCTCATCGTCTTACTTTTTTCAGCAGCAAGGACAATTGTGTTTCCATCTTATCCATCTCCTTTTCATTTTTTAAAGAAATGACTGTTTGAGTTCTACTTACATATTAATGCATAGTTGTTTCTATTAACTATTAAGCATACCCTTTAAATGTTTAATTCAATCCTCGATGTATTACTTTGTTAAGATAAGGCAGATTTTTGTAAATATTTCCAAGTGTACATTTCCTGCTTGGATATTCTAAAAAGAAGGGTGTGTGAGAAAGAAGATACAGTTTATATCTGAGAGTGGAAAAAAGATAAAATAGAACATACCATACTGTAATTGACCAAACTAAATTATTATTACCGGGCAGGATATTTCAGGTGCCACTAAGTTACCAAATGTACTTAAAGACATCAAAGGGCTAGGGAGAGTGAACTATAATTCAGTTATAATGGACAGATAAAATGGAAAGTCAACTCTCAATGGTCAATAAAGAATGCAGTTCAGATATTTGGGCATAAAAGACCATTCCTTAGGTTTGCTGCACAAATTAGTTTAGGAAAGTTTTGATGCAAATTTGAAAAAGTTGGCCTGTTGATATTCCAATATCTGTATACCCTCTAGTTTCCTTTTAAAGGTCCAATGTCAGTGTGCCCAGTATTGCATAGCATCTGTAGTGAGTTTAATCTTGTTCAACTCATGCTTTACCAAAAAAGAAAGAAATCAAAAGCCTGCTTTTACTAACAATTGTAAATAAAAACATGAAAAATAAGAAGCATAAGCAGTAAATTAAGATAATTTCTGTATTTCAACCAAATCCTCAGATGAATGTTAGAGTCAAGAATATGGATACCTCATTTAGATCTTCACTTTCAGGACAACAATTACTTTTGTAACAGAGTATACTTAGAATTAGGCATGTACAGCTTGAAATCATGGGATTTGATTTGGTAAATCCAAGAATAAAAAGTGAAGCTAAGGATGTTCCAGGAATTTGGTGAAAAGTTTCTTGTTTATGTTCTGTAGTAAAAAGCATAATGAATACATGTTGCGGTGAGCTAATGAATATATGTTCTTCAGTGTTTAGAAGACCACATTCTGATCAAATCTATGAAATTTTGTGGAGCTACAACCTTAGAGGATGATTCTCGTTTCAATGCAGGAGAAAATATGATGAATATTTAACAATAAATGTTTATCCTCCACAAATTTGGTATACCTGAAAGAGTTAAAAGTGTAAGGGCAGGGAAAAGTTAGAGCAGTATATAGTTCACATGTTCTGCCTTTTCTTCATGGATGCAGATCTAAACTTCTTGTATTTTTTTTGGTCAATAAATATAGAGTCGATATTCTTTTTTCAATTTAACATTTTGATTTCTATCTTATATTTCAGACAAATGACAAAGACAAGTGACTTGCACATTCCAACACAAGCTAAGTCGAGTCAACAATTGAAGAGCTGTTTAGGATAAAACGTGAAAACTTTGAGCAGAATATGAAGGAGCATCAGCGTTATAAACCCCTAAACTGCAGGAAAGTGATTAAAATTGGAAAAACAAGTGCAGCCATCACTCCTCAAGAAAAAAGCAGAGTGCCAAATATTATAGCCGTCAATCAAGTTCCTTCTAAGCTGAACACAAGTGACGCACGGCCTGCAGTTTCTTCTAGAAGGCATGCTATTCTAGATAAAAGAAAGGGACAATCAACAAATCAAGGACAAATGTCAAAGAGTCAAACTACTCAAGTGAGACATTTAGTGGGTCATCCATGCAAGATCAATTCCCAACAAACCACGGACAAATGTCAAGGAATCAAATGTTCAAGACAATGGATGACACTCCATCCACTACCTCTAGAAAAGTTAGACATTTACTGAGATCATCCATACAGGATCAAGTCCAAACATCAAATGAAAAGCAAGCAATCCAAAGACAACATATTACCGTAGGAGGGAGCCAAGTGCAGGAATCCAAGGGGGAATCAAGGGAGGAACAAGAAAATCCCAAAAAGAAAATGAAGACTTCATGGGTGTGTCCTTCCATGTCACTTGTAGAGTAGTGTCAGAGGTTTGGTGGGAAATTGGTAGAAGATAACATAGAAGAAGACCAATTGGAAGATAATGCTGGTGAAGATGACACTGAACAACCTGTGAATGGTTTCAACAACTTTTCTAATGAAGAAGAAGTATCAAATGTTGATACATTTCAAGGTACATGCTGAAATATATGTTTTTCAATTATTGTGCTAAAATTTGATCAATGTATGATTATTTCTGCTAGGGACAGCGGGGAAACGAACACGTGGAAGGACAGTGTATCACAATGTATCACTTGATGAGTATTGTCAGAGGTTTGGTGGGGAGTTGGGAGAAGGTAACATAGAAGACCATATGGAAGATAATGGTGGCGAAGATGACGCTGAACAAGCTATGAATGGTTTCAACAACATTTCTAACGAAGAAGAAGTATCAAATGCTGATACATCTCAAGGTATATGCTGAAATATATGTTTTTCCATTTATTGTGCTAAAATTTGATCAATTTATGATTATTTCTGCAAGGGATAGGGAGGAAACGAACATGTGGAAGGACAATGTATCAGAAAGTTCATGCAAGAAATTTAGATGAAAGACCAAAAATCATCTTAAATGGAGAAGGAGATATAATTGGACCTGATGATTCAATAGTTTCTGAGTTGAGTCTTTTCTTGGGGACATTGGCAAGAAATTCAGAGTTTTGTCCCTTAATTTACACCAATTGGAAAGCTGTACCAAACAAGGATAATATATGGAAATATATCAATGTATTACTTTGTTTCATTTTCTTAAGTCAATTAATTCTATAGTATTCATAACTTCGTAATTGTTTAATGCGACTTTTCCTATTTTGCAGACAAAGTATATCATTCCCGAACAAGGGAAGAAAGTTGTCTTTGCTATAATGGATGATGCATGGAGGAAACATAAATATAATATTAAAAGGGTGCGCATTTTGATCCATGCACAACGAATACTGAAAGGTTGCAAGATTGCCCCAAAGATATCCCAATTGGACACTTCAAACAATTGCTTGAATATTGGAAATGCCATAAAGTTCAAGTAAGAGAATTTACTGTAACATTTATACTAATCACTTTATTCTCTGATTAATTGTTGGTAAGTTTTTTTTGTATCTTAAATTGAGATTCTGATTACTAATTAATTCTCCTTGTTTAATTTGATGTAGAAAATGTGTAATCAAAATGCCAAAAGTAGAGCACGACAAAAAATGTAGACATCGGATGGGGACCAAAAGATTTTCTTTGGTGATGGAAAAAGTGGTAAAAGATTTTTCATTTTTGTAAATAGTTTATTATAACTTGTTAGCGATTATTAGTTATATTTGTTATAACTTATTAGAGATTATTGATTATATATATATAAATATATATTGTGTTTTAACTGATTACAATTATGTATATAGCGTGCCAAGATAAATAAGGAACCCACTCAAGTAGACATGTTTCTTGAAACTCAAATGAAAGATGGTAAAACATTGGATGTTGAAACTGAAGGGAAAATTGTGAGTACTCGCTCTATATTATTATTATTGCGTAAATTTGGTACATTATTTATTTGAATTATGTTAACTAGTTATCATTTGAAGGTTCAACTTAAAACAATGATTGAGGAGGATGGAAAATCTGCCGTTGAGGCATTTCGGTCTATGTTTGGGAATGAGAAGTCAGGGAGAGTACATTGCTGTAGCAGAACAATGACCCCTACTATTCAAAAAAAGAACGCAGAAATTGGAGCCCTAAAGATGCAGCATGCTAAGGTGATAGAGTCCTTGAAAGATCAGCAAGAGCAGCTCCAAATACGAAAGAATCAACTCAAAGAAGAGTTTCAAGCACAACACAATCAACTGAAGGAACACGTAGAAGGGCTACGATCTCTTCTAAAGATCTTTCTTACACGAATGAATCCAAACATGGATATGGGGATGGTAGCTGCTTTAATGACAACACCAGCCCATAATTCAAGGGATGCCAATAGCGGATCAGGTTCTTCGCGTCAATGAATAATCTACAAAATGAGGTATAAATAATTACTTAAATTATGTATTGAATCTTTTTTCAAGTAATTTAATGTAAATAGGGATTTATGTGTTATATTTTTTTTCTCCTTCATTTTCATGTAGGGACTTGATAGTTTAAATGAACCTTGTAACTATGAAGATGCCATGTCTAGACTTATGAACTATGTGACAACTTAGAAATAGTTTTCAAGAACCAATCAAAACATGCACACTGAAATAAAGGACCCTAATTGAAAAATCTCTATACGATACTCCTTCCAATCCCTAACTGTGCAGAAAAATGGTGAAATGGCTAAAAGGAATTTATAATTTCTTTACTCCATTTCTTTGAAACCCTTCCGAAGTCTTCCTTGAAGAATTGGTACACAACACAAACACATTCATGTAAATTAAATTAAGAATTCGGCATTCAGCCTACTTTTCTCAACAGAAAATTGAACCAAGAAAACTTTGTAGAAAAGAGTCTGTTCTGTATTTCTCTCATTTACATGTTCATAGGTTGTTCAATAAAAATTGAATAACTTACCAAACCAAATCAATCCAAACTTAATATTAAATTTTGGTCTTTTAGCTGATTTAGTCCCTTAAGTTTGGGTGGTCTCAACTATTTTTTTTTTCAGTCATAACGGTCTATTAAGTTTTTATGAATAGCCGGCATGGTCCAAACCATCAATTTCTGGCTACTCAAACGGCGGAGCCGGTCATATGCCCAGCATGTGAGAGCAAATATGTCATTTAAAAGTTTTTTTGCTTATATGGCCTCATCTCTTTGGGCAAAGGTTTATAATGATCTCACACATTTTTTTTCAGTTATTATAACTTCTCATGAATTTACGAACTGCTGTAACGGTTCAAATAACCCTTCTCCATCTATTCTAAAATCAAATTCACCATTTCAAAAAACATGAATTATGATTTTGTTTGGAATTTTGTCCCACCATTTGGGGTTAAAAAAATCATTTGAGACCGAACATGTGGTGGTGGTAGCTGCAGAGCAGAGTGCAGGAGCTACAGGTTGGAGAGCCATGGGCGGGTTTGGCATCCATTTGGTAACCGGTCGATGGTTCATGATCTTTGTTTCAAATCTGATCATGTCCATGGCTGGTGCTACTTACATGTTCTTACATGTTTGGTCTTTATTCCGGGGACATTAAGTCATCACTGGGCTATGACCAGACCACTGTGAACCTGCTAAGTTTTTTCAAGGACTTGGGTGTGAATGTTGGAATCATATCTGGCCTAATCAATGAGATCACACCTCCATGGGTAGTTCTTGCCATGGGTTCGGTCATGAATTTTTCTGTTTACTTCATGATATGGCTTGCAGTAACAGAAAGAATTTCAAGGCCTCCTGTGTTGGCAGTTGTGTTTGTACATCTGCCTTGGTGCGAATTCACAGATGCAAATACCGGAGCACTTGCTACTTGCGTCAAGAGCTTCCCGGAGAGCAGGGGAGTTGTTCTGGGAATTCTAAAGGGCTTTGTTGAGTTGAGTGATGCGATAATCACACAGCTTTATCATGCTTTCTATGGAAACAATTCCAGGGCTCAAATTTTACTCGTTGGTTGGCTTCCTGCTGCTGTTTCGTTCATCTTTCCAAGGACGGTTCAGGTAATGAAAGTTGTCAGACAAGAAAATGAGCTTAAGGTTTTCTACAAACTTCTCTACATTTCTCTGTGCCTTGCTGGTTTTCTCATGATTGTAATTGTTTTGCAAAATAGGCTGTCCTTTAACAGGAGTGCTTATTCAGGGAGTGCTGCTGTAGTGATTTTTTTACTCTTTGCTCAATTACTGGTGGACATAAAAGAAGAGTTGAATCTCTGGAAGAAGAAAAGACAAGCTCTGTATGATGCTTCTGAATTGGATATCTCAATTGAAAATCCACACAGTACAACAACAGGCACAACCAGCACCACCTGCCAATGCTCCCAACAACCCGGACAAGGTAGATTCCTGTTTCGGCAACGTTTTCAGTGCACCTGAAGGGGGGGCGGACATGATTTCTAGAAGCTCTGTTTAGCATTGACACGATCATTTTATTCACAGCCACAACATCTGGGGTCGGTGGGTCAAATTGGAGAGGCCTTGGGCTATCCAACTAAGAGCATATCCACATTCATTTCTTTAGTAAGCATTTGGAATTATCTCGGCCGGGTTACCTGTGGCTTCGTTTCCGAAGCTCGTACAAATTCCCACGTGACCTGATGCTAACAGGGGTGCTTCTCCTGTCTTGTGCTGGGCATCTTTTGATCGCCTTTGGAGTCCCAAATTCGCTCTACGTTGCCTCTGTGATTCCAAACCCAAATGGCGGGACAAAATTCCAAACAAAATCCCAATTCATGTTTTTTTTAAATGGTGAATTTGATTTTAGAATAGATAGAGAATGAGAACGGTTTCTAAATTCATAAGGGATTATAATGGTTAGAAGAAATCATGTGGAATCATTAAAAACTTTTGTCTAAACATATGAGATCAAATAGGTTAAAAGAATTTTTAAGATGATATATTTTCCCTCACGTGCCAAGCACGTGACCTTCTCCACTGTGTGAATCGTCGGAAATTGATGGTTTGGATCATTCCGGATACTTGTAAAAATTTGAGAGATTGTTATGATTGAAAAAAATAGTTGGGATTGAACTGTATTTTGGTCCAAACTTGAGGGATCAAATCGATTAAAAGTCCTTAAATTTTAGATTTGAATTGATTTGGTTTTAAAAGTTTTCATTTTCAATTGAATCAAATTGAAACCGATTTATTTATATATTTTTATTTTATTTATCATTTTGTACTTTATCTTCTAAAAAAATTATATTTCCCTAATTTTTATTTATGTTCTATATATCCTCAATTTTTATATTTTTATCACTTAGCTTATATTATTATATTATTAGTGATCATTATTTCATTCATATCAATCACCATTTTTTGCAAGATTTTTAACTTATATCAATCACTTAACTTATATTTTTGTAAGAAAATGCACACATACTTAAATTAGTTGTGGCTAAACATATAAAAGTTGAATAGTCCAATTTTTATTCTTTAAAATAATACTTAATATTTATTTTAAGATTATATTAAATTTTGATTTATTTTGTTTCAACCTTTAAATTTTAAAAATTTGAATTAGTTTTTTTTCTTCCATTTGACTCATAAAAAGTTTCCAATTAAGCAACTAATTTGGTTTCCATGATCTAATCCCTCAATATTGAAAAATAGAGTTATTGACTAATTCAGTTTTACTATACGCTTCTGATCATTTTGATCCTTAAAAGTTTTTTTTTGGACCTATTTAGTTCTTAAATAATTTATCGATTGACATTTTGATCCTTTTAATCGAAATTTTTACAAAAGTCATCGGAATTTAGAGTCAATGGTGGTTGTCCAAATTGGGGATGACATTTTCGTTATTACAAATTTTTTTATTTTTATTTTTTATAAAAAACTTTGATCTATATCCTTTTCATCTTCTCTGAGAAAAAGGTCACCGATCTGGATCTTCAGCTTTGGTTGAATACTTAAACCAATATGGCCCATTCCCGGCCGTAGCACGATCTTCAACGGGGTCGGGTGGTCTACCGTTGGGACGTGGAGATAGAGCTCCTTCTGCCTTTTCCTTGCCCCCCGCGCTTGATCTGGTTTCACTGTGAATAAGGGAAGGAGATTCATTAACACTCGAATCTTGAGATGGGCATTGGAATAAAGAAATGGAAATAGATATTGCAGATGGTGGTAATGGCCTGAATTTTATGGCAAGAAGATATATGTCGGCGGCCTTTTTTTTTGGAGAAGATGAACAGTGTGCAGCCTAAAGGTTTTTTTTTTTTTTTTCCACCTCATAAACAATGTAATGATAGAAATGCAGTCCCCATGTTGATCAACCCATTGTTGACTCCTAATTCCGGTGATATTTTTGAAGAATCCAATTAGAAGGATCAAAATGGCCAATCAATAAATTATTTGAGGATTAAACAAGCAAAAAAAAAAAAACAAAAAATTCAGGGACCAAAGCGATAAGAAGAGTATAGTTCGAGGATTGAATTGATCAATAATTATCTTTAATATCAATTATTTATAGTCGTCGCGCTTATCCCTCCATCTACTGGGTGTCATCAAAGGGACAATCAAGAAAATATATTAAGGAAAGAAAAATGAAAAAGAAGAAAAGAATCAGAATATAGTAATCAGGAGAAGATAAAAAAAGAGAAAAAGAAAAAAAGAAAAAGAAAAATCCGTATAGTATACAATTAAATCTCTAATGATCAATATCTAATTTTATCTTAAAAAAAATAAAATATTTAATAAAATAATTATTTTTTTATAAATATATTTTGTATATCATAAGACAATTAACCTATGTTATTCTACATGTTTAGGGATAAACTATTTAATAATTCTATAAATTTTTCTTTTAGTCAAAACAGTCTTTTAATTGCAATGACTCAAACCATTCAACTCATGCCAATCCTATGGCGAAGCAAATCACGTGCCACTCACGTGACTAGTCAATAAGGGTATAAAAGCCATTTTAATACTATGCATGAACCCAATAACAAATGCAATAAAATTATATATATATATATATATATATATATATATTTATACGGATTTGTTAAGGCGCATTCCAACCGTTATCGTAACGGAATTCTTGCTCCGTTTGGTTGGCTGCATGAGCACTGTAACAAGAATTCCATTACGCTAAGGCGCGCTTTGGAGCGCGCATATACAAAACCGTATATATATATATATATATATATATATAAATCTCGAGGTTCCAATCGAGATGACTATGGAAACCGAAAGAATTTATGTGCAGAATTCTAGCTGTAATTATTTTTCCTTTTTCCAAACAAAAGAGAAATTCTTATAGAATTTGATCTGAAATGGGAGAAGTTGTCAAAAAAAGTTTACAGGTGCGGCGAGCATGTCATCACAAAACCACCACTGTAGTCGAAAAAAATTTACAGACGGAGAAGGCCTACACAAATTGTGGGTAGTATTAGGTGAGGACAGCACACAATGGCCACCAATAGCAAATGAACCCCCATCGTTGTAGGCGGGTACACCCACTTTCAAATTCCGTCTAGCACCGGGCAAATGTGGCTGCTCTAGACAAGCATTCGATCAATTTGAACCAATTAGACTTGTTGCGGCTCATGCTCTACACGTGGTTATTTGAATTCAACATAAACTGAACCATTTGACCTAATGCCGACTCTGACCGAGCAAACCTGACAGTAACTATTTTCATGGCAGTGTGCCTCAAAATATCCTATTCGGCTGGTCCAAAAGGGTGAACATAATGCATTATGGGCAACAGAATAAGGATGGCTATGACAACGTTGGCGGCTTTGGAGAGAGAAAGTTAGGGAGAAGATTCTCTCCACTCCTCCTTCTTGGTCAAACTCTAGGATGGTTAAGATTGGAGTGCTTTCTCATATTTAGGGACTGATTCTGGTTCGAGCTGATCTCTATATCATTTATTAAGATTTTCTAGTGGTGGGACATGCATTAAAGATCAATTTTAGTCCATTAAAGTGGAGGTTGAGGGCTAATTGGGTTCTTCATTACAACCATTAAAGCTTCTACCAACCTCTTGTAGGAAAAGAATTGATTGCTTTCACAAGAGGGTAACCAAGGGCAATGGCACGATGCTGGAAACTTTGAGTAGCTTGGATAGATGACCTTTCAGTAGATTGTTTCTTGGCCAACTTGAGGTCTGTTAAAAATTTGCTGCCGAATTGTTTCTTCAACCTTTCAACTAAAAAAGGAGACAAAGAGCTGCTTTAATCCAAAGTTTGTTTATTCCAAGGCAGGTGCGTGTTTCCTGAGATTGGTCATGTGCGGCTGACTTCAACAGAAAATTTGAATCTAAAATTTAAATTTCCAACGGTAATAAAGAGGAAAAAAATAAAAAAAGTCAAAGGGGCTGGGTAGCATGAGTCTAGTGTTGGCAGGCCAAGTGGTACAAAGAATTTAGGCTATAATAAAAAAGATTTGGTGAGGCAAAGGGGGAGGAAAATGTAAGAGGGGTTGGAGGATGGTGTATCCATCAGCTCAATTGAAATGGACCAAGATGACCTATTGGGTTTGGAATTTGAAGGCCTTATAGAAGACTTTGATATTGGGATTTCTAAAGAGGAAATAATAGGGCCTCCTGGAGGCAAGTCCAATAGCTTGGAACGAGGAAAGGAAGTGGACTGCCCAGCTAAGACAATCCGATCCAGTGGCAGCAATGTGCAGCCTACCCTTGCATCTAATTTGGCTATGCAAATAGAGCTACTAATTGAAGGAACTAATGTGGTTACTACTAAGGTTGGTGGAGAGATAGCCAAGGGTGGAGACAAGAACACTCGGGGCAATGCTAGCAACCCCTCTGGCCATGAAGGGGCTAACAAGGAAGGGCAGCGCAGGGGTCATGAAATAAGAAAGACTTAGGTTGGGATTTTGAAGCAAAATCAAGACTTAGACTTGGGTCTAAAGTTATCTAATGTGCAACAAGAAGGAGACATTGCCCACAATAGATGATGTCTATGAAGTGTCAAAGGTGTGGGGTTTCTCCTTGATTGGTTATGTAATTGGAAGGTTCCTAGGTAAGGGTGCCGTTCTTGAACTTTGCAAGTCTTGGAGAATTCTTTTTTAAGGTGATTTTTCATTATAGTGGTGGATCATATTCACCTTTGAGAATAAGGAAGATTGCTTTGTTGAAGTACAAGGGGCCACACTCCATTTTTAGAAGACCCCTCCTCTTGAAAGACATGTCGCTATGCTTCGATTTCAATGCTAGGGAGTTAAGAAAAGTGCCAATTTGGGTGAATTTTTCGAGTTTGAACAACCAATTTTGAAAAGAAAGTGCCTTGAGTATCATTGGGTTTAAGATTGGGAAGCTCATCACCACAGATCAAGTTACAAAGAAATTGGAAAGGAAAGAGTATGCCGACCTACTTGTAGAGGTAGACCTTACCGAACCATATAGGAGGGAAATACAAATCCATAATCCTTATATCGGGGATGGGTTTTCCCAACGGGTTGTGTATGAATTTGAACTTAAATTCTATAGGGTATGCAACTGCTTTAGCCATGCCAATGAGCAATGCTCTATTAGGGAACAAAGTTATGACAAGAAGAATGAAGATAATAGCAAGGAAGGGGAGAAGAGAGCTGAAGGTGGCACGGGTGGTGCAACGCACCAACAAGCTAACCAACGTGAGAGGCAGGCTGGCAGGGGTGGCCGGGGCAGATTAGCAGCACAGCGACATAGGAGGACCAGGGCAGCATTAAGGGCTGTCGAGGTATCGGCTGGAGAGCCCATGGTATCGGCTGCATTTGTGGGGATACTGGCTGTGGTATCATTTGCACTAGCAGGGGTACCAGCGGGTGTATCGGATACATAGGTAGGGGTATTGATTGGGGTATCAATTGCACAAGCAGGGGTATCTTCTGGGGTATTTGCTGCATAGGTAAGGGGTATCGGATGCATAGACAGGGGTATCAGTTGCACAGGTAGAGGTATTAACTGCGGTTTCAGCTACATAGGCTGTGATATCTTCTGGGGTATTGGTTGCACAGGTGGGGGTATAGGAGGCACAGGTGGGGGTATTAGCTGCACAGGCAGGGGTATTAACTGGAATTCTGGTACTAGAATGCTCCAAGGCACTATGCCTTAGGGTATCGGCTAGAACTCTTGTACAGGAATGTTCTAGCGCACCACGAATTAGGGTATCGGCTGGCTCTGCTGCACAGGTGAGGGCCAGTGCACTATGTCCTAGGCTATCGGCTGGAACTCCAGTGGATATCATGGCAATCTTGGAAACGAAGATAAAGCTCATTGCTTTTGTGATCAAGATGTCAAGGTCTCTCTTTGGAGTATAGTTGAAGGGAAAACCCCAATGTCGGATGGGTTTTCATCCGGTTTCTTTAAGAAGAGTTGGAATATGGTTGGCACATCTGACGGTTAGGGAGTTTTTTCAGTCCAAAAGGTTACTAAAACAACTTAACCACTCTGTTATTGCATTGGTGCCCAAATCTGCACATGTCCCGATGGTAGGTGATTATAGGCCTATATCATGTGGCAATGTGGTTTACAAGATCATCTCCAAAATCCTATCAGTCGTCTTTCTCCCCTCTTGGTGGATTCGGTGGATGAGTGTCAAGCAATTTTTGTCATAGGTAGAAGCTTCTTGGAGAATGTATACTTAGCACAAGAGCTTGTCCTTCAATATAATCGCAAATGGGTATCTCCTAGGTACACTCTCAAGATTGATTGGAAGAAAGCATATGATACTATCTCTTGGAAATTCCTACTTGAGGCCCTTAATGGTTTAGGATTCAGCAAGCAGTGCGTGGAATGGGTGATGGAATGTGTGTCCATTACCTCATTTTCAGTGCAAGTAAATGGCTCGCTTTATGGCTTTTTCAAGGGTAAATGAGGCCTCTGCCAAGGTGACCCCCTCGTCCCTTACCTCTTTACCATTTGCTTGGAATATCTATCTAGATCCTTGAAAATTGCTACCTCTTCTCCGGATTTCAATTTCCATCCTAAGTGTGGGCATCTAAGAATATCTCACTTAGCTTATGCTGATGATTTATTATTGTTTGCTTGGGGAGATATGGTTTTAGTTAAGGTGGTGGTTGATTGCTTGAGGGAGTTTGGGAATGTGTCTGGGCTGATGGCCAATCCACTTAAATCTAACATCTTTGCAGTTGGAATTTCTCAAGGGGACTTGGAAGAAATCATGGAGTACAATAATTTTTCCGTTGGCACCATGCCTTGTAGATCCTTGGGTATCCCGTTAGCTTTGGCAAGGCTAAAGGTGGCTTACTATAAAGACTTCCTAGACAAGATAATGAGGAATGTAATTGCTTGGAAGGCATTCGGTTATCTTATGTGGGAAGGATGGAGCTTGTGCAAAGTGTACTACAAGGTACCACATGCTTTTGGCTAAACATCCTACCTATGTAGTGCATAGTTGTGGAGAGTGTGGTGGCGCTTTGTAGGAATTTCTTCTGGCAAAAGAAAAGAGCATTAGTGGCATGGAAGGACTTATGCTATCCAAAGGAAAAGGGGGGTCTTGGCTTTCAGGACTTGAAGACTTGGAACCACTTTTTGTTGGCAAACAATTTGGAATGTGCACTCCAAGAAGGACATGCTATGGGTCAAATGGGTAAGCCACTATTATCTTCAGTCCTCTAACATATGGGAGGTGAATAAGAAGAAGGATGACTTGACACTTCGAAAAAGGATGTAGGAAATTCGGGGACATATTAGTGGCTAGAGAGTGTTTTTCGAGGCAGCCGTCCGATTGATGCAAAATTGGATTAGGGATAGCAAATATAGCACCAAGGATGCGTACCATATGCTGAGACCCCATAAGCTGAGGGTAGCGTGGGGGACAGTTATCTAGAAGGATTTGGTTCCACCAAGTTCTCATTCACAGTGTGGGTAGCAACACAAGGCAGGCTGTCCACCAAAGACAGCTGCCATTTTTTGAACTTGATACTTAATGCTGCCTATGCCAAGGCAGCTAAGAGTCACACCAACACTTATTTTTCTTGTGCCACTTTGCTCGGGCAATTTGGGTGAAAGTGCAAGTATGGCTTGGCATCACACGATAGATGACAACGTTGCAGGTATCAAATGGCTCAAGAAAGAAGCATGAGGCACGACTTGGCAACCAAGGTTCAAGCGAGTTTGGCTGCTTACCATTGTTTACTACATTTGGAAGGTAAGAAATGGGGTCATTTTTTAGGATTTCAAAGCCAATGTAGATGACACTTGTTTTAGGATTAAGATACAAGTGGGTTATGTATGCCTTATATCCCAGTGTCTTATCCTCTTTTATTTTGGGCACATAGAATTATCTAATGTTCTCATATAAATGTCCCTCGGGTATGCCCAGATAACTTTTATATTGATCTTCATAAATACACATTTATATTTAGATAAAACAAAACAAAAACTTGAATGAGACTAATCCAAGATGAACTTGAAAATCTCAATTTGTTAGTGTTTTATGGATATGAAGATTCTTTTTTTGGTTTTTTAAATTATTGCTTAGGGGTTGTTGGTGTCATATCCTGTGACAAGGGATTAATTCAACACTTAAGGCTACATGATACTTAACCATACTTAAAAAAAAAAAAAAAAGAAAAAAAACTCATATCTTATTCAATGTAGTAATCCTCAAAATAAAAATTAACATTTACAAAAGTGTCCAAAACTAAATACAATTCCAAAGATAAGTAAATCAATTACAAATCTTCAAAGTAGATCTCTAATCCAATCAAAATATATTAAATCACCTACAGAAGGAAAGAAAAAGAGAAAAACGTGATGTGAGCGTACACAGGTTAAGTAAGTAATTCTAATCTCATCTCTGGCCAAAAAAAAAAAAAAAATTTATATAAAAACATTTTAACATGCATTCACTCAATCACAAGTATAATCCTTTCAATAAAATCAAGAAAATTTACTAGCTTTAACAAAACAAAAGAAGGAAATACTTTTCAGCTGCATGCGTAAATACATATGCTTGCATACATACATACTTGGTTGGTTGGGTACATGCAAACTTTGGCTCAAACTCATCAATGTCGGAACTTGAATATCCAGTTAATATTTATGCATTCATACATCATAACATCGCACAAATAAATACATATTATATAAAAAATAATACATTTCATAACAATAATACTATGAAAACATTTATAAGAAAAGTATAAAGAAAGGATATTTATATAAAAAAAAAGAGGAACCACTTATATCAATCTCTGATTCCAAGAATAATTAAAACCTAAATAAAACGAAACTCAAACTTAAAAAGAGATTTAATCCAAATTTTATAAATCACCCAAAATCTTAATTCAAACTCTATCTCTCTAAGAAATTGTAAATTAGAAATAATATTGGAAAATAATTTCTTTATAAATATATATTCAGAAAATCATATATTTAACGTAATATAATTTAAAATTAAAATATTCGTAAACATAATATATAATTAGTTGATAGATAAAATAATAATATAATATTAATATTAATAATAGAAAGGAATTCCCGGATGGCGGATGACACCGAAATCAGATAGAAGGAAACGAATTTTCAAGGAAATAATAATAGATGACGATTGGTAAGCACAAAATCTCGCCGGTCGAAAAAGAAAACTTTTTGAATCGGAAATAACACAGGAAACTTCTTTTCTATAAATTTGTGAACAAACATTAAATCTTCAAATAAGAATTATTAAATCCATTTATAAAATAGGTTTTACAGAAATACTATTGTGTGCTACGTAGCACATAGAATTTGTGTGCTACTAGTCAAAGCGACGTTGTTTCGACCATGCACAGTTTTGAAAACTTGATCAAAACGACGTCGTTTTGACAGTAGCATACAAATTCTATATGTTACGTAGCATACAAAAACATTCCTATAGGTTTTAAACACATGATTATAAATAAAATCCAAATCATACCATAAAATTAATTCTTAGATTTAGAGATTAAGAAGTAAAATTTAGGGATCTAATATCAAATTTCTAAACTAAACGGACTCTTCAATTTCCTCTCTTAAGGGTGGTTAGGGTTGAGAGAATACGAAAATGCATAGAGGGGATTTATTAAAAATCTAATGTCCGAAATCCAATTATAATAAAGAAAGAATCTAAATTTAATAAGTCTTTAATATTTCTAAAATATCACTAAGGTAAAAAAAAACCATAAATAATAATTAAACCCCTAAATTTTGCAAGTATTATAGTTGCGTTCAAGCAAAATATTAAAATGACATTTATGTCCTTGTTGATTGGTCATGTGTGTGGCATATGACTTGCTCTGTTGTGGGATTGGCCTGACTTGGGTAGTTTGGACTATTGCGGCTATAAGTAAAATTATATGGGATTGTTTTGGTTGAAAAAAAAACTTATCGGACTATTATATAATTTGCTCCAAACATAAGGGACAATATAGGCTAATTGCCCTATATTATGTCCTAAAAAGATAAAATTAATTATAAGGGTACTGGATCTAATTTATTTATTTTTTAAAATAAAAAAGATAGTTGATTGTTAATTTTGTACAGGAAATGGATTTTGGAAAGTTTTGTTATGTCCATTGGAGATAAGTGAACAGACGAAATTACCCTTAAAAAAAAGATGTCATGTATCTTTCACGTTGGTAAAATTTTGATAGTAGATACCATTTCGATCACTTGTAAAATATTTGGATATCAAATTGGTTGAAAAAACAACTTTGTTTAAAAATTAAACAATGAATCAAATTTTAGATAGTAAAATGGCAATTCAGTCTTTCTTAATTTACTTTCTTTTTTTTGGCAAACGCTCTAACCAAACACTTAAATCATGCATTTACTCTCTGTTTACTTTTGCACCCCAAATGATAAAAGAAGCCTATAGTTTATTTATGACTAAAAAGCTTTCTTTTTCTTTTTTTCTTTTTTTTGAAAAAGAGTAGTGACATAAATTCCTCATGTATTTTGGGGAAACAAAAACTAAAAATTGAATATATCATTTCTCTTTTGAACCATTCAATGTAAAATTTTTTACTAAGAAAATTGACATTATAATTGAAAATAAACAAAATCAACCCTTTCTTTTTTATATTTAATATATAACATTCAATTAGTGAATGGCAAGACAAATCCAGAAATGGTGTAAAAGTGAAACCACAGTAATGGGACGCAAAACTTGAATCAACAAGATTAAACCCTAAAATGCAATGAGTCTTCAGTGAAATCCTCTTTCATGATGTGTATATATATAATCAATATGCTGCTCTATAAAATAAAATTGTAGAAGAAAAAATGAATTTTATTCATACAACTAAAACTGAATGAAATTTTAAAATAACCTATTAATTAATATACAACCATGAAAAGTACAACTTTCTATGCCTATTGGGGAGTGATACAACAGAGAAAACTATCTCAACAATAGACTATAAGCTAACCTCTTTTTCTCCCTCAGTTTCCATAATAAGCAATCAAATAACCAAAGCACTACAAAATATTGACTCAGAAACCAAAAGGAGAGTCTCTCATAATTGATTTCAGAAGCCAAAAGGTGACTTTCTTCTACTTCCATCTTCTCCATACTGTTCATTCCATTTCCTCAGCTCATTCATGCTTACCGCATCGAATGCAACCGAAGGGCCAACCTGGAAATCATCAGTAAACTGGTGTCAAATACGCAAAAAAAAGGACAATGAAGATCCTGTTCACTATAGGTAAAAGAAAATTTAACAATTTTGGAATAATACATACATTATTGACTTTCTGCAATTTGAAATAATAATTGCTGTAACATTTTGGAACGCATGATCTTCCATATAACTTAAAGATGGCTTAGGTCAATAGCACAATTACACCATATTCCAAAAGTAATCTGTGCCAAATTACCTTTGCTTTGGATTGAATAAAGTCATCGAGATTTAGACGTCGAATGGCCGGAGACTCGCCATCTTTGTGTTCCTGTATATGAAAATAATGTCATATGTGTGAACAGGAATCATATGTAATGGAAAGAAATAACAATCAGAAAGGGAATTAGAAAACAAGGATGCAATTCTAATGTTGAAAAAGCATCATAGGACACCCTTTCTTTCTGAACACAACCCTTTTCCCTGATCTTGACTTTCCTTCATCATCTATTACATAAAGGTTGGGTCTAATGCCTTTTTCTTCTGAGTCTCCTGATGTCCTTTTTGCTCAAAAGAGAGGGGAGGGCAGTGTTCAAAATTTCGCCTCTGTAACGGAATAAGCCCAATTCAGCAGTAAAGGTGGATGGACATAAGCGTTTAGTCTACAGTAATTTTTTTTCTGAGTCTACTGACTCAAAAAAGAGGGGAGGGTAGTGTTCAGAATTTTGTCTCTGTAAAGGAATAAGCCCAATTCAGCAGTAAAGGTGGATGGACAGTATGAATCAAGTCAGTTGAACATATAACATTCAGAAATTATAGGGACAAGGAAATGCACAAAATTCAGGATATGATATCAGAATTCCTGAGATTAACCTCAAAAGTCAACAATTGTTACCTAAGAATCAACAAAATCTTGCAGCACAAATGGAAAAGATTCAGGATATGATATCAGAAATCCTGATAATCTCCAAAATCAACATTTGTTACTGAAGAATCAATAAAATCATGCAGCACAAGTGGCCCCAAGTACATTAACCACACTCATTAGTTAGCATCTGTTTACTTTCTCATTTAGAATTTAAGCCAATTTTTTGTACATGCCAAGGCAGCAGGTCTAATGATGTAAATCCCAACTCTTTGGAGAAGCCTCTGTCCTTGAGGCTAAATCTTTTGTATCTATTTTACAAGAAATGAGAATTTGTTGGCTGAAAACCAACACATACAGAACAAAATGCAATGCATTTCGGTAACTCTTCACTTCTATGGATTAACTAGAAACACCTGAGGTTCCTCCAAAGTAGTTGGCAAAAGAACCAAAGAAACAGATAACAAAAAAGCAAGTCCTAGAGACAATTTGTAAGTTAAAAAAGCTGAATCAGACACATTACTAGAAGATATTTACAGTACATGTTCAGGACAATACCCAGCAACCAATTCTGCTTCCCCATTAATGCTACACAATATTTGTTTTAGCAAAAACATAAAATTAACAACAAAAATGTTTGAATATATATGTATAACATTTCATATCATATTATTTATGGGTGTGAACTAGTGCTCTTTCTAGTTATCAAAACATAGCCAATACATAACAAAATGACAAACAATAATGAGTCTCAACCGTGGTATAACCAGTGAAAAGCCACAGCATAAGTATCACGTAGTTCAAGAAAGAGTCATATTATCTGATTTCGAGATAGAATTTCCTATGGAGCAGAACAGAGGACTGCACAATTGGAAAGAAAAGAATTGAAGCCACTCAAACTCAAATGGGTTAACCAGCATGACCAAGAGAATTTTAAAATGGTATATACCCTTTTCTCTTCTTCTAGAAGCTCTTGGACTGGTCTATAGGCTGCAGCAACACAGAGGTTCTGCAAATTAAGAGCACAACATAATCAGCAGAGATTACACATGAATACTGAAACATCTGATTCATAACGATATATAACAGAAAAATTACCTTCAAATCACTCCCTGAATAACCTTCTGTTGCATTTGCGAGCTGTTCAAATGAAAACTCAGGTTCCAAATTTTCTTTAGCAAGAATTATCTTCAGTATTTTCAGACGATTTACAGCATCTGGTAGGTCAACATATATCCTATACAGGAAACCACTTGTCAGATTTAAACATTAATAAGGTCTAGTGTCTATCCCTCTTCCATGGATATCATTTTCTTAAAATTAGTAGCCAGAGAAACTTGAAATCAAGCATTTACGGAGTCCAATAATCACAGCATAAACATGTACTGAAGTCTCAATACACCAACAAAGAAATGCAGAGATATCACTGGAAACACGTGTTGGCAAAATCTTACCTCCTTGGTAAGCGACGGATAACTGCATCATCAAGGTCAAATGGTCGATTTGTAGCACCAAGTATAAGGATTCTCTGACTGTCTTTTGACCTCAATCCATCCCAGGCTGCCATAAACTCATTTCGCATCCTCCTAGTTGCCTCATGTTCAAAAGCACCACCACGAGCTCCAAGCAAGCTGTCAACCTGCCCACGCAAGCACAAAATTAGCCAAATCTTATAAGCTAAAACCAATTGAAACACCATCCAAAAGTATTTCAAATGCTAGAACTACCTCAGATGCATAATTTATTAACCAAACAGTGTTAGTGCAGTTGCTTGAAAAAGGCCCTATCTGTTTACTTCACACCAGATTAGAGTCATCTTTTTACATCTACGCCAGGAGATTAAGGTTTCTGTAAGCTAGACATGGAAAAAATTCCCTAGCACAGCATCCAATCTCAAGAAGATGCAAAATCCCAGGAAAATAGCTATATGCCTTCTAAAGTTACAAACTGTTTCCATAAAGATGGATCTGTTGTGAAAGTGGCAACTAGAAATCTACTGGGAACATTAACACATTTTTTTATTTCCTCTACACGCATAAGCTAGGAATATTTATGCTTATCCATCAACAATGGAACATAATAATTGAGATCTCTATACAAGTGTGGTACATAAATACATTTCCCGAGAAAGCGTTATCCATATTCAACCAATGGCTGCAAATGAAAAGGAAACTGATAGCAGAAAATACTACTAATGCAAAAATTTTGAGCTTTTCAACTGAAACTAAAGGCTCCATGTATACAGCCAAATCGTTCTCATGAACACAAGTTACAGTTCACCAAATTTTGGCTCCACCTCAAATCCTCTAGATTTTTCGCATCACCTTTACAATGTCTGCACTGCAGTATAAAATATCATCTGACAAATGGAACTGCTAGGTAGTGAAATAAGAGCTTCACTTCATCCATAGGAGGTAGTCAAAGGATAAAAACTTAATCATCCTTTTTGAGAGATGAAAATTTATTGTAGAATATTAACCAGTAACTAGACACGAGACTTGGGACCATAATGAATGGAAGTAAATGGGACACAGTGGATTAACAATTTAAGTCTGACCTCATCAACAAAAATAATCACAGGAGCCAACTTGCTGGCAAAAGAGAAGAGAGCCTTGGTAAGCTTTTCAGCATCTCCAAACCACTGCATAAGATGTATAAATGAAAGGACTTAGGATGCTACATGGTATGCCAAAGATAACTATGAATGTCAAATTCACCCAGAAAGTATAACTATACATGTGCTCTGAATCAGAGAACAGAAAATTACATCTTTTATAATTATAAAATATCCAATAAGTTTATGCAGGCTAATCAAAAGCCCTAATTGAGTTTTAAAAACCTATAACACTACTGTTACAAGAGGCTTTCTAGTCTATAGAATGGGTGAAAATCAGAATTTATGTAAAAGCACCAGAAAGTTTTTTAGAAAACAAACACCACCAAAAACCTGTAACACTACTGTTACAAGAGGCTTTCTAGTCTATAGAATGGGTGAAAATCAGAATTTATGTAAAAGCACCAGAAAGATTTTTAGAAAACAGACACCACCAAATACCCCTCCAAGGGAATATAGAATTCTTTTTT
>JAOXNR010000013.1:8852116-8894772 GCA_028571225.1 Parsonsia alboflavescens
CCCTTTGCACATTATCTCCTCTTCCCCTACCTCCTTACTGAAATTGATTTAGGCCAGCTCTAGTAAAGGCTGGTGGAAAAATAATGCAGTCAGTACAAATAGTGCATCACAAACCTCACCTCTTATACAAGATGAAATTTTTAAAGATTAAGTCTGGCCTAACTCCACTCCAAAAGATATCTCACTGGAAGAGGATTGCCTATGCTTCTATAAGAAATATTTTCCAGTCTGGGGATTCAATCACACAAATGATTAGAACTATGCCGGAGGCCCAAAAGTCAATGCCTGACTATGACTGTCTTTGGTACCATGATGAAAATTCAGTATGGGCTTTAGCCATGGTCCAAAAAATGTCCTCCCATGGCAGGAGCAATAGTCAACCTTTCGAAAAAATATTTTCTGGATCCACCTAACCAATGTCGGATTCAACATTAACAAATAATAAAATCTCTCTTTGATATACCTTAGATGTAAGCGTGGAACCTGTAATGCTGATAAAATTGGCCCCTGCTTCTGTTGCAAGAGCCTTAGCAAGAAGGGTCTTCCCAGTCCCAGGGGGACCAAAAAGCAGTACACCTTTGCAGGGCTGTTAAAAGCTTTGAAAAGTCAACACACCAGAATATGTCACCACAGAAAGGAAAGGCACAATAAATTACATGAATTAAGTACCCGCAACAAATTTCCATGGGAGAAAAGCTCAGGCCTCTGCATAGGCAGAATTACAAGTTCATTAAGTGCCTTTTTTACATCTTCAAGAGCACCAATATCATCGAACTTTACACCAATTTCGCCTGGAGGAACTACAGCAGAAACAAAGTTGCTCTCGTACTCATCTTTAGCCAAATTCTGCATAATTCATGAAAATTTTAGTGCAAGCCTAGACAATTAACAATCAAGTTTGCTAGATACATACTTTCAGGTTTTGAGAAGGCTTCTTTGATACTGCCTCCTGCTCTTTTAGCCTCAGAATGGCAATTTCAAGGCTTGATGTGAATTACAACATAAAAATAGATCAGCAAAACTCAACTTCTAGCTGTCACATTAGAACTGACACGATTCCTGCAAATAAAATGAGGTAACCAACCTTTGACGAGGTATATACAATCGGTCTCCCTTGATGTGAGGAAGAAGACATGAGGACAAGTAATGATTTTTAGCCCAACCAATGACCATCTCGGCTTCTACAACCAAAAGATAACACAATTATGGGGAAATTGCTTAAAAAGAAGGGGAGAACAAGAGCAGTATCAGTAAAAAAGAACTTGCATTACCAGCTGTCCTAATTACATATGTATTTTGTCTTTTATGTACTAAATTAGAATTTTATTCTTGCTAGTGGTTTGAAGACCACACTTGACAGAAAAATGGCTGTAAAAGCTTATTCAAAGAGACAAAGACCAAAACAGCCAAAGAAAAAGATGATTCATTGATTTATTCAATGCCGAATCCTCAATCAAAATACATCAAGTGTGACTGAAAAACAAGCACGTAGTTTCCATCTTGTTTTGCTTCTTTTAGCAATTAGAGGAATCATTCCTTAGAACCATTAGTTTTGTTCCTTTACCTCTACCATCTAGTTGCAGAAGAATATCAAGCATAACAAACAGATAGTGAATAACATTTACAAGTAAAACAAACAATTCCTTAAGGAAATCTCAAACAAATTCATTAGTTTTGTTCCTTTACCTCTACCATCTAGTTGCAGAAGAATATCAAGCATACTAAACAGATAGTGAATAACATTTAAAAGTAAAACAAACAATTCCTTAAGCAAATCTCAAACAAATTCCTCAGTCGCATGCATCTATGTAACTAAATATGCAACCATACATCCTAAAAATGGAAATTGAAGGAATAAACAGTAGATTAAATATGTAGACAGCAAAGACACACCAAGAAATCATATCAAACTCAGGATATGACCAGGGAAGTCCATTAAGCTTTTATACTGATTCCAACAAGATCTGAAGCAACAGATATAGGAGGCAAAGAGTATCAGAGCAAGGGATGGAAGCACAACCAACTTCTCTCATTCAAAATTATCTAGATCTACCCCAGAAAGAAATTTTTGCATATCATTGCAATCTGATTCACCTAGCTATTCAATTGAGAGCTTTCCTACCTGTTATTTGAGATATCCCTCTCAAAGTTCTTCGTGCAAATTACATGGAGAAAATAGAAAAAGAAAATGAGCAAGATGCTCCATCCAATCATAGAAGGAAAGCAAAACCAATAATAAAGAATTCTGATCACCAATGTAATTTTTCAAAAATAACATTCCATGGAAACACAATGCATTCCTTGATACATAAACATGAGTGAAAGTTTAATTGTGCTAAATGTGAGAAATAAAATTTCAATCATGGTATATATTCAAAAGACTTGTAAACCTCAAAAATGAAACAAGAATTGAGTTTTTCACATAAAAAAGGGCAGGAAGAAAACTCACTCCGCTTTGTTAGTATTACACCATCAGAATTTATATGCAAAAGGTCCAAGCAGGATAGCTCGTGCTCCTCAAGAACCTGAAATAAATGTTTCATTAGCCATAAAGCTAGAAAAACCAAAGGTCCACCGGTAATAAAAAAATCGCAAGCAATAAATAAAAAAGAAACCCCAAAAGCAATGAATAGGTAGTTGAAACCCATTTCAGTCAGACAAGAAAAACTTTTACTCCCCATCTATAATCAAATGTATAATTTCAATTTAGGATGCCAAAAGTGAATGCCCTACACATAATTCCTAATATAAACACATTTTCTAATTAAGTTCCATGAATAACTACCTTAATTTAAGGATGTAAAATAACGAACACATGGGTTCCTATGACTAAGTTAAGTATAGGGTATCAATTTGTCCATGGTAAAATGCTCTCCATATATTTGTAGGGTTAGTCAAAAGGACTTCAACTCTAAAATGGAATATTTTTGAAAAAAAACAAGCTCCCAAGCCCAAAAATTCAATTATCCCCTCACTACCTTGTGCAATTCATTCAAGTTGCTTCGAGATATCACAATTTTCCTGTCTTCTTCAATTTGTTTATTCAATGTTCTGAGCAGATCTTCATCCTGAAGAAAAGCATTGCATTGCGCATAAGGACCATGTGAACTTGGTATGCTATTTGCCAATGAAGAAGGATGCCAAAGCATACAATCATCTAGGTCACTGCTGGAGTCATGCATTCTACTTCATACCATGCTCTCAACATAAGCCAGTCAAGGCAAATAGCGGTATTCTAAGTCAATCATGCCAAATCATAAATATGATAAGAAAAGAACTTGTACAAAATAATTTTTTCTTAACACACATACTTAAGCAGATGTAAAGTTTTAATAGCCTAATATATCAAAACTAGGAACAACTTATCCCACAGGGCTCAGGTAAAAATGAACACATATTTGCAATACTATTAACGGAAAAGACTATCAATCCAGGTCTTCATGGTTAATCTCTAAGAAGTCCTAGTCAGTTTTTCATATACCTGTTCCCAACCCAGACACACTCACTCACACTGCAAAATACCACTGGAAGAGGATGAGAATTACAAGGCTGCTTTTAAACACACATATACCTTCTGATGCATAATCTCTAAAACTAAGCCTCATACATTTTTTTATTTATTTTTATGCATATCTATAAAATAAACCTACCACAACATTGACATTCCAGAGAGCAAAATAAATTGTGCGAAAAAATCAGACCTAATAGACAGCTGAGTGCTAAAAACTGCAAATTGTGTAACTAAAAAAAAAAAAAAAAAAATTTAAAATCTAGATTTTCATCAGCAAACTTCACCAGAGCAGGAGACATGCCGCTGTACTCGTGCGTGTCATTTGGCAAAAGCTCAGGCGACACACATACCTTGGGGGGACGTAAATACATAATGTTGTTGAACAGCTTGTATATTTCATCTGTGTCAGATCGTTTTGTAGTTTTAAACCCATCCATAAGACGCTTCAATGAAAGTGGCTGGAAAACAGGAAGCATTTAATAGGTTTATGAAATCATTGGAAAATTAAAATATATGATGAAAGAGAGAATATTTTATAGCTTTCAACATCACAATTTTTTCCAAGAAACGGCATGACCATCATAAGGGTCTGGTAAAGTTGGGAAATGTATTTTAAATAGGACAATAGTACAAAATCATACAAATACATCCACCAGGGAACGAGACCACAAGATTTAGGCCAATTTAGAATATGGAAAGCTATAATCCAAGAAAAATTGGTAAGATTATCACTCTTATCTACAATGGTTGATATTCAGGAAAAGACAGTCTCAATCATATATTTTATATGACTTCACCTTTATTTGGATAAAATTATTGAATTAGTTTTCAAATACAACACTTGGTTATTACACTTGACTATTTCATAGACAGTCAACAAAATAAGTTGCTTCTAGGCTAATTATTGACCAATTATCAGATAATTTATACATCATAGTAATCTAATATCAACAATAGCAACTAAAGCAGAGACAACGATTGACTGGTCTCAGCAGCTGAACACTGGGGCCTGGGGGGTGACATTTACTTAGCCACAGTATTAGGGTAAATGATAGCATTGACCATAGAAGAGGATTAATTTACAAAATCATCTCCCTCATGTATCAGTTTCAGGAGTTGGGTTGGAACCTGGTTTTATGAGGGATTGCAAAGACACAGAACAGGTCTTCAGGCTGATGGCCTTTTTTACAAGCAACCAGGAGCTGTTCAAAGATCCAATGCATTAGAACGGAAGAGTTATACAAACGGGGCTTCTTTTTGGTCAAATACTATTATGCCTCTTATGAGGAGTTGACACCAATTTTTCCTAGAGCAGTTTAGAGAAAGAAAGCCCCTCTTGAATATAGATTTTATTTGCTGGACTGTTGTTTGTCAGGTTCAGACTCAATATAATATTTTAGAAGTAAAAGTTCTGGAAATTTGCTATTACAGGTTCTCTAGTTTGACGGTTAAGCTGCTAGTGGTTGCTGCTCTCTCTTTTCAAAAATTGTAAGGTTACGCCTAACACCGTAACATGTAATGCAATTTTTTTATAGGTGTAGATCAGCCATGATTATGTGCCAGATACAACATTCTCATCCTTTTACAGTCACCCTGGAAACTGAAAAGTACAAATTTTAAGGATGGCAATCTACCACTATAGAGGCTTAATTTTAACTATGACCGGTTCATATATTTATTCTTTTTGGGTAGTGCAAGGAATTTTTAAGTCTTAACAATGAGGTTAGTTCATTTGTCCAGTTTTTGAGTCGCCTTTCTAGTGTTTGATGCATATCTTCAACATTTAGGCATACTCTTAGTTCCCTTTCATACATATCTTGTACTATAAGTGCAGTCACAGTCACTTGATTCATTTCTGTATGAAAAAAATTTTTACTTATCAAAAGACACCACAAAAAAAAAGAAGTTACTATTTATTCAGGCATTGTGCAAGGAACTTGTAACTAAGAAGTTAGTTCATTTGTCCAGTTTTTGAGTTGCTTTCGAGTGTTAAATGCACATCTAGAATATTCAGGCATCCCTTCTAAATATACCTTATGATATGGGAGCAGTCACAAACACTTGGTTCAATATGTATTAAATGATCTTCACTTATCAAAAGAACAAAACAAGCACCCTAGAAAAAATAACTGGAACGACATTTAGTAGAGCAAGAAAAGTACCAACTTAGCAATGCGGCCCAAATTTGGAAGTATCATTGTCTGCCAACAATAGAGAAAAAGAAGTCAAAACAAAGAGTAGATACATAAAAGAAGCTGGAACAATCACAGAGTTATTCAACTCACAAATTTTTCCTTTTCTTTTGAGCCAGTTTCAACTTTGTTTTGGCCACAAATTAAGAGAACAGGTTTTCCAGTTAACTTGTCAAACATTTCCATTAGCTTGCTGACAAACTCCTTACGGTTTGACTTGGAAACAGCTCTTGATAGCCATAGAGAAGAATCTGGAAAATAGACAATAAGGGGTTGAACGGTATCCAAAACCTGCAAAGAAAGAGATATCAGAAACAACAACAACAGTAATAATAATAATAATAATAAAATGCTTAAATAGCATATAAGAGGCACTAATGCTACCTCAGCAAGTGCTGCCATTGCAATATAATAGTCTTCGTACTCAGCATCAAGATCACGTTCAATCTCCTTAACTGCAGACAAAAAAGAATCTTACAGTTCATTTCAAATTAATCATGGGAAGTGAGCAATACTAAATATTATGAATGGACAAGGAAATTTCATAGCTTGGCAAGGGTTTTGGCCTCAAATACAGTACTTTCTATACAGAAAACCAAATGGGAAGGAGTACAAAAGCAGACAATTTCTATATCACACACGAAGTTTCAAGTTGACATTTGAAGCCCACTAAGCCAACTAATAGTGAAACTTTTAGGATTTATTGAAGCTGGAAGCTTGAGGACCTAAAGATAAGGTCACTGGGAGGGTGCCCGAACGAGTTGGTCTTATTGCAGTTAGGGGCAGGAAACGATAGTCCAAGCAGCATCCAGGGAGTCCCAAAAACGTGAGGGATGCTGATTGCTGGAGTGAATGACGGCCCCCAGAGACAATGCCACTACTTCAAGTTCTGGCAGCAGTAGCATACTTTCTAGAGTAAAAATTTGACTACAAAACAGGACTCTTTTTTCATCCAGATTCCAAATTGGAACTTTCTAATCAATGCTTAAACGTTCTTCAAAATCAACCCCAAACTTTTCAGTAATCCATGACCCTCAAGATTTTAGATATACTAATGAAACATCAAAATTTCCAATTAATAGACCTAATTCCAGAAGATAGGGTCAAATCTAACAATCCCCTGTTTGGAAGCAAAGGTATCATGTTCACATTGCTGCAAGAACACACTTCTGCAAGTGCAGTGTCTTTGTGATGCCTCCCAATACCCTTGTCTAAAATCTGGTAAGTTCGCTTGAGATGAGTTTAATCTTTTTTCAGTGTAAAAAATGAGGAGAAGGAGAAGATAATCCTTGCCAGTTCATTGTTTTTGTGCATGGTGGATGAAGATTAGCCAAAGTTTGGCTAGTGTTGTAAATGGAATTGGAAGAAAAGGAGAATAGCAAAGAATGAAAAAATAGAAGGGATAGGAGAAATAGATTAAAACTAATATTAAAGGGTAATTAAATTTAACTTTTAATTATTTTATTTTTGTTTTGATCAAATAAGTGGATGTGTTATTCTTCTAGTTGGGAACCTGGAAATGGGTATGGGTTGAAAACACTAAAATCACCAGAAGACATTTTCACAAATTTTAAGTGAAAAGGAGCAAACAAAAAATCTCATCCAAATGCAGCAAGAATTTCCTAAGATGTTTTTTTGACATCCATCATCAGCAACTTCTTGAACTGAGGTTAAACACACTGGGATAATAACAAATTAGTTAACTACGATTAATCAAAAGTTTTATTCAGGGGAATATGGTGCTAGCTCTTTAAAACCATGATATATATTTTAAATAAACTACCATCAGAAGTGAATGTCAATGGCTCTATAATGAAAAAGCAAAAACCCCAGATAAAGAAGTTAAACCTATAAGAATGAAAACCCAACAAGATGAAAACATAAATTGAACCACAACCAAAATCATTTCATGAAACATACTATGGATCCAGTATACTGAAGGCTCTGTAGCTTGGGTTGTGCATTTTTCATCCTTTTCATCATTTGCATTTATTTCGCCGATATCCCATATAACTGCAACTTGGTCCCCATTAACCTCATAAACCTCACCTCGTTGACCACTGACCAAAGGCCTAATATGACAATATCAATTTAGCATCCAAGTAGATAAGAAGATTTCAAAAAATATCCCATGATATAAAGAAAGTCCAAGTATTAGAAGATATTAAGGTATATAAGACTCAATTTCATATCAATAAAATTAAGGATATATAAGCTACCAAAGACAATACCGTAAGAACTACTTGTGAACTTTTCTATCAAAAGGAAAATGATTTTTAAACTAAACTTCAATCTCGGTCAACAAGATAAGGAAAAGAAAAAAAGACGTCTGTTTGAACAAAAGAAGCTATGCAAGGCAGAAAATTATCAAGATTACCAAATAAGAAATTCTAGATATGATGTGAAAGCAGGAAAACAATCCAGAAATGGCATACAGCAACACGCATTGTTAAAAAGCTAAAAAACTGACAAGCATCCTAAAACCACCAATTTTGATGCAAACAGCATTAGAAAGTCAAATGGGATCACCGCATTCCAGGAACAAAGTGCTATAGGGACATCGATCTCCTTTTAGAAGAGTAGTGCAATAAGAAAATCAATCTCCTCTTTGTACAGAACATCAACAGTAAAATAATGGAAGGAATGATAATAACTTAATAAAGAAAAAGACATATTTCACACAGGAGAAAACTGAGTAACTGTGGAGCAATGCAAGAATGGTAATAGAGAAGAACTGAGGGAAAGTTACATTACAAAATTCTAATTTGCCAAAAAAATCCTATTCCAGGTTTGTCCTGTTTTAAGGAAAAAAAATATCAGTGTTTACTGCAGATATCTGATAGCTAGAGCATGGGCCTGAATGTGGGAATTAATGTAATTCTTACCCCCCCCCCCCCCCCCAATATTTAATTTATCAAGAAGAATATTCACCAGCAAAGTGTTGAATTCTGACCTGTCAAACAGATGAATTTCTTTTTCCTTTTCCTCAAAAGCAAAAAGAAGAAAACTTTTGATACTTAAGCATCAATCATGCAACAGCTTTAAGGAGTTGAATTGTTTACAAGCTATCCATCCACCAGGAAACCATAATATTTGGAATAATGTGGATTGAAAATAGAGAAGGAAATTTTTGTCGCTTTAGGAAAGAACAACCCATGTTCTAGATTTCAAATGGAGATGGAAATCAGAAATAATCATTTTTCAGCAAGCTTCAAGCCTTCAACCACCCACTTTAACTGGTATAGAAAATGGAACCTATTCCAGTAAATAACTATGTTAGTTACGGAAACAGAAGACTATTTTCTAATTTCCAATCTTCGAAATTTTAGTAAAAGTATGAGGTCCAACTTCATTTCACTAGATGCAAATTAGGATTTCAATTCCAAAAAATGCATATAAAGAAGAATATACCATCAAAACACAGGAAGAAAAAAAAACTGCATAAATATATGAATACATGCATAATAACTATAACGTGTGGAACCACAAATGTTCACTCTAGAATCCCTGATCACAAAAGCAAAAAAATGTGTTACAGTTTGTAGAAGCCTTTTTGCAGAGCATGCATGATTAAATAAACTCTCATGAGGAAAATTCTTATTAATTTCAGAAACATAAATAAAATTATAGTGCATTGCTTTCCAAGTCAAAATGTTTTCTGCTTACTGTAATTTTTCCGGTTAATGTGATAGGATAATATTAGAAGTTCCAGTTTAACCTGCCTTTTGCATATCAATACTTTGAAAAGAGATGCTAAAAGTGAGGCGGAAAAAAGGAGAATAAGGCCATAGGGCATCAATCTCAGAAGGCCTCAGTGAAATTATCCAACAATAATGGAGATGGCTGTGATAGAATATTAATTCAAACAATACGGAAAAGAAACAAAAAAAGAAAAAATCCGGAGGGAGGAGAAAAGGAAGCATATTTCCAAGCACCAAAAGCTCAATGACAGTCATCCTACAACATATCAGGACGACTTACCAACCCACCTGCCACGAATAACAGTATAAGCATTTCTTGGACCATCAGATGTTGATATCTTCCCCAATACAATCCTGTGATTAATTGGATATATAACTAATCAGGTGTGACGATAATGAAAGTGGAGAGGTTTGTCCAATATGAAGCCTGAAATGACCTAAGTCTCCTTTTCCCAGACCCACGAAAACAAAAAGGGAAGTAGGATAGCAGGAACATGAAAAGAGAAAATTGAAGAGATCCTCAGTCATCAAGTATCTGAATCAAGCAGGAGAAAGCTAGATGTTTACTGGTTAGATTTTTAAGGATGAAAAGGAAACAAAGCTATGCAATGACTGGAAATAACTTCCATATCCCAATCCTCAGACACACATGCAAAGTATGATAGTACAACATAAGCCCCTAAAAAAATCAACATTGAAACCAACGAATCAAAATAACCTTAATTTGTGCACATAATTCTAGAACTGTGATTACTGACTTCAGAAGATATATTTAGTCACAAAATTGCAAATCGCCTTGATCTGTTAACCTTATTGAGATATATTTGGACTATTTAGAGAAAAGCACATAAACCTTATTGAGATTCCTGGATAAAAGGACAGACCTGATGAAACAAAATAGATTACTGTCATGAAGCACCAAGGAGATGCAAGCAGGTCTATATGACATGAAAATATTAGAAATACTCTGAAAAAAGAATGACTAATAAAATATAAAGAAGGGAAGTAATAACCTGTTACCAGCCTCAATGCAACCCGATGCTCCAATGTATTTTATCCGATCTCCTGCCAAGAGGTGAATAACATAATCATAGTGAGGAAACTATAGCTACCCTGAAGCAAATAAATCTGAAGATTAACTAAGGGCACCAAAGTGGAAATCTAAGATTCAACAAGACTCATCACTTTAGGACGAGTTAAAAACTTAGTTTTCAATGCAAGATGAAAAAAAGAGAAGTTAATAACTCCAATGTTTAAGAGTTAGTTAAAATGAACAGAGCTTCTTCATTAGCACCACCCTTAAAATAATTTGACTAGCTGAGGGAACTAAATCTTACAAGGCTTCAGTAATCCAGGAACCACATCCCACAATAATTGATCTTATGATCTAGTAACAACACATAAATCTCACAGAGAATATGAATCTTACAGGTTGAGGAAGCTAATTCTTACAGGGCATCAGTACAGAAGTTGGAGGAAATGCACAGTATAATTTTGTAACTTGTTGATCAGTATGTGGTTACAACACATGAACCTTGCAGATTTGGAGGCAAATAAGGCACTTTAATCTATACATTTTGGGAGGAGAGCACGTTCAGCAAAGACATCTATTTCTTCATGGGAATCTCAGAAAGAGAAAGCAGTGAGGTGAAGACAAAATGAGGCCATGAGAATAGCCAGGAAATAAATACGGACATAATCCATGGAAGAAACACATGCAGGCACCAAGGCGAAGAAGAGTATCAAGGGGGACCTAATTACCAAGCCCACAATACACTATTGTCTTTCCTGCCACAGCCTCGCAACACATCCTCATGTGTAAGTTTGAAACATTTCAACACAACCACATTCATAGATATGTTACAGATGCTAGAAGACAGCATCTTATGGATCAGAAAAAGGTAGTGTACATGTGCAACCTAAGAATACAAAAATAAAACATTACAGTCCATAGGTTAATAACTAAGGGAAATCCATTAACATGAGATCACAGGGAACATTACAAAAATAGGAAATGTGCAGTGATACAGTAATGTCCCGGTAAACTGGAACACATTTGACCACATGAGCACCATGAAACATGGATTGCAGAGAGAATTTGCTAGCAGTCATGAGCTCTGCCAGATCCTCTTCATGGAGA
Source organism: Parsonsia alboflavescens (assembly GCA_028571225.1). Classification (NCBI taxonomy): domain Eukaryota; kingdom Viridiplantae; phylum Streptophyta; class Magnoliopsida; order Gentianales; family Apocynaceae; genus Parsonsia; species Parsonsia alboflavescens. The sequence continues at coordinate 8,863,661 of JAOXNR010000013.1, forward strand.
AATATCCTTTTTCTCCAATATCTGTCTTCTAGAAGGAATATCCTATACATGAATACATATGGAAATCCATCGTTGTCCATCTCAGAGAACCATTATGAACAATTTTTGACATCTGAACTGCCAACTAACAAATGGAGCGTATAAGCATTTACTCACGTGACTTTCTCTTCGCTTCATTTCCATTTGTGAAGTAATAAGAGTACATTTGATGCTTGAATCGAGGGTAAGGAGAGGAGAAAAGAAGAGAAGATAGCAAGGGAGCAAACAAGAAAATTCAATAGTTATCATTAATGGATGGTTAATGGGAGAAAAGTGAGGAAAAGCAACTATTTTACTCCCTCCCTCTAGCCAAAATTGAAAGACTACTTTTGACATGGTATGAGAATGAAAGGAAGTCTTTGACCATAAGTAAAGAACTAAATTGTCCTTATTATTTGGTGAGTTGTAAAGCCATGAGATGAGAAAATATTAAAAACTAAGAGGTCAGTTGTGTAATTTTAGAGAGAAATTATGTTCATTTTGGGAAAGTGAATGTTCAATTTTGGACATTCAAAAAATATGGACATCGGTTCTAGAAAATACAAATATAAACATCTTTCAATAAGGATATTTTTGTCATTACAAAAAAACGAAAATGAGTATTACGTTTTATTAGGACAACCTTTTCAAGTTTAAGTTGTGTGTTTATTTTAAGAATTTAAAATGGGAAAAGGTCTTCAGTAGATTTATTATTTTTTAAGGTTAGATGTGTTATTTTTATTGGGTCCTAGGTGTAATAAAAATTAATAAAATAGTTAATAATTAATGATTTAGTAAAAACATGATTGTTTAAATTGAAAATTTTTAGAAAGGTTTATTTAATTATAGTGGGCTCATATGTTGAAGTTTTAAATTTTTTGTTTTCGGGGAAATTTTTCAAGCAATTTTGATTTTTAACAATTGGTAGAGATAGAAAATAAGAATGGACAAATACTGTTGTTCAAATACAACTTAAAATTGATTTCACCCTTCATTTCCATACACTTGGAAACCAAATCAGACCTCTATATCATGCCAACTCCTTCAACATCCATTTAAGTGTAATTCTGGATCGAAATAGAACCTTTTTAATAAACTCAATTCCTCAATTCACCTTCCCATTTCCTTTTGTTTCTCTCCACGAAAATAAAATCAATTTTTCCATCCTGGTCCTTTAATTCAACTTATAGGTAGTTTCGGAGCAGGAGTTTGGAGAGAAGAGAAGTGATTTGGGCAGAAGAGGGAGTTGGTAACTCTGTTTAGGACTTTTTGTAGAGAATGAAAAAAGAGAATAGTAGAGAAGAGGAGAGAAGCTGCATCTGCTGCACGAGAGATTCAGGATCCATCCAAAAGTGGGAAGAAACGGATGGATCCACTGCTTATACAAACTCCATGCAGAGTATAATTTCTATTTTACCCATTCATAACTATTTTATTCCCAACTTTATCCCTTATCTAAATAAAACATAAGAGACATGTTCAATGGGCTTGTTACATGGGCTATTTTTGTAAAAACAAACTAAAAGAAATCCATCCTCCCATTTTCTTCCAAACTCTAAAATAAAAAAAAATGCATTTCTCTTCTTTTCACTTTTAAACTTCCAAACAACTTTAAATATAATTTACCTTCTCTATTCTTCTCTTCTTTAATAGCTTACACTCTCTCTCATCTTTTCTCTCTCCCTTAAAACTCCCAAACTAGGCATTAATGTCACTCTCTTATTAGCAAGTATACTATGTGGATTCAATTGAATCAAGATCCCAATTTCTTTTGGAGAAGGAACTAAATGTTACTATACTAATATGCAATTTTGCAACCACGAAATCACCAATGACAAATACCATCAAGCCAGCAAATGTCTCCTTCTTGCTCTTACAATTCTTTCTTCTTGAGAATAGTTTCTATAGATATGAATTAAAGAATGTATGACACTGAACCATATGTAAGTACGCTATCAGGGTCTTCATATCATATAGTTTCTTTCCATCGAAGAATCCAATTTCTATAGACCTACATAGAATTCATATCAAGTCCAGGTGACATAATTAGTGAGACAAATAAGATCCTTTTGCAGGATTTTCACACGTCATGTAATACTTATAACACAAAACTCCATTCATTTATAATTCTCATGAAATCTTTTAAAGAAGAATTTAAATGGGATGTTCAAATTCACAAGGATTTCAATTCTATCAACAAAATCTGATAGCATTAGATTGTATTAAGTCTAGATTTCATAATGCAATTAGTTCACCAGTAGGATTACCCCTTTGCATATAAACATAGATAAAATGATACTATACACGCAGGTGATTTAAAAAATTCACTAGAATGAGTAGATAGACAAGTATAATATATATTACACATAAAGAATACACAGGAATATGTTCGTATGGTTGCAAGCTCATGAGATATAGTATCATGAAAATAGTGTTTCTATTTCACAGAAAACTAGATTTGGGCCTACCTACACCCAAAGATGTACCATGGGAGGAGGATTATCTCTGACTTTAGAAGAAACTTTTCACCAATTCATTTTAGAGATGTGAGATTCACTATGCCCACAACTAAACATCAGGAGCATGAATTTCTAGAACCACGCATCTGCAGGTGGTCCAACAAACCAAATTGGGTTTGGGAAAAACTCCACTCCAGATATCTTATGAGAGGAAGCCCAAGAATCCAAAAAATGTATATTTTCTCAGTTTTCCTAGCCACTATAACATCTTTGATGTCTTTCAATAGTAAGACTATGTAAATAGCTCTTTGCTGGCCACACAATAAGGGAGAATGGAGATCCTTGTCTATTGGCATTCCCTTTAGCATAACTTGTATTTGCAGAATAGAATTCAATATGTGTACTAACAAAATATGTGAAAAATTATTATGAAATACATCTATACATAAAAGTTCATACAACTGTCAGTACATACATTACCTTTCTTTAGTGGCAACTTGGCTTTATCAGAAGGTTCATCAGCCTCTCCTTGTGATGATTCAGATATGTTTTCAGGTTCTCCTGATACCCTCTGAAAGTACATGTAAATTTAGCATTAGTATAACTAACAAAATCTCTAATTTCTCATGATCCTGACATACATCGGAAGCCAAACTACAGCAAAGATGAAACAAGAACTAAACTGCTTCACAGTCCAAATTATGTTTTAGCTTCATCGGCAAAAACAGTAACAAAGAGATGAATACATGATATTTAAAGGAGGAATCATGGAACATATTAAAGTGAAAACATGAGATATCCAAATAAAGATATCAAAAGAACATACATGACTATTGCCTCTTATATTATTTACTTGAAACTAATATGTATATTAGGTGACCTGTTCAGAAAATAATTAAAAGCTTTACAATTGTTTCAACCTCACAAGTTCAACATTCAGGGTATATCACCAGAGTTTCTTCTAACAATTGATGTGCTTCCTTAGCAGAACCAAGATTGTCTATAAAAGCTATCAACACAACGCCTTTAATATCATATATAAGTACTTGTACATTTACAAGCTGATGTAACATCACTTATTCAATTCCTCCAATCTCAGGAGAAGTTAAAATATTCTCAAGCAATGAAAGTTATTGACAGCACTAAGGTATATGAAATTTACTTTCTCAAACTCTTCCAGGTTGTATGGAACAAGCTTCTTCAATGCTTCAGCAGATGCCTGGACATCAACTTCATCATCCTCACTGGTTTCTGATCTCGCCTCAGCACTACTTGTCCACTCATCTTCATTTCCAGCATCATTTTCATCCTCAATTTCTGACTCTGAAGCACCATCTTCACCTGATTCTGCATTGTCTTCATCTGATTCACTTTCTGAACTGCAATCCTCCCCAAGAACCTGCACATAGTCCGCCATTTCAAATATACTCATCATCACAAATAAAAACGAGAAGAGGGAAATAATCCCAAGACTCGCAGAGAATGAGATAAAATCTGATCATTTATCACTTACATTTCATCATACTGTCACACAAATCTGGCTTACAACTTGAGCTAAAATTGAGCATCACCAAAACACCAATGTCACCTACATCCTCAACTATGCCCATGTCTCTTGTCCACATTAGCACCCGAAACAACAACCTACTAACCCTCAAAACCAAAAAGAGAAAAAGGCAAAAGCCCCTTAACCTAACCTGCCTTCTCCATGTAATTTCCTTTCCCAAAATCAGATCCTCCATTCAACCCAAAAGTGAGAACATGAAAAACTTGTGTGCTTACATTTCACCTTAATCAAATATAGATAAGCATAAATGTGAATAACATGGGTGTCCTAATAGAAAATTAAGAACTTTTGGCTATTGGATTGTAGAGTTAGCTGCACAAAATTGACGATTTTCATTTTTGTACAAACTAACATATGGTGGTAAAGAGACTAAGTAATTAAAATTGACAGCTTTGGGCTATCATTTGAAATTGTTAAAGCAGCAAAAAACAAGGGTAGTTATAGCTAGGTGGTGGGACTTTGATATTGACATATGGGTACATATAGCTTTCTGCCAGAACTAATATATTTGATGCAAAAGGAAAACAATTTTTGCGAAGCATTGGTGGTAATGCAACAGTTACAGTGGCCAACAAGGATTCCGATCTTCAAGGGGCAAAACTAAAATAGTGTAAACACCTTCTTTAGCCTAAACCATATTATGAATATTATTACTCAATCAAGCAACATCAGAAGAGAAATGTTTATACAAAATAATAGAAAGAAAATATTACAAAAAATAAAATAAGCCCCTTTGTAAGTATTATTAGTTTAGAGTAACCTTTTATAGGTGACATGGCTTTCCTTTTATCCACAGATAACATATATTTCTACAATTGTGAAATCCTATTCCTCACTTTTTTTTGTCTTTTTCAATTCTTTGGTAGGGCTAAGCCACTATATCAACCTTCCATATGAAAACTTTTACTTTTGAAATGGTCTGGCACCATAGTTTCCATGTCTGTCCACCCCTGTACCGTAAGATTCGTGATTAGATGATATTTGACACCACCCCAAGTTGATCCTATAAGAATCATGCCTTCTGACTATCTAGCTGCTAAACTCTTGGTTTCATCATTTATCGCCAAATGGAAGCTAATTTTTTCATGTAGAATTTTTTATCAGCATTTTAGATAATAAAATTGCGAATTTATGAGAAGTGGTTTCAGTCTCACATAAAACTCAACTGCTTTTGAAAATCTTAGCATCAGGTCTGGGTGTTAAAAGATGATTGTTAATCCCCGACCGATGCTGCAGAAAGTCAATTTAATATTCACGAAGAATAATCACTTCTCTTATCTATATTTCATTCATGAGAAAAGTAGAACAATTGCAACTCACATAAGGAGCTAGAACACTGCTGTCAAGCACCAACAGCGGAACTTGCAGACCCCGTGCAAGTGCTCTGACCAATCTTTCTCTATAAAGCTCAGTACCTGCCACAGGAATAACAGCCAGATTTTTTTCCTGATCAGGACTTTGAACTTAAGCTATCAAACAATCATGTGATGAAAATAGTAATGATAACATTCCCAAAATGGGTGAGCCAAGAATTGAACCTGGAACGCTTTGAATAAGGATCCTCCCACTTGAAGAAGTCAAACGGCCACCAAAAGATGTAGCAAATTTCTTGTGCTTCAGATGTGTAGCAGCACATTCCACTAAAATATTTTTGTCATGTTCACTGGATGACATGAAGTTGGATTAGAGATAGGCACTCAAATGCAAGAGGAGAACAGAAAAATTTTGAAAATGGAACTTACTGGATATAGTAGGGAAACATATCCCAAGAAACTGTAATCTTTTCCCATGGAACAACCCTCTGTAGGAACTCGTTCTTAAATCTTTCCTGTCTACTTAAAAAGGGTGATTCTTTCTTCTTACTTTCAATAGCCAGCTTCTCATTATTGAGCCACTCCATTTGGTCTTGCTCCCCAAGTTGAGCATGTGCATCACAATGCCTCACATCTTCTCCATTTTTTTCTTTCAAGATCTTTCCAATCTCAGAATTAGTCCCATCCTTAATTGCTGCATATTTGTCTTCACTTCTATTTTTTTCATCACCTTCCGAACTATAAAAACGCAACTGACTACTTGTCCAATGTACATTTAATCTCATGTCCAAACTTGTTTGCCATCTTTCAGAAGTAACACCTGGGGGAGAAAAACGTCCCAATACATATCTTCTGATCAAGCTGCAATGAGAACTGTGCTTCCTAATTGTTTGTTTACGAATCAGGGTGCAATAAGAAGAGCACTCCCAATAGTTAGAACTGCAGTAGCATTTGCCGCTCTGGACAACATGTTTCCACTTTTCACTATTACTCCTTATTTTCCTTGCATACATTGCAGCTTCTAATCTCAACTGCAGATCCCTAGAAAAAAGAAATATTCAGAAACTATTAACTAATGTTTTCTCTTTCCTTTTCTTTGCATTTATATGTCCAGCAGCATGAAAGGCTGGATAATATCGCACAGAATGCAAAATAAAAGGTCTATGATAAATGAATTCTATGAGTTCAATTAATTTCCTCAGTTGGCTTTAAAAAGAAGACTTCAAGAAAAGAGCTTAGATATTTTAAAGAAGTTCCTCCTGCTCAGACATAAGCAGAATAAGACCTATTTAGTTCCAAATACATGCCAACTAGAAATCAGACAACACCACCAACAACAACAACAAAGTTATCCGACCCAAACTGCTAAACTTTTACTGTTAGGAACTTGAATAGACAAAAAATAAAATAAAATAATTTACTAGGACACATGCATTGCAAATCATAAAAATCAAACTTTTTCCACCCCAAGTAAATTTTCCAGAGGAAAAAGAAAAACAGTGCGTATACAAATACTCACATTACTAACACAGAAACCAACCCTGCCAATTTACCTAATCTTGTTCTATTTAATTATAATTGATGCTCTTTCCAAAATATTTTAATCAAGAATTTTAAAATTCAAAAAAAAAAAAAAATGCTCCATTACGATTCATATCAATATTCACGTCTGAATATCGAAAAAGAAATCAAATTCCAATTGAAATATGGTAACTTTCACTCAAATTATGACAAAATCACCTTGATCTTTTGCAGCTTAAAATTCAACCGGAAAAGCTTCCTCTCACATATAAAATACCATTTATATGCTTCTGTGTTGTCTATCTCATTCTATGTTATTCGAACAGCATCAGAAACAGAGTTTGATGGCAGCAACTCAGCAGTTTGAGAATAAGCGAGGAAGTAGGAGTCGCGCCCACGGAGCACGGGTGCCACAGAAGCGCTGGGGCAGGGAGAGAGAGGGGGGCTAAGGTCTGGTGGGTTCTTTACTTTGGGCTAACATTCCTTAGAAAGAACTAGGCTGTATTGCCGATGACTGGTGGGCTTCGGGGGTGAGCGTCAAAAGAAATTGGAATAGACTCATGACCCATCAGACCACACCAAAGTTGGCTGACCAACAAAAATGATCAAAAATAAAAATCCAATTCATTAGTTTTCTTACACTGATATCTCCCGTAAGATATTATCTTCAGATTTTTTGCACCTTGATCATGGTAAATTCTAATTCTAATGAATCAATTTATTTGAATTTGGATTACTATAAAATGGATGGATATAATTTTTAATAAAATAGTTGAAACGTATACGTAAACCTCATTCGAATACGATTTGTTAAAATTTTTTTTAAAAAAAAGGTTCCTCCTACCGAGAATAAATGGCTTTGGCCACGCTTAAAGGTCTATAGGTAATCATTCTTTGCCCATTCTTAATTATAAACACACAAATCATAATAATTTTTTATTTGAATTATCTAAAAGAATCCAAACTGTCTCAGTATACTTGTCCTTATGATTTTTCTTTTTTCTGAAAACAGCCAAGATAAGAAACAACAAGGAGTACAAACCTCTTATACAAGGTTATTTCTAAAGCATAACTGAATAAATTAAATGCAAATCTCCACTCATCTAAGGAAGAAGAATAGCAACTCATCCCCAGGGTATAGGCGAGTTGGCACGGCAGGAATGATGTGAAAAGAAAACTCCTGACTGGGTAAAGGTTCGAACCTTGATAAAGATAATGTCATAAGATGGTTCGATAAGTAATTGCCTTGGCAAGAACAATATCCATGGGCCAAAGAGAGCTTGATACCTCCAAATAGCAGAATGCAACTCAGCCATCATATTAGTACCATGTCCCAAAATATGTGAGAAAGCAAGTATAAAACAACCCTTCCCTGTACAAAGAATGCCTTCAAGCACTACTGGTTCCCGGATTTTCCCTAGCTGCACCATTAATATTCATATATTCATGATCAATCCGTGCCTGACGCTGCCCTCTATCTGGATGGATGCTATGAGAAATAGCAGTTTCAAAATCTCCCAATTGGCTCCTAATTGCTCCCTTAACATATGCCTCCGTAATATGCACACCATCAAAGAAAGACCTCCATCTAGCTTTCCACAACTCCCTGCAGATTATATAATTGGACAAACAACTCCAAATTCCCAGCTGCTTCTGAGCCAAAAGCCACATATTCAGACCTTGACTTAACAAAGTGACATTAAACCAACGAAGTCCCATGGATTAAGCAAAATAAGACCATATATTAGAAGGAAATTGACAAAGAAAAAACACGTGATCATAAGTTTCTGAATCCAGACCACAATAACATCAAGAAACCATCTGAAACCCAATTTGAATTAAAACATCATCCACTGGAAGATACATACGGTACAATCTCCACATGAATATTTCCCAGTTAAGTGGAATCTTAGGATCCCAAAACTTAGCCATAGGATGACTAAATTCCAAGCCCCTAAAACCCTCAATCTGAGCCACAGCTGATTTTAAACTAAAATTACCTTTCCCCTCCAATTTCCATACATATCTATCCTCCAAATGAGGCCTCAAGTATGTAGGAATCAAATTTGCTTATCAACTCTAATGGAAGAAGCTCCTGCAATTCAGTAAAGTTCCATCCATACTCTTCATCACATAAATCATTAATTAGAAGCCTAGGCTGCTGCACAACATCCACCCTATCACAAAGCTTCAAATCTAACAGCCAATCTTCATACCAAAAAGAATGATGTCCATTCCCTACCACAATGGCAATATAATTTTCAACTTCAGATGCCACCAGTCCCATTTTATGCCAACCCATAGTTCCTCCATGGAACTCAGCCTATTTAAGATATCAATAATGAATAATTTCATTATCTTCAGTAAGCTGCTGCTCTAGCATCTTAGCACCTGGTCTTTCTGCCCAAAATGAAGAATAACTCCCTCTGAAAACTAATTGGACAGATATTCAAAAATAAATAAATAAGCAGTTAGGGAAAAGAAAAAAAGATTACCTGCTGCTTGGTGTATCAATAACTAATTCCTCATTTTATAATTCCTCTTGATCATGATCATAGATTGGAGCAGAATTAATGCAGATGTTCTTGATTCTACTATCTTCATCTCACCCAAAAGAACTTGTTGCCGCCACATCTAACATGTTTCTCCATCTTCATCAAAAGGGCAAAGAAAATAAAGATGAGAATGGACAAATAATAATAATAATAACAATAATAATAATAATAAGTTTTTATCTGGAAAAGAATTACCAAAACATATAGATACCTGCTTTGTACATTGACAACAAATTGCTCATTTCCTTCTTCTACCTGTTCTTCTTCGATTTTCTTGGCAGAATTCTCAGCTGACAAACTGCAAGCTCTGATCTGATTTCTTGAAGGGAAACAAGTGCCAAACAAGAAGGGAGCTCTCATTCAGTTTCCTACAAACTGCAAGCCTCTAATCTTTAATGTGTATAAAAACCGTAAACGATCTATACAAGCAAATGAATCTTAAGCTTAAACAGCAATCAGAGTTGTATAAATTCAGGGAAATGTCTTGGTGATTCTCATGTTGTTACAAATCAATTACTATAAGAACAGAGTTCATACAAAAACAACCTATCCTTTATCCTAAGTTGGTGGATAGAAACCTTCACATCCAAATGCTCTGCTTCAAGCAAAAATTTGAGAGAAAAATGAGAGAAATATACCTTCCAAATGTTCTTGTTATTCATTGCTCTAAAATATGATTCTACGTCTAAAAGATACAAGAAGGGCTAGCAATTTTATCATACTAATTATGCCAAAAAGATAACTAATGAAAAGATAAACTTCTCCATGCCAATGACCTCCAACATTTTTCTGGTTCCATCTTGTAACCTATCCATTCCAAGGTTCCTCTTATAGTTTCTGCGGATATCAGATTTCGGTGAAAAACAGTCTGTAACATCTTTTGACAAAATTTGTGGAAAGATCGAATGGCAGACGTTTCATGGAGACAGAGAGGAGTTATGGAACATGGCAGATCAAGATTTGCCATTCAACTTTTCTAAAAGTATCTGGTTCAAAAGTTTTGGATTTGCTTTGCCTCTAGATTCTTTCATCACCTGGAAAAAAGGAAAATACTGACAAGTCATACCAAGGATATTATTTCAAGGGAAGTCTGAAAGCATAATTAGGAGAGTATATAAGTTCTATGGGAAACATACATGGCCAGCAAAAAAGCCCTGTAGCTTAGTTTTACCCCCACAATATTGCCCTAGCTGCTTTGGATTATCAGCAAGAACTTTATCTACCATTTTCTCTACCTCAATGGGATCAACGATCTGCTCAAAGAAATAAATACACAAAGGGAAGGTAGTTGTCAACAAGTTCATAACTTATCAAATGCAGCTGATTTATGGACAGAATGAGTAGATCAGTTACATTGGTATGATACATTACATTCCTAGAAGAGATCAATTTTAGGATTCTAGTGAATCGATTTCTCAATAACACTTTCAACTAATGGTCCTCGAGCATAATTCTTTTTGTGAGTGGTATTCTTTTTAGAAAAAATACATAGGACATGGATTTAGTTTCCTCAGCCTAAATTAACATAGGATTAATTACCCACCATAACCCAGAACTTATCGCCAATACTTATAGATGACCCTTTACTTTTTTTCGACCCACTCATAACCTTCCGTCAATCCAACCCATGTGCCCTCCAAGTGATTTTTTTCAGGGATATTTTCATCAAAAAATTCTGAAAGTTAACCTAGGTCTTGAGGGAGAAGAAAGTGTCCCTCTGAAAACTTTCGTGCAAATGGCCAGCCACCTCTGCAACCGCCTCAATCTCCAAAGCAGCCTCTGCCATGGCCATCTCATCACCTCTACTTGCAGCATTCTCCATCCTTCCAAAACCTTAATAATAAATTGCTTCATAGTTTCCACCATCCTCAGCGACACCGTCGCCACCATTTGAGAAATTTAAGGGGAGCTATTGGGGCCGCCAGGCTCAAATCAAATATCGGGCTCCATGATCCCGGGTCAAGCTCATAATCAGGCTTGGCTTCGGAGTCAATGAAGTCATCAAAGTCGGGCTCCGTTGGGTCCGACTTGGAGGGCACATCAGCTGTTGGGTTGAGGTTGAGATCGTCCTGACAGAGAACGAGAACGAACAACAGGTGATTGTAGAAAGCAGGAGATGTCCAAGGAGCAGAAGAACAAAGCTCAATTTGATTAGCTTTCGACTGCAATTCATCTCTATAGAAGGAAGGGAGTTGCCAGTACTCAGAGGAGTCAGTGGAATCTGTCAGGGGTTAGGATGGTGGGAGATGTAATTACACGTTTGGTTTGCCACATCAAGGTTGCTAGACTCCACCACTTAGAGACTGCCAAGTACTCTCCAGGATTTTTATCTTTTTAATCCTTTTCCCTTTTTGAATTTTTTTTTTTCTAAAGAAAAATCCTTGGCAAATCAATATTTCCTCTCTAAACAATTTTCAACTTTCTTCCACTATGCCTTGAGAGATTATACATTCAGAAGCAACTATAATGCAGATGAGACATCTACCATGAAAAAAGTAAGTATTTTTAGGCAGGGGGAAATCTGGAGAACTGATTGCAGTTTCCCCTGCTTACAGCACATCAAAGATTAGTCTTGGTTAGATCTAATTTATCAGTCACTAACAGCAAAAAGTAACTTAAGGACGATGCATTTTGTTTAAGCACAATGGAATTCTGAGGCCTCTGACAAGAGAAGTTTAATGCAATACAAATATGAAAATGAGACTCCAATTAAAAATGCATGTCTCCGAAGAGGGGAATAGGCAACTTGTCAGAAGTAAAGGTGGAGATACAAATCTTGAAATATTCCGAGTTAGTTTGAAGAAGTATGTAAATCTGGACCAAGTTCTTTTCTTTTATCAATCCTTGACAGTTCCACCTTTAGCCATGAGTTCAAACAATATCTGCAAATATCAAAGACAGCACATCAACAAAGTGATCATGAGAATAGCATATGCTTCACATGACATTCAGTTATACACCTCCGCCCAAGTTTTTTTTTCGGGTGGACATAGTTTCCATTATGTTGCATTTATAGATTCTTATATTTCAGGTTTCTGCCAGATCATCTCCAATACATGCTTGAATGGGTTCAAAAACATTGAAATACAATAAATTTGGGAGATAATAAAAAAATACACTGGGGGAAGGTAAAAAAACAATCAACTAAGAGTGGAATGGAATGCATAAGGAAACAAAATTTGTGATTCAACTTGCAAACAAAATATCAAATAAAACATTAAAAATCCATAAAAATAAACAAAAATAAATAATAAATAAAGCCAACCAAGAATTGGTCAGAACAAGAGTCATACAAATGAGCAAAAAGTAACAAGAATATATTGATACCATCATAAGTACTATACGCCTACCTCTTTGCCAATCTTTCCACTGATTGTTCCACTTTTATTTGAAGCTATAAGCTCTCCCAGTTCAGAAGAGGTAAGTTTGATCTCATTGATGGACAACTTGACATTTTTCATATAGGCAGAAATATCTCCCATTATCCAATTGGCAACCAACTTTACATCAGCACCTCCTGAAATAGTTGTATAAAAGAATTCTGCTACCTGAGACAAGATTACATGAAGGGAAAACAAGTTTAGCTCATTGAAAATACATTGTTCAGGAAAGAACAGCTGTAAGCAAGGAATTAATAACATTATTTAATTTTCAGAGGCATTTTCACTTAAAAGAAACTGTACTTTGTACAGCATCCTAAAACCAAAACCTTATTATCATGTAAGACTTTTTGTCCTTCTGGTTCAGGAGGGAAAAGGACCAAAAATGAAAAAGGATGCTTCTACCTTAGGTTCACAGAGACCACAGGTAGTTAGGGAATCTTTTCACAACAAACTCAAGGAAAGGACATAGAAATTTCCAATTATCCAAAATCTAAACAGTCAGAATGACCAATTAAGAAAAGCAACCAGTAGATCATACATTTACGTCATTGGTAAGGAGAAGGACATCCTGCATGCTCAAACCCATTTCCTCATATCGCCGATGCTTCATTTCTGGAAGTTCAGGTAATGAATCACAAATATTGTCAACATACTCATTACTGATAGAAACTCCAGGAAGATCAGGCTCTGGGAAATACCGATAGTCAGAAAGACCTTCCTTTTTTCGCATTGTAATTGTTTTCTGAAAGTAAAAGAGAATTAACATGTAAATGAACCATGAAAATCAAAAGAAGATCAAAATTTTGTTTGACTTAAATTAGAGTAGCATGGGATAATGCTGTATGAACCTGGACACCTTCTTCCCATAGACGAGTTTCCTGTACAATTTGATCACTGACCTTGACTGTGAAGAAGCGCCAGTCATGAAATCTCAAAATCGATGGCCCTACTCACTGATGAGAATGAGTTCAAGTTTTTAATTTCAACCTGGGGTGTAGCATTTCTACATGTTAGCCACCATATCATAATTGGATATTCTTACTAAACAAATATAACACGCATCAATAGTCAGCATTGGTTTGACATTGTGGAGAAAACATACAACTAATGAACCAATCTTTAATAGAGCTGTCTTTGTATAACAACATTAAACAGACTTGTCAGAAGAGTGCATTTCTACTGGGAACAGAAGCATGTAGTTACTCCCAATGCATACCATTCAAGTTTTATCTACGGAACAGAAACCAAAATATTAAATCTTGGTTTGAGTTTTAACATGTCTCTTAAGGATTTTTCTTTTCCGCATTGGAAAACATGGAAAATGCAAAAGAAGGTTCAATGCCTCTTGATTCAAATAAATTGTTTATAAAGTTCTAACCCCTTAAAAGCAATACAGTTATTATTATAACATCTTTAGGAAGCAGAGTAACTTTTATCTTGAAAACACCAAGGCCTAAAAATTGAATCTGCTTTCCTTGTTAGTTACTTGGCCAACATCATATTATGTCAACATTGTCAAGTAATATTAACTACAATGTTGAAATAGAGAACATTTAAATAAAAAAATGTCTCAAGCTAGTTCACAGAGAAATCAAACATACATAAGCCACAAAAAGGAAATGCTTTCATAACCAACAGATGAAAGGGACAAGGAGTCAACATTTTACAGTTAGTAAACATAATAAATGGCTTGATTTGTAAACTATTCAAAATCTTTTGATTAAGTTTTAATTAGTTCCAGGGTGATAAAAAGGTGTAAACGCAATCCATAGTACCTTTGTACCGAAATTTTCCTGCCCAATTGGATGGATTGAGATATTGACATCACAACAAAGCGATCCTTCCTGCATATTTCCATTACTTATGCCCAAATACCTAACCGACCTTTGCAACTCAGCAGCATATTCTGCTGCTTCAATACCAGTTCTCATATCAGGTTCAGAAACAATCTCAAGCAAAGGTACCCCTGCCCTGTTCAAACCTACCTGCAACAGAAAACTGAAAATTCATGACTAACAAATATTCTACGAACTTGAGACACAACAAAAACCCTAGAAGCCAATTTTCTTTGAACAAAGAAATCTCACCAATGTTCTCATGATAGTGAACATAGGCAGAAGAAGAATATACAAAACTCTATGCCAGAAATAAAACAGAAATGTACATGGACAGAGTGAATATGGTGTTGCTTCCAATGACATGAAGAACCGTGAGAAGTAAACTGTCATAAACTAATTCAGCACAAAGGGAAGTAATTGCCTGAGAATGGTTCCCATTTCCCGTGTGAAGCAACTTGCCAGCATCCTCTTCCATATGAACCCTAGTGATTCCAAACCTTCTGTGTCCACCACCAAACTCAACAGGAAGACCCACATCAATAAAACCCCTAGAAGCAATAGGGATATCAAACTGAGATATTTGGTACCCTTTGGGAAGGTCTGGATAAAAATACTGTTTCCTATCAAATTCAGAATTCAAAGAGAGCTTACACTTGAGTGCTAGGCCAACTTTCACTGCAAACTCTATCACCTTAGAGTTCGAAACTGGCAAAGCCCCAGGCAATCCCACACAAACGGGGCAAATGCTAGTTTGGCTGAGCTCCATAACTGTAAGGACAGCTACAAAACGCTTTGGTCAGTGTGTAAAGCTGCACATGAGTCTCTATTCCAATGATTGCCTCATAATCTTTCAACAATTTATCAATTCCCTTCGACAGGATTCGTGGCGAACCCTTCGGCTGCGAAGACTGTTGCCTTTCTTCTGTTGCAGCTTGGCCTTGTGTGCTTTTCATTGTACAGTAAAAAACACCATGTTTTCTGGCAAAATAAGCAGATGGGCATGGCACCGAGGGGCAGCTTTTAAACCTCAGAAGACAGTAAAAACCATTGCATTGATCATCTCTAAATTCAAGCAATGCCAAAGTTTTCTTGACAAATACTGAAGCTATGCACACTTCAATCCCACAAGTCAGGAAGAAAATGACGAAGCTAACAACTTTGAGCTGAAATTGATCAAAAGACAGAAGATATCCTTCCAATCCAAGGGAAAGATATCATATTTCAAGGAAAAAAAATGCAAAAGAATAAATTGCATATCAAAAACGGGTTTTTTATTGGAAGGGAGAGTCAAAGTTCATCACAATAAATTACACTCATAGCCATGGATGGTACGGAAGAGCATCCATTAAGATTAAGAGGCGTATAACGCCAAGGAAAATTCTTATGTGGACTGGATCCATTTTAGCTTGTGGATCATTTCCCTACAAAGTATGGATATTTTGTGATTAAAAAAAAAATTAATATTTTGTGATTAATAATTAAAAGGTCATAAGTCACATATTTTAATTAAAATTTAAAAAATCATCTCAACCCGAAGGTTCAGATATTTTATTTATATATAATAGAATGTAATTATAATAATAATTGCCTACTAACTATAACTAATTAAAAATAAAACACAAAGGAAACCTGACAAAATATACAAATATAAAATAACCATACATAATAATAAATTTACTATATTAAATACATTAACAATTTTCCCAACAAATATTGATATCTTGTGGTAAAAAAATTAAAAAATATTCCTTAACTTGATATGAATTACAAGGTCCACATGTAAAGATAATATTTGGTCCATATCAAAATTTTTCTAGGATTAGTTCGTCTTTTTTCTAGGGTTAGTTCGTCTTCCTTATAAAAAAAGAGGCTTTATTATTATTTTATTCTTTTTATCAGAAACCAAACATACATGTGTCATGATAGAGTGGTTATCGGGCATGATTAGAAAAATCATGTGAGCTTTGCCCGCATGGGTTACAATCCCACCCACCACATTCTCCAATGATGTTTACCATACTATCAGTACTTTGTAGGTTCGAAAGAAAACAATTAAATCAGACCACTTATAAAAATTAAAAGTTATTGATCAATTTAATCCTTAAACTATATTAATATGACCGTTTTGATTCTTAAAAATATTTTTTGACCTTTTTTAATCCTTAAATTATTTACGATTGGTCATTTTGATTCTTTTGATCGAAATCTTAAAAAAATTCTCCAAAATTTGAAATTTACGGTAGATTAATCAAATTGAGAAGAGTATTTCCATTATTACACTATTCATCAAAAATTAGTTTTAGTCCTTGAGGACCGTTCATCTTCCAAATTTCGATGGGAGGGAGGGAGCAATAGGGAGCGGGGGATAAGGTCCGGTGGGTTCTATTCTTTGGGCTAAAGTTCTTCAGAGAGAACTAGACTGTATTGCTGATGTCTGATGGACTTCGGGTTAGCCGTTAAAAAGATCTAGAATAGCCCGAATTGAATACCATATTGATGAAGTTTCCTTGTTGAAAGTTGAATTTGAAGAAACTCATTCTCCCTGTTGAAGAAAAAAAAGAGTTAACACTTGGGTTTGGGAGAGGAGTTGGTTTTTTTCTTTACAAGATCAAGCTCGCATTTCATCGTTTAGAATATAATGGTTGTTCAGTTTTTTTTTTTTCCTTTTACTATTGTGTTGTTTGATGGTTGTGTTTTGATTCCGAAGTGCCGCTAGGTTTTTCTGGTCTGTTGTTTTCTGTTATTTGTTTGGTGTAAGGAAGGAAAGAAAGAAAGTTGTTTGTGTTGAGTGTTTGAAGTAATGGCCGACCTTCAGGAGTTCTATTTGACCTTCAAGATGTCTATCCGACCTTTAGTAATATTAGCTGACCTTCAAGCCCAATTTTTTTTGTTGACTCAACCGACCTTCCAGTTGATCATTTCGACCTTTTAAGGATTATATCGACTTTCAAATGATGTGACCAACCTTCAGTTTTATTAAAAAAAAGTTCAATAAACCATCCATAAGGTCAATTAGACCTTCGAAAGAATTATATCGACCTTCCATATGATCACCTCGACCTTCAAGCATTTTTTTTCCAGTCAATTTTTCTTTCAAAAACTATGTAGACTCTTTTTTCTCTGCTTTCTTTTTTTAATCAAGACATTTCTCCCCTTTGCTTTCTATTATCAGTTGTACATTATCCTGAATATATTTTTCTTTAGATTCTTGCAAAAATCAGAATTATTCTTCATGATGGTTCTCTAAGTGGAAGGGCACGTTCGGTAGTCATACCCAACAACATCAGTTATGACGATTTTAGGATAACTATGGCAGGTTGCATGAAGATTGATTTTACACCAATTTGATGTTCAAATCTCATTTGCGTCCAGATTATCCGATGGAGGTACTAAATTATTGGAAATTGAAGATACATATGAGATCATGTTTTTTTATGGGAGAAGCTGATTCTAAAATGGTGGTCGTTAACAAAATTGAAAGATTGCATCAGTGTTGTGGTGATCTTCAATGGATGATTTTGTTAATGTGTACGAAAGGAATCCGGATAGGACATTCCCAAATGTAAACGATGAACCTGGGCTATCTGAAAATATTCGCACTAATGCTGATGCTGATGCTGATGATTATGGTGATAATCATTATGAAGAAGAATATATCAGCTGTGTCGATAATGATGTCCCCATAAACTTCGACGATGGGGTTAAACTCATAATTTCCTTTTAGCAGTTTATATCAGACCCTTCTACTCAGTTCACAGACAAGGATTAGGATGATGAACCAAAGGTGCAAAGAAGATGAGACCATTCCACTTGTGGGTGAAATAGGGAAGGATTCAATTTTTAATAGTAAGGATGAATTGACTACAATCGTCAGTCAATATTCGCTCGAGAATCGATTTTCCTATCTTGTGGTACGTTTGGATAAGGTAAGATTCGAGGCACGATGCAGAAATCAAAAAGATTACACCTTCATGATACGTGCATAGTATAGAGTTAGATGTCAGATGTGGGTGATTCACAAGTTTGTCCTGACTCACACTTGCATTCAAACTGTACAATAAAGCCAAAACGGTTATGTAAGTGTATCAACCATTGGTTGTTTGTACTCTAGTAAAATCATCGGTGCGAATCACACCCCCAAAAATGTGATTTAAGACATGGGGAAGAATTATGGTGTGAAGTTAGGATACACCAAAGCATGGAGATCTTTACAGCACGTAAAGGAAATCGTCTATGGAACTCCAGAAGACTCACCAAAACAACTTCCAACATACTTCTACCTCTTGGAGCGTATGATACCCGGCTCAGTGACCAGCGTACCATTGCCGGAGGAGTATTTTGTGATGTCATTTTGTTCACTTGGTCCCTCAATCAAGGGTTTCAAGTACATGAGACCCATCATTGTCCTAAATGCAACACACTTGAAAAATGCACAGGAGGGCAAAATTTACACAGTTGTGTGTGCAGATGGAACAGACAAACTTTTCCACTTGCATTTGGATTCGGTGAAGAGGAAGGCAATGATTCATGGAAGTGGTTCTTAAGAAGATTAAGAACTGCATATAGATTGCCCAATGATTTGGTAATTATATCTGATCGACACAAAAGCATAGAAAAGTGTATCCCTGGTTCCACATGCTTTTTGTTTTTGACATTTGAAGGAAAAATTGAAGACAAAGTACAGAGATTCTCGTGTTCAAATGATTTTCAAAAGTACTGCATATGTCTATGACAAAGACAAATGCGACCACCACTTTAGGGAAATTGAACGTATACATCATAGGGTTCATTGGTGGTTGGATGTT
The DNA here is from genome assembly GCA_028571225.1 of Parsonsia alboflavescens. NCBI lineage: Eukaryota > Viridiplantae > Streptophyta > Magnoliopsida > Gentianales > Apocynaceae > Parsonsia > Parsonsia alboflavescens. The sequence continues at coordinate 8,883,120 of JAOXNR010000013.1, forward strand.
GAGGTAGGGCGATTGGATTGGTCACTTGCTTACTGTCCGAAGAATCGATACAACCAAATGACAAGCAATCTCGTGGAGTCCTTCAATGAAGCGATCAATAAAGCTCGAAAATTGCTGATTACATCCACTCACGAGTTTTATGGGGGTTTGTGTCAGAGTTGGTTCAATAAATGCTGAGAAGCAGCCATTGCAATGCTTGCTATTATTACCTAACATGTTGTGAAACGGATTGAGGAGGAAGCTGTTTTGGTACACCAACAAAGGCTACATATTATATCTATTCGAACTAGGGAGGAGTATGTCATCGGTAATCCTCCACAAGAAGCAGATGCTGTTGTGGATATGATTTGTAGGACTTGTGGATGTCGGAGATGGGATCTAAAAGAAATTCATTATAAACATGCCATTGCTATTGCCAAGTATTGAAAAACCTTCGTATAATTTAAACTGATGTTCTAGATGGCCGATAGGTTCGACCTTCCAGACCATTTCTATTATTTCAAAGATATATTTAAAGTCATAATCCTAATTGTTTTTTCCCATCTTTTATTCGTTATAGGGAAATTAGGGCTCTCTACTATTCTCTATGCCGTAGAAATTCATTTGACACAGAAATATTGAGGAACGTATATGCACCTTCGATACAGCCTATTTCATTGTCTTCAACTTTGAATAGAATTACAGGTTTGGAAGATGTGGCTGTAAATGCATCGTTTGAGAGAAGGGAGGTAGGAAGACCACAAGAAAGTCAGTCCCTATCTTGAAGTGAACAATTTCTACATAGAAAAACTTTCACGATATATAAAAGAAAATGACACGATCGTCAAACTTGTCCGAACATGGCCACAAAAGCAATACCATCCGAAGTAGAGGTTCCATTATCGTATGATCATGCTAAAAAAGGGCACCCATCTTTGAGGAGATCTACCCAAGAGTCTCGGGTTTCTGGACAAACATTGGAGGTGACAGTTGAAGAGGGAGTGTTTGTAAATGTTAATGTAAGTGTCGCTCATGAGAATGTGGATGTTTTTGAAGGTGATGTTGGTGTTGAAACGATTCATGACTTGTAAACGATTTTCATATTCTTACTAGTTTGCAATATTTTCATGTATCCTAATACATTTTTTTAAAAAAAAAATTTCAGCCATATTTCTTCTTCTTCTTCTACAGTGATGAAATTGGGTGGAAAAATTATGATAAACAACTGGGAAGGTAAGAATTGAGTTTGGAAATGGGAAACTGGTTTTTCTCGTTTGAAACTGTGGAAGGTTGGGATGATCTTTTAGAAGGTCAGGATTATATTCCAAAGGTTGGTATTAATTTCCGAATGTCGAGGAAAGACTTTTCAAATGTGAAATTGGCCAAGTCCTTGCATCGTTCGGATGATAATATCGACCTTCAAATAATTATACCGATCTTCATAATATATTCCCGACCTTCCATCATTTCAAATAGCCAAAAAACTTTTTTCCCTTTTCCAAACTCATATCTCACCTCCCCAGTTGTTTAGGTATCTCTTTTGCATCCGAAGCATGGCAGTGTCACTATCAAACCATATTCCAAAGCATGTCACGATCACTGTCCTATTTTCAGGACTTGTAATCATCTTCATATTCATTTTATATTATTAGGAGTAGTTCCTTTGTTTTTGTTTTAATAATTCTTTAATTTTAATTCAAAAAAGAAAATGAAGTACTTTGACTTTAAGAAAAAAGAAAGAAAGAATTATGGGTGCATTTCTTTATTCTCTTTCAAAACTTTTGTTCAAACTTTGAACCCAATAACCTTTAACAAATTATTATTTTTAATTACACAATATATATAAAACAAATAATATAATTTCATTTTCATTTACATAATTTACAAGTTGATCAAAATAGAATACCCATTTTAATTAGGGTATATTTGGGATTTTCAATTTAAATAACATCACTAACATAGGGGAAATTACTGAAAATTCAACAATACCTGAGCTAATGAGGTTACAATTTTCCTCATTTAAATAAAAAGCATTTAACTTGGTTAAAGCCATATTGATAAAGCGAGAGGAGGAACTAAAGAAAAAGTACGGTTTAAAGGAGCTTGAAAATCTAGAAATGAAAGAAGATTTGATGAGGTAGAAAAGGAAAACTTGGAACTAAAGATGGAAAGGTTGAAGGAACTTCCTTTAGTTTCCAACCTTTCCATCTTTAGTTCCGAGTTTTCTTTTTTTGGCCTCATCAAATCTTCTTTCATTCCAAATTTTCAAGCTCCTTCAAACCGCGTTTTTTCTCTAATTTCTCCTCTCGCGTTATCAATATGGCTTCCCCCCAACATCCATAAAACCCAATTTTCAAATTCTTAATCCAACCAACAAAGATTAAAGGTAATATCTTTCTTACATGCTCCGAACAAACAAAATAAAAAAATCTACGATATAAATGTTGTATGTGGAAAAGAAAATCGATGTAACCAGCCTCCAATGAAGAACCACATCTCGTTGGGTTGGGCATCCTCCAAAATGACCTCCCATCTCGGGTTGTGTCGAAACCGAACGGTTTGTTGGGCGGGATCCATATCTCTACAGTAAAGAAACAAAGGAAACAATTGATCAAAAAAAATTCATACAGTTAAACTCGTTTTTTTCAAGACACGAGTGGTTGATCTTCATGATGTTTTTTTAATCAAAGAATTCTTTATTTTCAATGTGGAATATAACACAATAAGTGTTCCCTAAAACCATGAAGACTGTCACGGGTCCATGTTTCCTTTGTGCACATGCACAAATGGATCTATCAATGCTCTGAATTCATCTACTGCATCATCGGTATTCTTACCGATTAAGCTTGTCAAAGAAGCCCCTCTTTATTTTGCCAGACTGCTTTTCCTTTTAGCATCAGACTCGCAAATCTCGAGAGAGACGTTCTCGGAAAATTTGGATTTACCAGATATAAAATATTGTATAGCTCATTAGTATCGGAATGGGATGTCTAAGATAGGATTATCTTTCGGCCTGTCTGAACTTTTGTCAAACTCTTCCTCAGTAAACAGTTCTGATTGCTCGGTGTGTGAACCTCATCTAGGATCAGAATGCCACACATTTGAATTAGACCTTGAGATGCCTTACATTCTGATCTTAGATGAAGGTCACATACCGCGCAACCATAATAGCCTACTGAGATAAAAGTCTGCTAAAGGTTCAGACAGCCCGAAAGATAATCTCATCTTGGACATCCGATTCTGATACTGATGAATTCTACAATATTTTACACCTGGTAAATATGAATTTACAAAGAACATCTCTCTCGAGACTTGCATGTTTGATGCTAAAAGGAAAAGCAGTCTTGCAAAATAAAGAGGGGCTTCTTTGACAAGTTTGATCTGTAAGAATACCGATGATCCAGAAGATGAACTCACAGCCCACTGATGGATCCATTTGTGCATATTCACAAAGGGAACATGGACCCGTGACAATCGGGTCTTGAAATACACTCTTTGTATCCTTTACTGTAGTGCCCTATGGAGCCGTAACATCTCGACATAATATCTAATGGTCGAATACTTGGCATGTACGAGTGTGCTCCCGGTCGGCACAACGCTAACTTGAAAAATTCTTTGTTATTATATTTATTTTATGTATTGAAATATATCAAGATGATATAATTTATTTTCAAATTAATAATATATTTACAAAAGATTAATTACAAAACGATTAGTAGTACTAGACTACTAGTACCAAAGCAATAAGGTTACAAAAAAAAAAAAAAATGAAAGATTCAGTTGACAGTAGGAGTAGTAGTACTACCCCTTTCCCCACTCTCTCCTAGTCGATATGACAGTATATTGTTGGGGAACTTTTTGATCAATCAGATCATCACATGCAAAAAGTAAAAGTTTTTATTTAATTTAAAGTATAATAATCATTATAATAATATAATATTATCTAAAATATAATAATAATAATAATAATATTTATCACTGAAGGTCAGAGTGTCTCGACCTTTTATAAATTATTTTGACCTTCTACAGTTTCAACCCAAAAAGTCTAATGCCCTTCCCAAATCGTCTATCCCACAAATATGAATCCAGATAGGCTTAACTTTCCTCAATTATTGTCAACAAAATTTAAAAAAGATGACAGTTATAAATTCCAGTACAAACCTATGCAAAAAACTACAAGATCACAATTAAAATTTCCAGTTCAAAAGCAAAAAACAAGAAGATGACATAAATGATGCAAAGGGGAACACAATTATAGCACAACCATTTGCATAATCATGAAGATAAAAAAATATTAAAAAGATGCAAAAGGGACTTAATCGTAGCTAAGGAGATGACGATAACTTTTTTTTTTTTTGCAACTATCTAACTTCTTCTTCTTCCATAGCACCAGTGAGCTAGCGATAAACAATTTCCAACCAGCTAGCTTGAAAAAAATAGGTTGTGAGAGGACTAAGGAGTAAGGTTTCCAACACGAAAAAGTGAAAAAAATAGGTTGTGAGATTAATAAGGAGTAAGGAGGCTTCCAACTAACGATTGGGTTTCCTTGTTGCGGGAAGGTCGGGTGAATGAGTTCCACGAAACCCGTTGGTATTACTATCGAATTTAGTTAAGATCGAAGCAAAACTTTCAAGGGTGAAATTGCCCAAATCCTTTCATCGACCTTCAATGATAATACCGACTTTCAAATAATTAGACTGACCTTCAAATAGTTAGATCGATCTTCCACCATTTCAAACCGCAAAAAGCATTTCATTGACCTGCGATTATAATACCTACTTTCAAAGCATTAAAACGACCTTCAAATAATTAGATCGACCTTCCTTCCACCATCAAAAGGCATTTTTCCCATTTCCAAACCAAATTCTGAGGCCTGTCACTGTAAAACCAGATCCTGAGGCATGTCACTGTCATTATCATATATTCATGATGATTTGTAATTATCTTCATAACTTGTAATTTTTTTTCATATTAGTAATTATCTTCATATTTTTTTCATATTTTCAGGACTTGTAATTATCTTAACTTGTAGTTTTTTTCATATTATTTTTAATTACACAATATAAATAAAACAATTAATCTTTCATTTACATAATTTACACTACTTGTTTTACATAAAACAAAAAAATCACTAAGATGGGAAACTACATGCTGCTGCTATAATCAAGCGTGATCAGTGTCATCCCGTCAATAATGAGTTGGGATGTATCTAGAATATCCTCCAATGATGGCATCGTCCACCATACCCTCGCAGCAGCTACATCATGTAATGTGAAATGTAGGTCCCACAACTAGTCAAATTAGGCTGTCTTAGGAGGGCTTTACTGCCAAACAACTCATATACAATCTTGGGAGGTGGAGCAGCAACTTCCATCTCGGAATAATAGTCAGCCTGTACCAGAAGAGAAGGCAACATCCTACAAACCGGATCTATCAACTCTATCCTCCGTGCCTTCACCACATTATCCCTTGCTAGCCTCGGATCATATAGAGAGTGACCTTCGCCTTCTTCGGCGAGATCCATAGGAGTACCCAGTGACCCTTGTAGCAACATGGCATCAAGACCTATAAATACTTCGGGAAATATTAAATTATTTTAAAATGAAATGTAACTTTAAAAAAAAAAGTAAATATGTTTATTACCTCATCGACCCTCCACCAGGAGACCTCATCGTCATCTCTGACTCCCTTTACCCAACCAATGGAACCATCATTGAACTCGTGGGTCTCGAGCAATATTTAAATGATACTCTACAAATTAAGCAATATTTAAACAATATTATATGAACAAAATACTTTATACACTTGATAAAAATTAAACAAAATACTTATGTGGAGATAAAGCGAGACAATGGCGAACCTCCCCACCATAGGGTAGGCAGCCGGATGGGATGTAGCTGCCCATTGGAGCCCTCTGATGAACTAATAGACATGAGGGTCCTCCAGCTCCTAAGTGCAATCTCAAACGACCCTCAAAATGTTCCCATCAAAGGACTGGAATCCCCTTGTCAAGCGGTTGCCACAAAAAAAAAAATCACAAATGTTAAGAAATATTAATAATTACTCCCACATACTAAAAACGACACAGTAACTTAATTATGAAGAGAAAGGTAAATTGTATTAGCAAAATGCAAGTAAATACCTCTCCGATTCCCCTGAAGAGTAGAAACTATCCAAGTGGCTCCTGATATGAGGACTGTCCACTCTAAGAAACATGGAGCCCTCCTCTGGCACCCCTGCCAGAACTGCCTCTCTTCCTTTATTTATTCTGCGCTTCTTCTTTGGAACCCCAGACTTTATATGATGAGAGGGATCCGTGAACGGAGACATGAGGCTTGCAGGCTGAACCTTGGTCCGAACAACATGTCCTCCCTTCTGAAATAAATTAAAATCAAATTATTAAAACGTAAAGAAATTAAATTTAAGGCACTTGAACATGACATTTAAATTTGAAATTAAAAAATAAAACTAATTAACTTGTCTAATTAGATCATGTCTAACCTAAACAACAGCGTCGGATACAACACTCCTAGATGGAGCGGGTGTACCCTGCCCCTCAATGGTATCCCCCTCCGCTTGCTATTTAAAATAAACTATATAATAATGAAAATCAGATCACGTATGAAATATTCAAAACACTTAGATGTTTGAACTAATCTAAACAGTCGTCCGGACCTCGGTTGGAGTCGAAGGATCTGCCACCTCCCTCTCACGGACATCCCCTTCCGCCTGTTATTTAAAGTAAATTAACTAACTACGTAAATCAGTTTACGTATGAAATAATAAAAAATGAAATAAATATATTTTAACTAACCTGGTCAGTCGTCCGGACTTCGACTGGAGTAGGAGGATCTGCCATCTCCCTCTCATGGACATCCACCTCTAGCTGTTATTTAAAATAAATTAATAAACTACGTTACTCAGTTTACTTATGAAATAATCAAAAATAGATAAATGTTTAAACTAATCTGGTCGGTCATCCAGACCTTGAATGGAGCAGGTGGATCTGCATCAAGCCCTAGACTAATCCTCTGCTCCTACTAGTTTCAAGGAAAATAAATACAATTAATTTCAATGCCAATAGCTAACTAATTCAAATTGCATATGACATACTAACCTGATGTGAAGGAGGAGATTTCTGACCACCCTACTACTCTCGGCTCTTTTGATGCTCTTACTCATCCAGTCACTGAAGAACAACCGTGTGCCGAGCCCGGGTCGCATGCTCCTACTGCTCCAATTGACCACTCACCCACTGATGCAACTCCACAAAGCGGGCATCGACATGCATGGTAATTTGGCCGTGGACCCACTCCTCAAACTCTCCCAATAGAGTCCTGAGGTGGGCCATCATCTCATCACCGGTAGGAGTAGGACGACAGGGCCTCCCAACGCTTTTAAGAAAGTACTATAATTTTAAACATAAATTATAATAAATGTACATATTGAATTGAATGATTGATTTTAACAAATATGAAGAGATAAATACCTAGTGGAGGTCCTCATCTGCCTTATGACACTCGAATCTTACGGGGGATGGACGTTACAACTTGGCATGCTCCTCCTTATCCCTTGGGATCTCGGCTTCCCCGACTCTCGGGGCAGGTGACTAAAACTAAAATAGATATAAAACATGAGACACAATAAATCATCTCTATTTAATTTATAATTTACTAATTCAACTATCATTAAACCAGCATCTATAATCGCACAGGGGGTGGCTGTTGTCAGACAACCTGCCACAATGAGCTGGGCTTCGAAGCCCCCCAACAAACAGGTGGAATATACAGGAGGTCATGAAAATCAGTCCAATAAAGCATCTGCAGCTCCTCCTCATTTGGCTCGATATATTTTGATGAAGCAGATGCCTGTGAACATCATAATTTAGTTTAATGAACATCTGATTTTTTTAAATTTTTTTAAAGAAAAACACAAGTCGAAAGGTTGATTGCTTATCCTATCTAATATATGATTCCACTGTACTTTGGAATTGGAGTAAATCAGCCTCTGGAAAAGAAGGCATCTCGAGTGCCGTGTAGCTCCAGGTCTAAAAGCTTCGACAAGAGCATCAAAGCACAAATACGGCAATAGGACCGGGAAGTAGGCGTACATCCACCACTGAATTGAAAGAATAAACATCAATAAGGACCAAAAGGTGAATATAAATCATAATAATTTACAAAAAAAAACATGGTAGATTTGAAGTCATACCAGTATCACCCAAGCATTATCGTATAACCCTAGACCTATCAGAAATGGCTTGCTGGAATTCATATAGTATGATGCTCCATCCCATGGTAACCCAAGGAAATACCTCAGCCGCTGGCAAATCCTCAAGAATGGACCACACGTAATATGGAATGACTACTGAAGACTCGCGTGTCAACAGCCAATATCCGATGATAATGCCATAAGCAAGCTTGAGGACATCATCTTGCTCCAGCGATCTAACATCCATCGCGCAAAACATGGCAAGGGCCTGTGTCGGGGTCAGTAGAATAGGCCCCAATAACCTATCATGTGTAGAGTGTGTCGACAACTGCCACCCTATAATCCCCTCATCCACCATGCCAAATCGAAGTCCAGTGATCAGGGCATACTTTTGAGGCACTAATCGATATAGTCTACCTTCGATGTTTAACCATATCTCATCGGGATGAGCATCAAGGAAGTGAACCTCTCGTCTAAGCACATAAACTATAGTACGAGGGTCAAAACGTCCAGTATATAGGGGTAGCTCCAGCATGTGTCCGAATAGATCCCTCCTCAATCGCTCCTCTACCATATGGTGCCTAATCAAGTCAACTACCTCTACTAGCCACGAATACTTGCAATGACAACTCATAGTTTTACCGGGAGGTATAACACGACTATGCTTGTAAGACCATCTCCCACTAACAAGCTCCATGTCTTCACAAATATAAAAAAATAAATAAATAATTCGCTAGATTGACAAGCATATTAAACTAAACTTTACTTATTCCTAGGTACAATAAATAAAATAAACTCCAAAACATTTGTTATCACATGCAAATATTATTCATATCATAAAACATATTATTTTATAGAAAAACCAATAATAATATATAATTAAGATGAATTTTGTAAAACTAACTTTACCCCAAGTATTTTAATATTAAAATAGTTATAACTTAATATTATTATTTTTAGTACATAGATATTCTGGTGAGTCATTATACTAATATTATTTTAAAGTGCAATGTATTTTACTTTATAAAAAAAGTAAAATAAAATATACGACAATCATTATAAAATATTAAGTATTAAAGTACTTTGTATAACCAAATAATACATAATAATACTCTCATAATACATAGTACATTGTATAATTGTATAACCAAATAATACTCACTTTATTATATATTATATTCTCATAATACGTAGTACATTGAATAATTAAGTCATGATAAATCCAACTTTTATGTAATTTTAAATTTAATAATAATAATGATATTCTTTTAAATTTAATAATAATAATAATACTAATAATGATAGTATAAATTTTTATTTAATTTTAATTATAATAATATAATATTATCTAAAATATAATAATAATGATATTTATAGTTGAAGGTCGGGAGAATCTAATGAAGGTCGGAGAAAGACTCGGCTAACTTTAAACTTTCCCAAGTATTCCTTCGACCTTCAGTAGATCCTCCCGATCTTTGGTGGGATTATCCTGACCTTCCACCAACTCAACCTATAAATTCTAACTCAAACCCATTCCAAACCTCTTCAATTATTTATTAACCATTTTGCATCCAAAGTCTCGACATTTCCTCAATCATAAACAAAATCCATCAAAAAGAAGATTAAAAAAATAAAAATAAACAAAGCAAACAGTTCGTTTGAGTTCAACTAAAAAAAACAGTTCAATGCACACCACAACAATCTCATAAATTTTTAATTAACCCTATCACTTCAAAAGCAAAGAAATTAAACGATCATTTGAAGGGAAAAAACAAAAAAAATAGAAGATGCAAAAAAAAAAAAGAGAAGAGAACTTACCTGTGGTCAATGTCGGAAGACGTAGGTGACGGTGGAATTCAAGAAGATGACTTACTACCTTGTTGCTTTGTTCTTCGGCTCCGACAGCTACAACAGTCAAGAATTTTTTAAATTTTTGGTTTTTTGTTTGTTTGAGGGACGGGCAACACCTCGACGCATAAAAGGAAGGAAATGTACCATTTGACTTCCACGGGGACATGGGTGTCTTTTCCATTGGTCAACCCTTTCAAGCCCGGATCCATACCAATTTGGATATCGAGTGAAAATAAATTATCCAATTGGACATCATTGAAATGATTTAAGAAATTGAGTATTTTTGGAAATTTCCACCTTTATAATATTGGCTCATAAGTAAACAGCTCATTTTGAAAATAAAAATTCTTTTTTTTCTTGGCATGATCAAAATTCACTTTGTATGTCTAAGTTACCATTTAAAAAAGTTGAACTTTGAGAGGTTTGTTGAACCCAAAAATTTTATTGTTGATTACTTAATGAATTAAGAACAAGTAGGCACAAGTATTTTAATAATAGAACTAGTGTAAAAGTTCACGACATATGAAAAAATCATAAACGATTGTTATTATAGAGTATAAAAATAATAAAATTAACTAAACATTAACTTGACAATCATTTGTCCAAATTAATAATATTTTAGAATAAAATAAAAAATTCAAAAAATACTAATTATGCTTAAAATTAGGCATTATCGGTAATTAAAATTTTCTCAAAAAAAAATCTTTTGCAATTATAATCATTGCTTTGACTCTCTTACTTGCGGATTAGTAGAACATTTATTTCAGGATTCAAACCTGAAGTTGGTACCTCTTCGCTGATGGAGCCAACAATTTTGAACATCATTCAGGATTCAAACCTGAAGTTGGTACCTCTTCATTGATGGAGCCAACTTTTATTACATTTGATTATTATTATCTTCACTAATAGAAATCTTCTGCAGGATAATGGCACAACAGTCTGAGATCACCCTTGGTCCTTACAAATTGCCAAAGTATCCCCTTTCTTCTCCCCAATCTTTCCCTACTGAATTTGAATTATGTCCAACTCACCAATGTCTCATTGACAACCTTTGGAATTCTCGAAATAGCTCTCGGTTTCCCGATGTCCTTAAGGCCTTAGCTGGCCATCTTATCTTTCTTTCATCCTCTCTAAATGAAAAAGAAAAAATTGAATTGGATAAAAAAGAAATCCTTGAATTTGTCAAAGAAGAAGAAGATAAAAAACAGAAAGATTGGAGAAAATTTCCAGATAAGTTATTTGAAGTCAAAGAAGTAATTTATTCTTATCTTTTGCGTAATAAAGTTGATGAACAAATTGCTTATCAGAAACTCTTCCGAGAATTTGTCCCTCTTATTGATAATCCTATCCAGGGTGCCACCTTTCGAGTCTTTTCCTATATGGGAGAACCCGATTCTAGGGTTTCTGGATATTCTATTCTTACTCTTTGCATTAATCTGAAACACTGGCATACCCAGTATTTTGATGGCTTAGAACTCCCTCTCCCTAAGCTTCTTCAATTTGGATATATTTCTCGTATTAGCGTTCCTAAACAGAAATTTGAAAAGATCACCGGACATCGTGCGGTTGATTGGATTATTCATCAGGGTATGAGTCGTGGTTGGGATACTCA
>JAOXNR010000013.1:8907073-8945698 GCA_028571225.1 Parsonsia alboflavescens
TTTTTTTTTTTTTTTTTTTTATTTTTTTTTTTTCCCCCCCCCCCCCCCCTTTTATTTTCTATTGTTAAAATGTAGTTTTAAATGAGAAAACTTGCAAAAGAATTATTTAATATCAATGTGTGAGATCTGTATGTGGGATTGGGAGTTTTAAACTTTGAATTATTGGGACTTTTGAAGGTATAGAATGAATGGTGGAAAGAAATATTTTTATTAGACTTCCATTTCAAATTAGGCCTATTATGTTGTACAATAAATTTTTTTTACATGTACTTTTAGTTAATGTTTTATTGTGTTGTAATTTTTTCTTTACTTAATTTGGTGTGTTCTTTTTTTTGGTCTGTCTTCAATCAGTTGAGCAGCTGGCAAATTCCAAATGAGTTAACTGAGTTTAAAAAGAAGCATGATGCTGATGCTTTAAAGGCACAATCAATGTCGGTAACAACTAATATATTAACTGAAAAAGGATCAACTCCGATTACTTTGAGTGCCCCTGCTATTAACACAGGTGGTCGTGATGCCACAGCTTTAAGAACCTCAGGTGTTTTGGGGCCATCATCGGCACTGGATCTTATCAAAAGGAAGTTGCAGGATTCTGGTGCTCCTCCTACAGTTTTACCATCTGCAGCTTCATCTGGAGCCCTAACATCCGAAATGAACGGCTCAAAAATTGTTGAGGAAACTAGTAAGGGTCCAGAAAATGCAAATACCAAAGACAAACCAAGAGATATCAATGGAGAAGGTAATCTATCTGACTCCTCTTCGGATTCAGAGGACGAAGACAAGGGACCAACAAAGGAGGAGTGTGAAATCCAATTCAGGGTATTACTGTATTCTACTCTTATAATGACTATATTTTTTTACTTGCTAAACTGGTTGAATTTCTCTTCTTTCTCAATAGAACAAAAAAAAAAAATATCTTATATAACTTGAAGTGTCATATCAGCATGATCTGTTATTTCTCATAACAAGAAGTCCAATAAACCGCAATTATATTTATGTTTTCAGGGATTGATGTGACATTTTTTTGTTTTCTATCCAGTTATATCTATTCATTACCCTATCTCATTTTTGGTGGAAATTTGCTAAAATTTTTGTGCCAAGCTTGTATATAGGAGAGCGTCATCTGTTTGCTGGCTTGGCTAGAATTTTCCCAATAAGAATATATCTGTTAATATTTTTGTTTTCCCCCTTAGTTCTCTGTTGGCGGCAACTCTATGACCTTTTACCATCTATTCTTCTTTTGGAATTTCTAGGAGATGCTCAAGGAACGAGGTGTGGCCCCATTCTCGAAATGGGAGAAGGAACTTCCGAAGATAGTGTTTGATCCTCGCTTTAAGGTTTGCTGAATCTGCATAATAAAAATTCTCTACATTAAAATTACAACCATCATTAGTATCTTTTTCTTTACTTGTTTATGTCTGCTGTGATTAATTGAGTCATTCATCATTATGTTTGTATATGCTGCTATGACTAATAATCTGATTATGTAATTAGTCATTATATTGGAGATTGTTGGCTTTCCGTTATGCCTTCCTTCACTAACATATTTAAAATGGAGGTGATCAACTGTTCATGATGTAGTGCCACAGGCATTGTTGTTACTTTTTTCTACTGGTTTGTATGCTTGTGTATCTTTGCTGTGAATTGGTTGATTTCCATGTTGTGAAGTTTGACATGGAGTTGATAAATGAATGTCCTTTGTCATTGCATGAGGGAGGAGAGGCAAGAATCTATACTTGCAATTTGTTTATGGCTGGAGGTGATGTGTTTTTATTGTATATGAAGAGTACTAATCTGAGCAGCTATCTATTCATGCTGTAAGAATTTAGCAGAAACTTTGAAAGAAGATAAAAGGACAATTTTTTCATTAAATAAAAAAATCACACTCCTTAACATCCTTAACATGGAAACATCCAGAAGAAAATAAGAAAAATGGTCAATATCCATTGTAAAATCAGAAGCCTAGAAATGGAAAAATGAGAATAAGTGGGACTAATTCCAAAAAGTTACCCCCAAAAAAATGGCCCTCTATAAATTGACCTTTCAAAAAAAAAAAAAAAATTCTATTTTTATATAAAATAAATAATCAATGATATTTTAACCCCAAACCCAAACGGAGTTTTCATATTAATTAAAAACTGAATTAAAGTAAATTTTATTACAATTGAAGCGGACAAAATCTTCCTGTAAACTCACACTGGAAATCAAACTTTTATTCAAATTGTGGAGAGGAATATGTACATAAGGTTAAACGATCTTAGAAGGCCATTTGGAAAACATGTTGAAGTCAGATAATTTCATGTTTGATTCAGTTTGACACACAATTGTCAATTGCAAAACAAGGATATTTAAGTGACAAACATCTTAACCTCAGCTTTAGGGTACTCTTTTGGGAAGCCTTTAAAAAAAGTGTCTCCTAGAGAAGGGTTGTGTGTGGCCTTCTACTGATTCTTAGCAGCTATTGGTGCATTAAAATCATAGTTGTATGCCCATTGACCTACTCTTTTTTGCAAGATAGTCTAGGATTGATTTTGTTGATGTATTTACTCATTCTTGACACTTGCTTGGTGAGATGAAATTTCAGTCAGAGTCATTTGACTACTGAGATAGACATTGGGATTGTTCCTCTTGGTTGCTTCTTTCGCCCTTCTATTTCTGGTGAGAATCTCATCTGTTTACTGGAACATTTTTCTCTTCTGGTTTGTTTTTTCTATTGAACTTTCTTTTTGACTTTATCACTAGAGGGGAAAAAATTCCTGTTACTTCCTGCTAAATCTAGTAGTATTTGTACATATCCTTTCTTGTGTTGGCTTTAGATTTGAATATGGAACAAATGTTGCTTGTGCATACTGCATGGCATTTAGACATGGTCAAATTATTATGTTGGTACAACCTTCTATTTTCGCCTTGCATATGAACTTGGCCTGAGAATGTGATTCTGACCTATTTGCTATACTGAACCTATTGCTGCACTATCTTTAATAGATTCAATCTCATATCACTTTGCCATGACTCCAGCCTACATGGTTTACTGCCTTGTGTAAATTAAGAAAATGAAGTGGGGAAAACTCCTTCTCCGATTGTGTCAATTCCCCCTTTCTGGGGCATGCTTTTCTAATTGGATTACAAATTGCTTTCAAGATTCCTAGACAACTAGAGCAATGGAAGCTTGTTAAGTGTATTATTTTAACTGTTTATTTGAATTTGAATACTAAAGTGGTTATTTCCAAGTGCTGAATCCAGAAACCAGGCAATGGTGCAATTCTGTGTGCGTGTGTGTATAGATATATTCATATATATTCAAGATCTAGCTTTCATAGAGCAATTTAGTATATCCTAGGCTAGTCCTACTGTATACATCTTGCAAATTGCTTTCACAAGATTCCTCAGACAACTAGCGCAATGGAAACCTGTTAAGTGTATTATTTTATTAGTTTATTTTAATACTAAAGTGGTTATTTCCAAGTGATGAATCATGAAAACAGGCAATGGTTCAATTTTGTGTCTGTGTGTGTATATATATATATATTTATATAATATTCAAGATCTAGCTTTTATGGAGCAATTTATCTAAGGGTAGTCCTACTGTGCATATCGGAGCAATTTATGAGTTGATTTCTTTTCCCCTAAGCATGATTATTATCCTGCTCATAACTAATATTACCAAAAGAGATGTTATGATCCATGGTGGGCTTTGCTATAAAACTTTTACCCTTCTTAGAAGATCTCCTTTTAAGATTATCTTGATGGAAAAGAAAAGGTCAATCTTGAAAGAATATTTTGGTTAGACATCTGGAGTCTTTGATATAATTTGGGTGCTGATACAAATTTTTGTTTAAATGCTTTCTGTAATACTATATACCATCAGTTATGTACTCGTATGCATCTTAAAATTTGGACTTGGAGGAGTGCATTTGCTTCTAAGTAATATTGTAACTGCCCTTGGACAACCTGAAGATCCATTTAGGAAATTGATGGTGAAAACAAATTTATGCTGAATTTGATCTCTTAGTTGATGTTTATGGCAAAAGCCAAATTATGTGGTAGAAAGGTTTCTTGGTTTAAGTTCATCATGTTCTTGGTGGGGATGAAACATCTATATTTATGACAGTTATCTCTCTTACTCAGACACCGACGCTCGCACAAAATTGCACACTCGTATGGTCACATATTAGACAGACAAAATAGCTTAATGCTTAGATAAGAAATAAACGAAAATTTCTTTGTCAATAAAATATTATAGGCTAGCGTTGATGAGTCACTTTGGATCACTTCATTGAGATTATTCTTGTATTTTTCAAAATTTTTAAAGGCTTTCTAAAATAGTGTCCCTTTCTGTTCTTAGCCTCATATGGGCCTATGTGGGATTGGCATGTGCATGTGTATTTGTGTAATGTTTATTTCCGTATGTGTGTGCTTGTGCAGAGTCATAAATAAATTAGTGATAATCAAGAAAAAATTATTGACTTTATTTTAAATATTTTGTTGATATCTTTGTTGCACTTTTCATGTCATTAATTCTTACATTTTTGAGAACTTTAATCTCTTAGTAACTGATTTAGGATTAGTCTAACACCATATTTAGTCCTGGGAGGGGAAGGGGAAAGGGCTATTTTGTGTGTGTAAATACAGTGAATGTACATGAACAATTCTTTATTTTTGAAAACTGATATTGACGTTGATGGAACCCTCCATGTTTGTCCTCCCTCTTCTTTTACTTCCTAACTAAACAACATAAATCAATCAGAACCATTCAGATTTACTCCCCTTCTAATCTCTCTCACTTTTTGACACAGGACAAGCATGGTAAGGCTTGACATGGAACTTAAGTTAGCTTCGTGGAAGCTGAAAAATTTATAAAATAGAAATCCCAAGGTGTCTTACCAAGGACCCCGAGGAGTCGCACTATAGGGTTTGTTTAGGTGTTGTCTCACATCAAGGAATAGCTTCTCTTAGCCAATTTTCGAAAGCTGAAATCTCTTATTGAATTTTGTATATAAATGTCTACAAAGAACCTCCTTATATATGACTATTAAAAGATCCTAAAACCATGTTGACCTCATAATCATAAATCTCAAAGCAAATAACATAAAGAACTAATTAAAATACTGATACTAAACAAATTATCAAATACTGAACGTGTAGCAAAAGAATCCTAAACTTAATAGGAACCTATCCCAACTCCCATATGGAATACCCGTTTGAAAATCTTAACCTTACAATTTTTGTCTCTACAATACACTTTTAATTCCGAATCACTTTTCCTCCTAGTGAAACAGATAAAAGGTTCCTGCAGTGTGCTTAGCCTCTATGTTTTCTTCACTTACCTTTAAATGGGGATAGCAATCCTCAGCATGAAGTGCTGGCAACCTGAAACTGGAAGTGGCTGGAAATAGAGTTGGTTTTTGTCATTTCATTGCAATTTGTAACCTTGCTATTATGGAATGACTGGACTATTATGTAATTTGTAAATGGTATCATGCTTCCAGAATGTAAACCTTTTAGATCCTCTACTTTTTTGGTGCTAGTTCTGGTTGTCAGTGTGATCCTGTTCCTTTTGATCATGATTATCTGGAACATTAATAGCTTGTTTGGTTCACAATTGTTGAAGAGGAGGGGGGATGAGGTAGCGGCAGAGGCACCTCCCCAAGGGAATTATTTAAATTTACTTCTGTTTTCTTTTGTTTTGGAAGAGAGAAAATAAGTGCTGGAACTGTTATGGAGGGAAGAAGAGAGAGAATTACTTATTGATTTTACTTGTAATCCTTCATTCTTTACTTTATTAAAGCTTTTTATTCTCAAAGTGAGGTCAATGTTATTAGAACTCCAACTTATTTTTTCCCCTCTATTAATCTCTTCATTTTTCATTTTGTGAGTGGAGGAAATACTGTAAATGGAGACAGCTATCAACATTTCCTCCATATTTACCTCCAATGAAAAGATGTAACTATCTAGATTTATTTCCCTTCTCAAGTACTTCAACAAAGCACCCCAACCAAACAAAGTTTAACTGTAAGCTTTTTTGGAAACCTGAATTCAGGACTGTACATAGAAGACCCTTTGAGGGTTGATTGTCATGTGGTTGTAGCTCTAAATGTGTTATCCTTAGGTTTTTGTCTAATCAGAAATGATGGGGGCCTAAGTTGAACAGCTTCTGTGGATAGTGTTTATGGCAACATGGACTATATACTTGAGTTCTAAAATGAAAACTAGTTTGGAATTCATTGATGAGTTGCAAGACATCAAGACTGTGGATGTCTTTTGTGTTAGCGGGAGCTAAATGTGATATGTTTTTTAATACTATGCAGATAATTTTAACCTATGGTGAATCTTATACCCAAATATCTTTCTGTTTTCTATTATGTGTTTTATGAAGTTGCTGGTGCAAAGACCTCGTTTAAAATTTACTCGATAGTGGTAACGGTTGTGCTTGAGAGATGACAAATTCTTAGCTTTGATATCTTGAAGAGTAATATGTGCTATGCCATTTTTCTTTGGACTTTATCTTTGTCCTGGAATTACTGAAACTTCTTTTTTTACTGTTCATATATGTTTCATAGTTTCTATGCCCTTTATTTTTCTTATTTTGGGATGTGACATGTAATTGGTGATTTTCGTTTGATGTCTTGTTTTATTAGTTGAACTCCTCCGTCTCTGGTAGCATTTCTCCTCAATTCTCACCATCTCATCCATTACTTGAAGGACGTCTATCATCTGTTCTTTGCACAATAATTTTTTCAATTGCAGGCCATTCCAAGTCATAGTGCTCGAAGAGCCCTGTTTGAGCACTATGTCAGGACACGTGCTGAAGAAGAGAGAAAGGAAAAGAGAGCAGCTCAGAAAGCCATAATTGAAGGGTTCAAGAAATTACTTGATGAAGCAACAGAGGTTGGATGCCATTATTGTGCTATGAATTTTTACTGAATTTTGCTGTGACATTGTAAGCTGTTTATTGTTCAGGATATTGATCACAACACTGATTATCAATCATTTAAAAGGAAATGGGGTAATGATCTGCGGTTTTTGGCCTTGGAAAGAAAAGAAAGGGAACTTTTATTGAATGAAAGGTATGATTTTGGGCTGTGTCTCACACTTTTTAAAATATTTTGCATAATAGCCATGGTGCTTTCTTTCCCTTGTTCACATATAAGATGTCAAATCTTGTTATAACTGCGACAACTTCCTGATGATTAATTGGTACAAATCAAGATTGTAGTCAACTAATTCTGTACATGTCATTCAAAGTGGTGATTAACCTCTTTACTGGACCATTTTCTGACAAACAAACAACCCAATCTACTCAGTTCATAAGGAGTTTAAGTTGTTTATTTCTTCAACATATGAAGAAACTACACTTCCCTTGGGAACAATCTCAATTATTTTCATTAGACGAATTCTTGTTAGCAAAAAGGGGTTTTTCCTTGAAGGTACTTGTTAAGAATTAAACGTAAGCATCCAAATCACAGGAAAAAAGAATAGTGTAATTTGAAATGATTATAAGGACTGTAAATGTTGAATCCACTGCCTTGAGAATGGTTTTTTGCTTCTGACATCCTTTTTCGGAAAAGTTACTGAGATGACACTTTCGTTTTATAATGAAACTGAAGTCTCTATTAATTTTTTGGCTAAAAATAATTTTCTTGACAAGTTTCCTACTGCCTCATTCCCACCCTAGACATACTAAGGTAAAGGACTCCTCTCCTTCTAGACTCGATTTCTCACTGGGCAGTATAGGCGGATACCCTCTCTCTCTCTTAGAAAAGGGAAACTTAGCTGATTAAATAAGATCTCATTAACTGACTGAACCACCGGCAGCGGTATATTATTGTACAGGTGGGTAATCGCTTTATTTGTAATAAATCTGTGCATTTACTCAAAGTAGGCACTTTTTCATGCTTTGGTAGGTGACCTAAATTCTCTGACAGAATTAAACTTTGGGTTTGGGGGGTGTAAACTTGCATTTTGAAAAAAAAAAAAAAAAAAATCCTAGCCTTATATACCTATAGGTGAGAGATGACGGGAAAGAGGAGAGAGCTAATGTGGAGGGGGTTGGTGGAAGGCTGCTGGTGTCCATATCTTTCAAGTATATACTATCTGCATCCGGAATCTAGAATTAAATGTCTCATTTTGATTTACATGCATTTTAAGAAAATAATTTGACTTAGTTCATATTTTATCTAATATAGGAAATAGGACATTCATTTCTTTATGGAGGGAATATTTTGTATAAAATCAAAAATTTCAATTTGGTACTTACATTAACACAAAAGCATATCTTGATTGATTGACTATCTAATGATATTAGAAGTATTCAAATAGCATTTGCATAGTTTATGAATTTTAATTAATTGTTGTTTAAATTTTGCTTATTTTCTTTTCCAACTTATTTATTGATGCAGTCATCGTCCTTATGGATACACATACAATTTTATGTCGCACCATCTTTTTCTTTTTTCTAAATTATGAAACCTGACACTCATCTTGTGATTACTTTATAATGGACAATTTTAGGAGATGAAATAATTCAATCTCATCTTGATCTTGATCAAGTCTCTCAAAACTTAATCCTCCAAAATGGTGGTTCAGCTTGCTTACTGTTGCTCGAAACTTGTCTTTCATGTGCAGGTCTGAGAGATCAAGTGAAGTAATGATCGTTCAATTTTTTTTTTTTTCAACTTTTATTTCTTTTTATAATTTTAGTATGTGTATTTTTTAAATAAGGGCATTTCACTCCAATTTTATCAGAAGGGACAAGTAACGAGTCATGGTTGCACACTTTTAGCTTCTTATATTTGTATTGGTGTCCCATTGAGCTCTGAAACGTTACTTATTATGATAAATATTACTTCTTATACTCCATGCTCTTTGCTGCCATGTAAGTTGTGAAGCTTGCTCTACTTGCAGGGTCCTTCCTCTTAAAAAAGTTGCTGAAGAGAAGGCTCAGGCTGCTCGCGCAGCAGCTGCATCTAGTTTCAAGGCCATGCTTCTGGAAAAAGGAGATATTACGCCTAATTCACGCTGGTCAAAGGTCTATTAATTATCATCTGATGTTCAACATGTATTTTCTTATGTACTCGTATCTTGTTTCAATAAGATATTTCTTTACGGCTCATATGTGGAGGTTCTGTTTGATAATCTTTAGATAAACTAGTATCTCCTGTCTGTATTGCATGTCACTATGGCTATTTGGCTCCGATTACGAGTTGATCAGATTTTAGATAAGACTGAAGCAAAAGTATGAAAAGATAAATTATATCCTTTTGAAGTTTTCCTCATCATTTCACTTGGTCCTGGTAATTATGTCCTGAATAATCAGTTGGTAACAGGATGTTAGAGAATAATTTGGTTCATTATTACAGATTTAAAATAGTATTATGTTATATGAGATAGCACTAATATGTTTAGAATTGGAAATGGTTAGAAAATTTTCCATGTCCCAGCACATAGAAATTATATTTTGGTTTATTCTGAATGGAAGCATTTAATTTTGACAGTATCTTCTTGTGATCTGCTTAAACTGTTGGTTTCTGATTTTCTGAATGCTTATTTACAACCTGTATTTGCTACTCTGAGGTTCTGAGAATTATTATCTTCTGGCAGGTGAAGGATAATTTAAGGAATGATCCTCGTTATAAGTCCATTAAGCACGAGGATAGGGAGGTGTTGTTTAATCAATACATTTCTGAACTGAAGGCAATTGAAAAGGAGTCAGAACGAGGGTTAAAGGATAAATTTAATGAGGAGGTGTGAGAAATTGCTTTTCATTCTCTTAGGACACGTTGTCTTGTGTGTTTTTTTTATATATTCACTTTTGCATGTTAAATTTTGCAATACAATGACACATTCCACTTTTGAGAAGCTAATCCCATCTCTCAAAACCAAATTATTTTGTTTAAAGCAATGAATATTAACTTCTATGGCCTTTAAACTACTATCAAATGAATGAACTTATCAAGACCAACTAGGAAATGTAGTTATGATTGAGCAAGAAATTGTTTTTTTTTTTTCCCTTGAGTTATGTTGGTGATACATCACTCATGTCAATGTCTTTTAGTAGGCTTGTTACTCTATTTTTCTGAAACCTTTGTTTCTATTGATACTCAGTAAAAAGTTAGGGAAATCTGAACTCTAGTGTAGTCTAGTAATTGGTATTTTATGAGTGCCAAATGGATGGTTGAGTATTTTATGAGTAATGCAACCAGGTTTTTTGAGTATGTAAAGATGAAAATAAATTTAATCTAATAAGCTATTAGTGTTCTCTTCTTTCTTTTTTTTTTCTTTGTTTTTTTATTTTTTTAAAAAAAGATATTTTTATTTAAAGTAAAGCTACCACCCTCATATAAGCATGTAGTATTAAGAAAATTCGATTTAATTTATTTTTATTACCTGTGTAATAGATGAATTTTCTTCATAGTATATAATAAAATATTTTAATACTTTTTAAAGGAAAAAATTACAATATCAGGTTATGTTCATTGAATATAAAATAAAAATATTCCATTAATATATATACATATATATATATATATATATGAAGCCATAAATATTGATAAAAAAAATTTAAATATGAAAGATTATATTCTTGGTTTATTATTTGTGTAATGCAAGAATTTTTTTCGTAAAATATTCTAAATTTATTATTGTAGATTATTTTGGTTAATTCTTAATTTTTGTAACATTGAAAATTAATTATTAAATATTCTTTTAAATTTTTAACCAATCCCCACTTGACACTTGGCAGCTAGCTTAACTAGCTGCCTTACTTTTATATATATTATTAGGATCTGGAAAGGGCCTAAAGGGTTGTGTCTGTAAACTGAAAATAAAAGATTTGGTTTGTTGGCTCAGATTCATAGATTTTAACAGTTGAAGCTCCCTTTACTGATTGGCTTGTGCATCATTTTTTGATTGAAATTTGGGAGATAAAATGTATGCCTATTGCTGGTTTCTTTCTTTATGCAGGTTTCTTTCTTTATGCACGTCTGTATTCTAAACTAGGAAATAAAACTGCAATTGCAAATGAGGCTAAGTTTGGGACGACCCCTGAACTCAATTCTGATGTGAAAATGGATAGACATTTAGAATAGTTGCTGCTCTCTGTTACAAAGTAGAGGACTTTATATGTTGCCTAAAGTGGGCAAATAACTGGAAAACTTAATTGAAGGTCTAAATAAATTTAAAGTACTCCCTGCATCACATTTACTGTTGATTCAGCTGTAAAGTGAAAAATTATAGGGGACAGTTACTGGAAAATTTTGAAGGTATATTGTCTTGAGTCAGCCATGTAAATATACCCTAAAACATGTTTATTTTATTCCTTTCTTTCCTACTGGTTTGGAAGATCGAAATTTTCTATATTTTCAGGAGAAATTGAAAGAAAGAGAACGAGCATTACGGAAGCGGAAAGAGAGAGAAGAGCAAGAAGTTGAAAGAGTGCGACAGAAAGCTCGAAGAAAGGAAGGAGTTGAATCGTATCAAGCTTTACTAGTTGAATCAATTAAGGACCCTCAGGTATTCTTTTCTGCTTTTTTCTTTAATATTTAGCATTCGCTCCACAGAAATGGAACCTTTCTAATATCATAAGTATACCAAGCTCAAAATATCTTGCAATGTATGGAACTTTTTTCAATATGTTCTCTTCTTGGGAATAATGATCTTTTAGGATGTAAATTTATTTATTGCTAATGAAATGGGATACAGTGAGTAGGCCAGGAACCTCCAAGAACTGATAAAGGGGAGATAACTTAGGTTTTCATGTAATAATGAGTACAGCCAAGAATACACACTTTGTTTTATCTTTCTAGATCAAACAAAGTGTGTATTCTTGGCTGTACTCATTATTACATGAAAACCTAAGTTATCTCTCAATATAGAGATTCCCTAGGTTTCACCCTCCTTACCCCTTTGTTTCATAATATAAGTCATTTTGCAAATTTCACAAGCAGTTAGCATCCTTCTTTTCCCACTTTTTCCTTTCTTTTCTATCGTTATTAATTTGTGCTTGGGTCCCTTGTCCTTTGAGAAACTCAATAAATTACCATACTAGTCTTCTTTAACATTAATCAAGACCGCCTAATATTTTCTTAATCTTTGATAAATTCACAAGATGACCTCTATGTGAAAAGGAGGTGTATTTTGCTATTGCTTACCTACTTTAACCATAGTTCTGAAATTAATCAATTACCCGTTGCTATTCAATCCTCTGAATATCGTTGATTGTATGTGTTTCTGGTTTTTTTCTTCTTCTTTTTTATTTATTATTATTTTTTATTGCCTTGATACACTCACATGATGCTTTACATTAAGCTTTTGTTTATTCTCCTCTGCTTCAAAAGTGATACAAAGGTACTTACAACATTCAAGGGTATGTTCATTCTGAATGAAAGAGCAGTTTTTATCACTATCGATTTAAATTAGTTAATGTTACTCTTCAGTGTTTGAACCATGCATGTGCTATTGTGCGTGTTTGAATTATAAAATTAGCTCACTACTTTATTTTAATTGAAATATTTGTTTCTCAATGTGTTCTTCATTTTGTCAAAAGCATTTTTTCTGTTATTTTTTTAAATTTTTAATATTAAGTTTTATCAAAAATTCAAAAATTATTAATTATATTAACCCTTTTCTTGTTTGTTTGTGAGTTATCTTTGTTACTGTATTACCATTACAATTGTGGTGGTGGTGATTTGGTCAAGGGAGAGGATATGGATCCAATAAAAGGCCTTTGCCTTGTAACTTGTCAGGGGTGCTATCTGAGCTACATCTTTACTGCAACTTTTATAACTACTATTAGCTTCTCCCTATGCTTTGGACTCTGTCCTTTCAAGTTCCAAAATGAGCTCCATTTTTTATCCCCTCTGTATCTCAAATGGTGGTTTCATTAGCAATTAAAGAAAAGGGATAAATAAAACTTTGCACTCATGAATGTCAGTTCAACGTTTATGGGTACATGAGTACTCTGTATAGCCTAAAAAGTATAGTTGAAGACTCCATGGTACCATGATGCTGACATAGCCTTTGTTTGCTTGTTAAATATTAATACAGAACCAGATAGTGTAGATGGAAAAAAGAATTGCACCCAAAGTGGGAAAGCACTTTTTAAGCATACTTCCTCGAGCTACTTTATGTCCAGCTTTTCTGGAATGCACAACATAAATGAGCATGAATTCCTATAACGAATCCCCTGGTGCTCATTAGGGACTGAGTGAAATTATCAATAGCCAAAATTGGTATAGTCTTTGTAGGTATCATCTGGTTTCCTATTATTTGTTCACCTTTTATTTGCTTAAAGCTTTCAAGTTCATGAGCTATGAGAATCTGTATGATATAGTTTTTAGCCATATCAGTTTTTCGTGGTCTTTATGTTTAAAGGATTTTGTTGACTGCAACAACCTTGATTTCAATTTAGATTCTCATGGTTGCAACATCATATTTCTCTTTTTCTCTGAAGTGATACAAGGACGAACGTGATTTTTTTTTCTTGTGGTATTATTATTATTATCTTTGTGGTGGTGGTGGAATGTGTGCATTCAGTTTGCACCGTTCTTGAAATAGAAGTGAGTAGATTTTGTCTTGGATGGAAAGAATACCCTCTTTCCTCTCCCCTGTTCTCTGCATCACTTGACTGGATCTCGTGAATTTTTTATGTTTCCAGTTACTCTTCTTCTTTAATAGGGGAAAACTGGATGCTATCCATGTAGAAATAGCTTTAAAAATTTTCTTCAATTATTATCTTTAAATGTCTTCAATTGGACATCTTTGAAATTATGATTACTATTATTTTTCTTGGCATCTAGGCTAGTTGGACTGAGTCAAAATCTAAATTGGAGAAGGATCCTCAAGGACGTGCTGCTAATCCTAATCTTGATCAATCTGATTTGGAAAAGCTTTTCCGAGAACATGTTAAAACATTGCAGGAGGTATGTGTACCTTACTGTTACTTTGATGCATGGCCTCAATCGTTCAATTTCTTTTTTAAGTTTTCCAATTTCCATTAAAAATCTACAAAAGAGGTTTTTAGTAATAAAGTTGGAAACCTTTTTTTTCCTTCCTGTATGCACATGCTTTGCTGCCTTACTTCTCTTCCGAACTCTATTTGTGAAATTGTTGGTTGGCATTGATCATTCGTGCACCTATCTTTCTGTTGAAAAGAGGAAATTTGATAATAGTTCTGCCTTTGTCAAACAAAGGTTATTATCAAAGTAAGACTTTGCAGCTAATCATGTGTACTATTTCTAGATGGTATTGACATTTACTCTTCAGTGTTCTTGTCCATATGATGCTGGAACTTTGGTAGAACCTATCATTTGTTATCCGTAAAATTTGATAGAGGTGGTTGTGCCTGTCTGCTGGACCAAACAACTATATTCTTGCTCTTCAATCTCCATTAACATTTCATTTTCCTATTTAAACATCGTAAGTTTTTCTTTGCTTTCTGACTTCATTTGGGCTTATTTATAGAGGTGCTCATCCGAATTCAGAGCTCTGTTGGCTGAGGTTATAACATTAGAAGCTGCAGCTCGAGAAACAGAAGACGGCAAAACGGTTCTTACATCATGGTCAACTGCCAAACTACTCCTGAAGTCTGATCCTCGCTATACGAAGATGCCAAGAAAAGAAAGGGAATCCTTGTGGCGTCGACATGTTGAGGAGATTCAGAGAAGAAAAAAGACTGCACCTGATCAAGAAATAGACAAACACAAGGAGGCAAAGAACAGAAATTCTGTTGACTCCACAAAACATTTATCAGGATCGAGGCGAACTCATGATAGAAGATAGTATTTTCACCCCAAATCATGACATGAAGAAGATGGCTCGCAGTCTCCTGGCAACATCAATCGGACATAAAAGTAATGCAAGGGCCTGCGCTCTTTTGTTGGAATGGTTTTGGTTACACTGTTGTCCACCACATATCCGGTATGTTGGGGTACGGATAATGTTTTCTTTTGACGTTCTTTACCTCGAGATCTTCTTTCTTCTTGTGCTGCTGATTCTCTTGCTGTGTCAAGTAGGATGCTTTTTGTCATTAATAAGTAGGGAACATGTAGCTTTTAACCATCTCCTGATTTTTAATTAGTGGGATTTAGAGTGCAAATCTGTCCATTTCGGTTCGAGGAGAATTTGAATTAACGTTGCATGCTACCCAGAATTCTGAAAACACTCAAGTTAGAGGAGGGATATTGATAACTATACTTCTCATATGATGCTACTTTTGAGTATCATTTTCCATTTTTGGAAACCAAACTTTCTTATTTTCAGTTACAGGGAGTCTTCAGTCCCGCCCCCATCGGTGCCAAATGGACGTATCAGTATTTTATGCGTAATGCAACCAAATTTTATATGTATGTAAACATGGAAATAAATTTAATGTAACCAAACCACTTGACACTCGACAGCTAGTTAAGTTAGCTGTGTAAATTTTATATATATTAGGATTATGATAAAAACCTGAGCAATAGCGGGAAGTCATTAATTCTTATCGTATAAAGTACAAGAAAATAACATTAAATCTAAAAATATAATTATGAAAAAGTAATCTGACATGTCATTTACTATTTGTTCATATTAATATATTTTTTAAAAATAAAAATTAAGAAATACTAAGTGTAATTTTCAATTCTTTTTTAGATAAGTTCAATTAATTAAATTTGGTATGGTTTATTATATATATTTTTAAATTATATTGGGTGTTAAGTCTATATTTTTGAATCGTTATATTTTAAAATGATATTTAATAATGTAGTATCGTTGTTGGTCTGTTCTTGAAACAAAGAAGTTTTTTTTATTTAATTGGTATTTAAATGATAATTTTTCACTAAAAAAATATAATTTTCCTTCTATGTATAATAAAATTAAAAACAAAAGTATAGTTAAAAAATAATTCATTATGTCATCCGCAATTTGCCCAAATTATCATCTTTAAAAAATTCAAATATCAAAAAAAGAAAAAAAAACACTAAATACATTTTGTTATTATCAATACTAATTTTTCAAAATTTCTATTTATATATATTAATTTTAAAAAATGTTGAAAATTACATATTTAGTTTAATCAATATCTAATTAATTAATTTGTATTAATTTGTACGTCGAGAGTAGGTGTGATGCTATTGGTTATCTTTCTGGAGAGGGGTATAAGGAGGGTTAGGGAAGGGGCAAGTGTAAAAAAAAATCAATTTAAAGAAAATAATAATTTGTATTAATTTATCTAATTTAAAAAATTTTTAATTCAAACACTTGAATCATCACTATTATTACGTATAATTTTAACCTGTGATTTATTATTTATTTATAAATTATAATATATGCGAAATTCTATGCTTTTTTCCATTATATTTAAAAGTATTTTTTAATAATTATCATTTTACCAAAATAATTTCATGGACTTTTATTTATTCTTATAAATTGAACTAATTGAATGCCTTTTGAATTAGATATATTATCACCATTGTATTATGTAAATAAATAGTTAAGAATTTGATGAGATTTTATAATAAACTTTTGTCTAAATTATTTTAGTCGGGAGATAATTAGAATTAGAATTTATAATTAAATATTTATTTAATTTAAAATATTATTATAATTTATTTTGTAAACGCATGGGTAATAAAATATGAAGAATCTATTTTAGAAGAAGAAAGAAACTAACGATGCATTGTAAATGGAAAGATAATATTTTTTAAAAAATAAATGGATAAAGCTGTGATTATTCTTTTCCTTCAACTTTCAATAAGTAAGATTTCAAAGGATCCAAAACACCCCCTTTTTTTTGCATCCAAAATTCTTTTCAGCTTCCATTTTCTAGATAGATAGATTTCAATTATTTTAAGAAGGTATTATTGTACATTTCAAACTCAACCTTCGACCTTTTAAAAACTTTGGTTCTTAATCCTTTTTTGTTTTTTTTTTTGACCTTCTTCATCATTAAATAATTTTTTTTTTTTGGGATATTTTGGTCCTTTTGGAAAAACTTTTTTCAAAATTTTTTTTTTAGATGTTCAAGCACATTCCAATGAAGTGATAAAGTATAATGACAATAATGCTTTTTCTATTTTGGTCAGATCTTCATCAACTTCAAAATCTAGTGATTTTTTTGAAAAATTCTGTCAAAAGGATCAAGATATGCAATAAAAAATTATTTAGGGATGAAAAAGGATAAAAAAAAAAATGTCTAGGGCTAAAACTTTCAAAAGGTGAAAGACTGAATTTCAAAATATACAATAACTTTTTTAAGAAATAAGATATCTAATAAAAAATTATTTAGGGATGAAAAAGGACAAAAAAAAAAAAAGGGGGTCAAGGAGTAAAGCTTTCAAAAGATGAAAGATTGAATCTGAAATATACAATAACTTTTTTAAAAAATAAGATATTCAATTTTAAATGATTTAAAATAAAAATAGGCATATTTAATTTTATATTATTGCTTTTAGTTTTTAATATATATATTTTTTGCTATGTAAACTTGGTCCTAATTTTCTTTTTAAGTCTTTACGGGCTTTATTGTTTGTCCATTTAACCTTAATTCTGTGAAAATTAGCTAGAGTTAACATTTTCAATGTAAAATGTGTATATAATTAGAAATGGAAACTCAATTTTATAATTTCTTTTGTTAAAAAAAAAACCAAAAATATTTTATATAATTTCCTTTTCACAGGAATTGAGAAAAATGTAAATGTCCCATTTCTTTTGGGGTTAACTACAAAAATTAGCATGATAATGAAAAAATTAACAATATCATTGGGTTGAATATAATATGTTAAAATTTTTATCTGTACTTTTATACATAAAACTTCTAGTTAGATAAATTTTTAATGGAATATAATATTTAATTTTTATAATTCTTTTATTATATTTGAGTAATTTGGTTGGATTAATCATTGATGTTTTGTGACTCATGTCCAAGCTAAATGGTAAAAAATACTTAATTATTTGTGAAGCTGGTTGTAGTCGATTAAGATAATTTTATCATCAATAATAATAGACGTATTAGTGTCGTTTATAAGTATTGTCTTATTTTTTCAAATAAATATTTATTATTTTATTATGGGATGTCTAAAATCAAATACTATCTATTTTTATAAATATACATTATTTTAATATTTTAATTTAAAATTTATTAATAACCTCTTCAAATCTATAATTGTAAATTTTATTATAAATCCGATCTATTAGATCACGTTATTTATATTGAGTAACATAAATTTCACAAAATACAAGAAAATGTGCAATAAAAATATAAAAAATACTTCTTAATTTGATATGACTGTCTGCATGGGATATGGATCAGCTCATGTCAGAATTTTCCAGCTAGAGTATTTAGTATTTAAAAGGATATTTTGGTAACTTAAGAGCATTGGAGTTCTAAGTGTTCTTTTGAGAATAAAGTAAATTATTTGATCCTTCGCCCAGCTCATCAGCCGCCGAAAGCAAATTACTCATCGGCTCATAGAGGATTGATTGAACACATTATTCAACACCTTCCACAGCCTGCCCTCATCTTCTCCTCTGCGCTTGTCATCGCCGGTGCCACTTGCACCGCCGTCGTTGTCCGCAATCACCGTAGCTATTGATTCTTCTGTTTTCTTCGGTGCTGCCTACTTGAAGTTCTGAGGCTTTTACTGGTACTTTGAAATAATTTCCGTTCACTCCATTTCAGTTTTCATTTTATATTAATGCACCCTCTCCAATAAAAAAAAAGGAGTTCGGATAATTGTGGGGGACATGCATTTTTCTCAATTCGTCTTGTTTGACAGATTTTTAAGCTTTCTTGTCTTTATTCATATAAAATTGAATTCAAGATCTGTCATTTTAAATTTAGTGAGTAGTTGTTAAAAAATTTAACCATGGTTTAGTTGGATTATGCCAAATTTGTAATCTCCAAATTTATACATTTAGAAGTGATGAGTATGTATAAAAGCTTTCCATGATGACTCGTTGCTGGATGTGAAGTTGAGCAGGAAATTGAATTATTCAGCCAATCGGATGGCTTCTGAAGCCCCAAATAGCGAGGCTTCCAACGACCCTGAAGTAGTTGATAATGATGTCGAAACAGAACAAGTAGTGAGCCCTTGGGAGGTTTCTGGAAAAGACGGTGGTAAAATTGATTATGACAAACTAATAGACAAATTTGGTTGTCAAAGACTGGATAATTCATTAATTGATCGCGTGCAACAGCTGACCAATCGTCCTCCCCATGTTTTCCTCCGCCGTGGTGTCTTCTTTGCTCATCGAGATTTTAGTGACATTCTTGATGCATATGAGAAAGGAGAAAAGTTTTATTTATACACAGGTCGTGGACCTTCTTCAGAAGCCTTGCACCTTGGTCATCTTATCCCCTTTATGTTCACCAGGTTTATCATGTCATTTGTTACTGCTTTATTAATATTTAAATTCTTTATCTAATACAATTTTATTTGTTTTTGTTAATAGATGTTTTCTGAAAGTTAATATTATACCAGTAGTGATTCTGTTGATTATTTTTAACTTTTGCAACTATACTCACTGTGTAAATAGTGTCGGAAATATTTGGCACTCGAATTTGTCTTGGTAATATGTTCAGATATTTTTTAATTGTGTACCTAAATAATACTTTGTCACCGTGTAATTTTAGAACTAAAGGCATCTATGTTGATACTCCTCTTAGAAACATTTTATCTCTTTAACATGAACATAAGGTGTTTAGTACCTTAATCAATAACACGGAAAAGTTACTGCCATTGTAAAACAAATAACTGTCAATCTAAAATTATTCCTTGACTGTTCCTGCTCTATTGCTTCTATTTTAGATTTCCCCCATGATGGGCTTCATAGGACTGGGGTTCAGCGTGTGGTCCATTTGCTGATTCCCTCTTTTAACCCACTATCTCCAGCATTACATTCCCTTATAATTGCGGCCTTGTCCTCAAGGCTGAGATGATGAATTGGCTAATCATTTTCCTCCAATATTTGCCCCTTCTCATTGACCATTTCATCTTTTTGAACACAGCAGCGTAACTTGCTTCTCAGACCACTGGTGTAATGGATGGAATTCTTCTCCACACCTAAAACACAATCCTTGGATTTACTACCTGTTGGCATGTTTGATGTGACTCAATTTATTTTAGAAAAGTGTGTGTTTGTATAGGATATTATAAATTTTAGATTGATAGGGTATCTTAGATTGATTGATTTGGGAACTACTTTTAGAATCCTAACTTGTATATATGCATGTAACTCTTTGAGAAATTCTTCTCTTAAAATCTTCACTACCTTTATTGTTGATAGGAGAATGGTCTAATGCCACGGGATTTTTCCCCACAGCAATCCCTATCCTCTTCTTCTTAGACATTCCAACTGATTCCAAATGGTTAGTCCAGTTTTGTGAAAACAAAGCTGTTGCACTCAAGGTCTTGTTCTTTCAAAATGGAAGTCTCGTGCCAATAGATTCTCTTTGATTCATATTGCTCCTCGAGCAACTTGAAGCATAGGAGTGACAGCTTCCTCAACTGTTTCTTCTTTTTGAACCCGAAATATAATGCTCAGTCTTGCCGTCCACTTCTTCATTGGCAATCTTTGCCTCCTTATATCAGGCTGAATGCCTGCTATAGCATGTGCTAATATCATCAACTGCAGACAACTGTGATGAAATTAACCCACATGCTGCTCTCCAGGTATACTGTTACTTGTTGGGAAATTAATTCAAAGTCTTCAATAAAGTGCTTGGATCTGCCAATTATTAAAAGGGTTGTGATACTTCCTGTCTCCATAGCTTCAAGTATCCAGCAGTTTATACCAAATGATAGAGAACTGTAGAATTAGAATGCAATAACAGAAGAATCAACGGCTTACACTTTTATTCAAAAGTACAAGTACAAACAAAAGATAAAATGCAGTCACAAGACAAAACAAGTGCCAAGGCTTCTCATTGAAAACTCCCGGTCAAACTGCACACAAGAAACTCCAGAGCTCCCCCAACTTCACATACTAACTTATAATCCTACCACTACAAAAGTACTGTAAAATAAATGAATGTCAATCTAAACTTGTTCCTCTTTTTGAGCATCTTTTCCATATGATGCATCCCTCTGCAAATCCACTATCCCTATTGGTTAAGCATGGCCATATTAGAAAAACTAGTGCTTATTCTAGAGTGTTGTATTCTATCCGTCTTGTTTGTTAAGTTATATAAATTTCGTGTGATACCAGGTATTTGCAGGATGCTTTCAAAGTGCCACTTGTAATACAATTGACTGATGATGAGAAGTTCTTGTGGAAGAATCTGACAGTCGAGGAGAGCCAAAGACTTGCTAGAGAGAATGCTAAAGATATCATTGCTTGTGGATTTGATGTTTCTAAGACCTTTATCTTCTCTGATTTCAATTTTGTTGGCGGGTATTTTCTTTAACTTTATTCTACTTATCTTCTTCAGTCTTTGATATGGTCTTTTTTGTTTTATTTCCAATAATTAACTTCCCAGATTTGGTTGCATGAAAATTTTTTTTCATTGGTATCATTGGATATTAAGATATATAAAAGGTAAGTTTGAGTGGTGTTGATGTACTACTGCTTTTTCATTGTGATTGCCATTGAATTATGTTTTCCTGATTTTTCTTTGTCATAGTATTCATTACAATTTATGCTTATTAATTTACCACTGCCCTTAGTTCCCCTTCCATCCACCCCCTCCCTTCCCCCCCAAAAAAGGATTAAATATACAGAAACAAAGAACAAATGAAGGAAAGTCTAGGTTTTAACACATTCTTGAGATTTATTATGTTAAAAGATTTTCTTTCATTTCTATTTACTTTTTACCCCTTTTTGGTCCTTCTGTTGTTTTAACATGCATGCATCCTTTACACGCTTGCCATTGTTCCATTTGTTTGATTCAATAATTTTCCATGTAGTGCCTTCTACAAGAACATGATAAAGGTTGCGAAGTGTGTCACATACAACAAGGTATGTTTCAGTATTACAAAGACATTAATGAGCTGAAATGTTTCTGTATATATTTGGAAATGCAGAAAGGTCATTGATCACATGCCTAGACCTCCTGATAATTTTGTGTTGTCAGGTTGTAGGCATCTTTGGTTTTACTGGTGAAGACCACATCGGGAAGATTAGTTTCCCCCCTGTACAGGTAAAGGCTTTCTCTTTTGCAACAGGACTTCATCTAGTGCCAAGAATAGTGTGGTTATAGCAGTGATCAAACTATGGTTCCTATAGTTTCTTGCTTTTATTGTTGTCAGTGGTAGATCCAGGCCCCCAAGGTTAGGAGGGGCACTACTTATTCATAATTTTTCTTTTAAATAATATCTCCTTACTTTATCTTAATTATTAGGATGACAATATAAATTTTTATGTCTCAATTTTGAATCTAAAGGAAGCCTATCTAGGTTTGTATGTAGTTTTGAACTATTTTGTGTACCATTAGGGAATTGTTTTCTTTTAAAAAAATTATTCTACAAAATACAAGAGAATTTTTTTATTTCAATGCAAAAACCAAACAAATAATTCATTAGATTAAAAACAAAAATCATCAAAAGACTAAGTCCTAATAATTTATAATTTTAATGCTGAAATGTATCAAAATAAGTCACAGATATTAGTAAAAAAAAAAAAATCTTACCAAACAATCTTGAATTGTGGTGTGTTTTTGATTTTTGAAATTGATGGGGAAAAAAAATTGTTTCTCAAATATGTCTTTTTTAAAGTAGTGTTATGAATATATATAATTTTTGTAAAGTTTCTTGGGTCAAATAAAAGAGATGTAAGCAAAAATTGAGAAACTAAAAAGTTTCTCTTCTTTTTTTTAAGATTTATTTCTAAAAGGAAATATTTTATATTATTTTTAAAAATAAGCACAAAAGAATTTTTTAAGACGGGCAAAAGCTATTAAATAAATATATATAACCAAAATTATAGTAGTAACTAGGAAAAAATAAAATTCCAGGCCCACCCTTGAGATAATGTGAATTCGCCACTGATTGTTGTTCTACATGTCTTACATATCCGTTGTTGTTAGGCTTGAGTAATTTTATTTCTTTCTTTGTCCTGTGGTTCTTGTGAAATTCTGAACAACGGTAATCTGTAGGATATTTTTAGGACTTGAGAACAAATGATGAGTATATATATATGTTTTGGGTATTGATGAAAGTTATCGATGTACAATCACCTTTCTGACAGCAATTATTTAAGAATTGGATGTCATATGCGTTTTTAGCTTCTCTAGAACATGCTAAACTTCTTCAAGCTCTTTCTGCATATAGTTTTTTGTTTACCTTTTTCTTTTCCTTCTTTCTCTTTGAAAGAAAAAAGGAAAAGAAATAAAAATTTAGAATTGGATTATTGCAGGCTGTTCCTTCTTTTCCAAGTTCATTTCCACATCTCTTCAGTGGTAAAGAAAATCTCCGTTGCCTAATTCCTTGTGCCATTGATCAGGTTTGTTCTCATTTCCATTGAAATGCCTTTCATGTTTAACAATATACTTTTGAATGGCATTCTTATTAGAGGAGTATTGGAACTTTACAGCACATTAGGGTTAGTCTTTTTTTTTTTTCCAAACTTTTCTATTATTCATTCTTTAATTCAAAACTTTTTGCCTTGAAAGTTTACAATTCAAATTTAATTCCTCCTCCAAATTTTGCACATGGGCTCCACATATTTGAATAAAAATAGACTTTATTAATTTTTTATCCTCAAATGATATTTTTGAACAATCAATTAACAATATAGTACCCACTTTAAGTCAAATCAAATATGTAAACGCAACATTCATTATCCAATTAAAATACATTTCGTATTTTCACTTTCAAAATTACAGCAAAACTTTCTCTCTAAAATCTAGTCCAATACACCATTTAATTTCTAGACTTGGCCTCAACAAGATTAAACTTTCCATGGACATTGATTTTTGTGCCTTATCTACTTAAAAAATTAATTCTTGGACGTGCTTGTCAGATTTCTATTTCTTCATGAATTTTTCTTAGGAAGTTGGGTTCATCAAAGACTTGCTCCTTTTGGGTTCAGACTTCTTTTCAGTTTCCATGTCAGAAATTTGTTGTTTGCCTTCACGCTTTCTATTCATTTCCTTATCTTCTTGTAATGGGGTTTGTTGCTGATATTAACTCTAGTTTATGATTGCCCTTTTATATACTCTTCCTGTATTATATAGTTTTAGCCATAAAATCCACCAACTTGTAAAGGAAATAAGATATGAATGCTTAAAAAGGGTTCAAATTGTAATCTGGCATCTGAAATGAAACACAACTAACCTTTAACAGTGTATTTATCTGGAGGATTTGAAATGGCTCGGTGAAGGGGTTTGTTGTTTTAATAATCTCTTTTTTTTTATTTATTTATTTTTATGTTGCTATATTATATCTTCATTAAATTTTAGCCATTCCATAAGCACATTGTATGATGGATTTTCTGGACACAGAGTTTTATGGAGCTCTAGCACTGTGATGTCATCTTTTCCAACCAAAATGTGTCATCTGTGCACTTTTGTTAGACATGTCAGGGCGACTGGGAATCTAGTGGCTGATATTTGTTATGTAAACACAATGCAACTCCAGATTATCTATTTTTCCTTTAATCTTGAATTTGGAGAATGCTGATAATTTCTTTCTTGATTTCATATATTCTGGATGTTTGCTAGTCCCTGTTAAGTCATTTCAAGTTTTTCTCAATTAAATCATATGCCAGTTGTGGCCAATTTTTGTTTGTTTTCCTTGTGGGCATTAATGTTCTGAACGTTTCCAGGATCCTTACTTCCGGATGACACGAGATGTTGCTCCTCGTTTGGGTTATCATAAGCCTTCCTTGATCGAATCATCCTTTTTTCCTGCCCTTCAGGTGGATTTCATAACTTTGAATCTGGTTCTTATGTTTGTAATTATTACATCTGGTATTTGTTATTCAAGTCAAACTTGTAGTGTCTTTATTTACCTTTTACTTCAATAGTTCACAATTTTACTAATTGTTGTTAGAGTAATGTAACCTAAGAGGCTATTCATTGTTAGAGTTTTGTGTCTTAAGGAAGGCTATTCTGAATGGGTTTTGTGTTGTCTGGTGCCACTTTTTGGACTATTTAACCCTTGTGAACTTAATGCTGAGTAGGATTTTTCTTTATTTTCCACTTAGTGCAACAAGGATATTCATTTCTAAGAAAAAGAAAGTATAAAAGATCTAGAATGGTGTAATAGCTTGCTTGCTATTATTGGGGCTCTGTGTCTTACTTTCTACTCCATTGAGGTATGCTGACCAGTGGATTCAGTGTGTACCACTGCACTCCCTTAAGAAAGTTGAAAGAGACTATTTTATAGTTCTCAACTTGACAGGGGAAAAGAAAACAAGAATAGTAGTTAGAGCAACTATAGTTGTTTGTTTATTTATAAATGTAACCATTTAGTGCAGACCTTGAGTTCTAAGCCCCGAGTTTCATTTGCAGTTTTGTGAATTGTGAATGAAAATTCCTAATTTCGGTCTTTTGGACATTTCTTTTTTAGCATTTGCTTCCTGCTTTTATGGTGTTTGATATTTTGTTCATGAGATGGAAGTTCATTCTTTTGAAACTGGATATTTGTAGGGAGAGTCAGGGAAAATGTCTGCCAGTGATCCAAATTCAGCAATATATGTGACTGATACCGCTAAGGATATTAAAAACAAGGTTTGTATTGAAGTTCTTTTGGATCTGAGGCTCTTATATTGTAAATTCGTCACATAAAACAGATGATGCCTTTGGTTCCTAGTTTCTTTTACCCATGTTGGGACAAATAAAAGTTGTGTGCCTCTCACAGAATTGAAATGCCTTGAGCATAGATGGATAAATCTCATTATTCCTTTTCACATCTCCTGCTCTATGTTTTGGTATTCAAGCAAGCTGTTTTTCTTGTTCTCGAAGTTCAACTTTGACAGTCTCATGTTTGCTGGTTTAGAGGTAATCTTGGAGAGGAGGCTGATCCCTAATCCTTGACATGCACCTAATGTTCCCACCTTCCTCTACAAAATAATTTGTTCATGGTGGTGTTTGGAGTCAACATATCTTGTTCAGAAATTTTGTCCTGTGTTTTTGCAAAACTTGATCTGATATTTTCATTGAGTTGTCTTACTCTGTTTCTGATTGCATAATGAGCCATCATACATGCAATATGAATTTTGAAGGTCCAGCCTCATGGAAGTTCAAGAAGTCACTGTAGTTATGGACTGGTATAATGCATGTGGTGTTATATTTTAGTAGATATAATCCATGAAGACTAGTTTAGTTTAAATTTATTTTTCATAAGTCCTCTCTCTCTCTCTCTCTCTTTTGTCATCTCTCCTTTTCTTTCGTGGATGGTTGGAGCCCTTAGCTCCAGATTCCAACACTTAGATTGATCTCCTCAAGTGTCAGTTTTGAATCTTCTAGGGAGTTTACTTGAGTTCCAACTTTTACACCAGTATCTCCAAAATTCTCCTCAAGTGTCATACGACTGGTAGCAGATTGTATTTCATATGACAACTGATGTTCCCGTTGGATGTCTGTCCCCCAATTTTATGACATTTCTTTTCTATTAACTTTTGTAAAGTCATCCTCTCGGAGTTGTTAAAAAATTTAGGGTGTTTGTTTCAATGATTGACGCAGCAAAGTGGTCATTTTGCTATATGTAAATGGAATTTGATGTTCCAATAAAGATAGTTGCATGAGTAACTGCTATAAAATAAAGATTAAATCATGAAGAATACCTAGCTATAATGCCTGAAAATGTCCTTAGGAAACATGGTGGTAATACTTATAAGAAAATGTAAATGTCGTCTTTGGCAAACCTGATCTTGTTCAAGTTCCTCCCTGACAAGTGAAAGATTTTGTATCTTGTTTATCAACTTATATCCCAATTTTAAATGTAGGTGGTTTAATCTAGCTAGGGCTGTGTTAGTTTGCCTTGCCAATGAGCCAAGCCCAACTGTGTGCAATAGAGTGTACCTCTAGGGCATTAAAGGACATCACTTTAATTTTAACAGGTGAGCATTTAATTTAATTTCTTCTTGGGTGTCTTGTTTGTCATTGAACTTGAAGATATTGAAGGGCATTAGCATAACACAACTGGAAGGAATAATGCTTGAATAATATGTGTTAACTCTTTTTGCAGTATTGGATATCAGAGTACATCTGCTTGGTTTTGTATCAAATTATTTCTGAAGCTGGGTTTTCTAAATGGCTCTTCTTAAATGGAAGGACTTGTACCACAAATGATGCTCGTAATTTTATAATATAATTATTGTCTGATATATCTTGACTTAGGGAGGGGCAGTGTTTTTATCAGAAACTGTTGACCTGTTATGTCTTGAGTGCAAGGTCCAATTCTGAGTTCTTTGGTCATGAATGTTTTTGGTTTTCCTTGCTGTTAGCATGTACTAAACTCCATATCAGTTATGTTTTATTAGAAGTATATTAGGATCACTCTTTTTAAGTGCATGAGATGGAAAATCAAGTGATTGTAACTCTTTTAAGTATAATATTGATGAAATCCCATGAACGTGTTCACTGATCACTTCTTTCAAAATTCTAAATTGCACAGATAAACAAGTATGCGTTCTCCGGGGGTCAAGATACAAAAGAGAAACAAATGATGTACGGTGCAAACCTTGAGGTACCAAAGATTTTGGAACTATGCTTGAAAGTAAATTAATGCATGCATATATATTCTTGTCTGTCTCTCACATGATACTGGCACACATTTTTTTGTAAGTTTTAGCGGCCAAAACATGAAATTCTTCAATTTTGTATTTTCAGTGAAATCTTGTAAATTCAACATTTGGGGTTCTAACATTCTATATAATATACCTTTGACCCCCTCTTCTTCTTTTGACCTGATTCAGGTTGATATACCGATTAAGTATCTGGGTTTCTTTTTGGATGATGATGCTGAGTATGAATACATACGGAAGGTTAGCTAATTTTCTACTTATGTTGGGTACTAGTTATAAAGTTTGTTTCTATTTTCTGCATCAGTTACTTATTGCCAGCAAATGTCAATGTATTCTTCCAGGAATATGGAGCAGGACGTATGCTGACAGGTGATGTCAAGAAGCGCCTAATTGAAGTTTTAACTGAGCTCGTTGAAAGGCATAGAAGGGCTCGTGCTGCTGTGACTGATGAGGTAACTCATTGATGCCTTTTCATTAAGCATTGCCAGCATATTGATCTGAAAGGTTCCTCATTCAACAGAGCATAGTTTCAGTGCCAGAATTTAAGAATTTGGGGATAAAATATTTTATATTTTTTCTTAAATTGCATTGGTTTCATATAATGACAGCATCAAATTGTTATTCATCCGTATTTTTTGCATCTTCAAGCTAAAGAAATGAATTTCATAATCCACAAATTACTCTACCCTTCTCCAAGTTTAGGATTGCAAACCCAAATCCTACTTCACCTCTAACTTGTTATCCTTCTTTTCCCCTTTTCTGTTTTCCTTCTTGTCTCATCCTTCTTTTCCCCTTTTCTGTTTTCCTTCTTGTCTCCTTATGATCTGCCCTACTGCTCCAACTCAGTGCTGTGTCATCACCTTCAATTTCCATTTTGACAGACAACATTATCCCCATAGGAGTTATATCTATGCATTATGAATTTGATCACATCCATCCATGAATAAAATAGAAAATTGTTCAAAGTAGACAAGTCCCCTGGTTGCTGAGATCTAATTGCCTCTTCTAGTTTGGTTTTGCTGATTTCTACTCTAAATGTGAGTAAAAACAAGGCAATGGTAGTGAAATTTAAGCAAGTTGGAATAAATGGCAATGTAAGCAAAAAAAGGTGCACTATGTATGGCCATTAAGGCCAAGGGCAAAGAATCCAGGGAAAGAGCCTAAATCTCTGGTACAATGATTTGAAATGGAATAGGAATTTTGTACTTTGAATGAATTT
Source organism: Parsonsia alboflavescens (assembly GCA_028571225.1). Classification (NCBI taxonomy): domain Eukaryota; kingdom Viridiplantae; phylum Streptophyta; class Magnoliopsida; order Gentianales; family Apocynaceae; genus Parsonsia; species Parsonsia alboflavescens. Next base: position 8,935,956 of record JAOXNR010000013.1, read on the forward strand.
TACAATAGAATATATATAAGAAACCTAAGCTTAGTCCTCGGAGTCTCGGACATCCATTGATTCATTTGTTCAGATCCCGTGATTTATGGGACATCCTATCATAGTGAGAAATATAGCTAGATATGTCTATTTAGAAATTATATTCTGATACCTAAGAAAAAAAAATATTCCTAGGATAACATGCTGATCCAATACAATTCTCCCACAAAAAATAGTAGTTGCTGCGCATGGCCAAGGAAAGTGGGGGAGGGAAGGGCAAGAAGAATGGTGGTGGTGGTGTCTGTCACATAGACAACTGAATGCGTATGGTTATAGAATTCATATCATATGCATTCTATATCAACGAATTTGGTCTTTTGACCAGTGGGCTACTGCCGAGCATATGGAACCTGGCTGGACTTTGGAATTTCTTAGAGACAAAATATCTTACTTGGTAGCCTAGTCTAGCTTATTGTTTCAATGGTTCTTAAGGCACGTGCTGGACATGGAATTGTTATCTATTGTACAAAGATTTAATGATACAAAAGAGTGGTATGTTAGTTCTTAAAGCTTTCTGGCAGAGAGGACATGGTCAGCTCGAGGAGGGAAACTTGTGACTTGGTTCTTAGTGCTCTCTCTTTCCCCAGCCCAAATCCAATGGTTTTTAAATTAATTCTTCATCATTGGATATGTTACATTCTTCCTGTCTTGAATGATAAAATGTAGTCAAATCTTTTTATCCAATATTGGTGTTTATAAGATCATATTATATGAAGTAACCGTGGAAGATGTAAGCGACGAGAAACTACTATGCTAACCTTGGAGAACACTTGGATTCATGCTTTCAAGCTCCCGTAATAGATTTTGATTACTAGCCACTTCCTATATTAGTTTCCTTTCATAGCTCATTTGATTAATAGCCACTTCCTCTATCTGTTAATTTAGTTGATTGGCAGCTAGTTTGAGAAGGGAGAGAAACGAAGAAAGACAAGCAAAGTGGGAAGAAGGGAAATAGAGTTTTCTTGTTTGGGAGATTTTAATGGGGAAAAGGAAAAAAGGAGGTATACTAGATTTTGAGAGACGAAATAATCCTTTGCCATAACACAGTTTGTTAGGTTGCTCAAAATAAATTTATAACTAGAAGAAAATTGTAAATAGAATTTTGAACATGATATGTGTATATAACAAATCATTTTACTTTAATGCAATTGATTATGTATTCTGTTGTCCCTGAAACTTCTTTTGAAGCAAGGATTTAACTGCAATGGTGGACTTGAATCAGGAAGATGTTTATTTTATTTTTGCCCTTTGCAAGTGTAATATATTTTTGCCCTTGAAGCTGACAGCCATTTTTCTGACAACTGAATTGCAAATGTCATAATTTCTTTTGCTGACTATCAATTTATGCAGATGGTGGATGCTTTCATGGCTGTGCGACCCCTTCCTAACATGTTCACCTGAAATAGGCATGGATAAGCCATGATCGTACAAGGGATGATGAGTTTAATTTTATTTCTGTGAGATTTATATATTTTTTTTCTATTTATTTTTTTGCTATTTTCATTAATGGCCGGAAATGAAAATTTTACTGAAGACCATTTCTTTTTTAACATTAGTAATAATTTTAATTTCAGGTTTTTTTTTAAAATTTTTCTTTTTAGTGAGTAGAATGAATAGTTAATAGTTTTATGGGAGATTATTATTATTATTATTTTTTTATAGCACTTATGATACCATTCATTCATGTTTCTTTTATCTTCTTTTTCCTTTTCATGTATACAGCGAAGAATATTTGTATATTTAAATTATATTTTAAATAAACAAGGGAGTCTTATTTAGCTGTTCCTTTTTCATCTGCTGATCTAATTGATTTTTAATTAATAATGTAATTAAAAGTAACTTTTTTCCAAAAAAAAAAAAAATGATGTTTATCCATACAAACAATTAATATAAAAGTTTATGACTTTTTTTTCTAAGATGAAATAATATTAGAAAATAAATTTACCTAGAGCCATCCTGGAGTTACACAAAAATATCCTTAATAAATAAAATGGCCTATAATAAGCTAAGGAAAAATGAAAAAGCTAGTTTTAAAGGAACATCAATATTTACATTGACAAAATTTCTCCCTTGAAATCTCTATTCATAATTCATTTTACTCTTAGGTTTACCCAAACAATTTTGCTTTCATTAATTTATAAAATTGTAATATTTTATCCATTGAAATTAAACCTTCTTTGTACTTGGGCAGATGTTAATGCCTATCAAAGAAAAAGTCAATAAACTTAACATTTTCATAGTAAAAGTAACATCTAACTGACAAGTAAGATCAATTTAGTATGATTAAACGCAAAGACAGGGAAAAAGAGTGAAATAATACACTCCCTCTGTCACTAAATATAAGTCATTCTAAAGGAAAATGTTATTTTTGAGTTACAAAACAATCCTTTAAATAGCTCAATTTGAAATTTTGAATGGTTCTTTTTTGAGTCAAATTCACTTTAAAAGGTGAATGAATAATATCATGATCAGTTGGAACAATAAAATAATAAATCTGTTATTTCGTTATGGTTTTTTTTTTTTATTAGGGGTATTCGGACTAGTTTGCACATATCTCGATTGTATTGCTAGGAGTTGCAACTCATCAAGGTTAGAGTCGACATCAAGAATAAATCTGCTACTTCAATATCAATTTACCAAATTTATGGAGAAACACAAATCAATTTCGATTGAGCCAATTAATGTTTGTCTATTGATTGGGAGTTCTTGAAGATGGTTCTCATTAAGGTTGGTTTTTCCAGTATGGTTGAACTCATTATGAATGGTATTTTTTCCACCAATTTCTCTATTTTATTAAATGGTGTTAAACTCAGACGCTTTCATCCTTCTCAGGTATTCGACAAGGTGAACCTTTATAACCTTATTTGTTTGCATTGGGTGTGGAGGTTCTGGCTATAAATATGAATAAGGTTATTGTTGAAGGGTGCTAGAAGGGTGTCAATGTCAATAGAGTTGCTTCTATTGGGTCTCATATTTTCTTTGCTGATGACTTATTTTTGTTTGGTGAGGCTTCGATATCACGGGTTCTCTGTATGGGACCGGTACTTTAGAAATTGTGCATGGCATCTGGGCAAAAGATTCATTTGGCCAAGTCTGTTTTTTATTTTACTCTTCTCCAAATATATAGGCCGTTACATGAAATGACTTGGCTAACAAAATGGGAATCCAATATACGAACAATCTGGGCATTTATCTTGGAGTTCCTTTAATTCATACTCGAGTCTACAAGAACACTTATAAATTTTTAGTGAACAAAGTTCAGAAGAAGTTGAGTGGTTTGAAGAGTAGAGTTTTTTCTCTGGCTTCCCGTGTTCTTCTTATTCAGACGTTTTTAAACTCCCTCCCAGCTTATTGCATGCAGACCTCCAAACTCCTAGCAAAACTTTTGCTTGATTTGGAACAGCTTTGTACTCTCATTCTTATGGGGTGATTCGAGCTGCTAGAAACATATGCATATGGTGAACTGGAGGGATATTTGTAAGGGTAAAGCTGCGGGTCGGCTTGGCCTAAAGTCTTTGAAACTTCTGAATTAGATATCTTTAACTAAGCTTGGCTGGCGTTTACTTAAGGAGAAAGGCAAATTCTAGGCAAATCTATCGATGACTAAATATGGGAACCCTTTAATCTGGATCTCTAGTGGTGAGTCTGGTTCTACATCTTAGACCTAGAAGAGTGTCCATGGATTTCGTTTGCTTCACATTAACATTGAATGGTCACTTGGTGATGGGCAGACCACTTTTTTGGGTATATAGATGGTTAACGAGTAGAACTCTACAACAGTCGTTGATTCAGCCTTTTCCACAACAAGATAGATTTCGATCGGTGAAAGACTATCATCATCAGTTGAATGGTTGGAATATGGATCTTTTGTAGCAGCTGCTAGATAGTACTAGTAGAGAAATCCTCCAACTTACTTTGCTTTCGCCGGATGAAAAAGATACTCCAGATGGAATCTTTCTCCCAGTAGCCTTTTTTCCTCTAGGTTTATCTAACTACTGTTGGAGAAATTGGATCCTTTCTTTGATAAAAAGTGGAAGTCTATTTGGACGAGTAAAGCTCAATTACGCTTTTCTTTGGTTAGCTCGTAGAGGCAGACTCAAAACTGATGATTTTCTATTTAGACGTAAAGTTAGTAGTGATTCAATATGTAAAAGATGTAATTTTCATACAGAGTCTGCTTTGCATGCTTTACGTAATTGCCAGATGGTCAAAGATATATGGTTGCAACTATTGTTCTCCTAGTATGCTAACCGTCATATTTCTAACTGGATAGATAGTAATCTTTGTCAAGAATGGGGCAAGCCGCAAATCGATTCTTCATGAAACTTTTTATTTCACATTGCTTGCTACTATTTATGGAGTTGGAGAAATTCTAGTTTATTTGATGTAAATTTTTCTTTACCTAGTCTTGATGTTTGCACTAACTAGATAAACTCACCATGGGAAGTATATCTACATCCTTATAACATTATTTTTTCCCCTTAAGTACATCCTTAAGGGGAAAAAAAAAATTCTTCTTTCACCTCAACTTTATTTTGAAATTCTCTTTCATCAAAAATTTTTTTTTTGTGGATTCTTCCTTTTGGCATGCTGCAAGCAAGATGCACTAATTTACAATTTCTTGTAGTTTGTTGCAAAAGGCATCAAATTTCTCATCTTTATCCATTAATATTTATAGCTACAAAAGTTGTAGCAAGTTCAATATACGGTATTGGCTTTTTATTTTGCTTATAATCTATAAGTTCTGCGTAGATTATATTTTTTAATCCTCTTTATCACTAGTGTTATCTTGACCTAAGGAGGAAAAAATGAATTTTATGTGTATATCTGTTTAAAGCTCACACATTTTGTTTTGGATCTTCAATTACATATTTGTGTATCACATGTTGTTATATCAGTAAAAATTTAACATTTATCCTTAAAAGATCAGATTTCTTTAGGATTTAGTTTTTTTTTTTTTTTTAGGATTTAGTATATAACTAGCATGTGAACCCGCACCATGTGTGATAATTTTGTGTAATAATTCAAAAAAATACTTACCTAAATAATTAAATAAATTAAGATAATAAAACATTTATAGTTTAAAATTATATTATATAAATAATAAGATTTATTGAAGGAATGTAATAATAATTATTTGAAAATATTTATTATAAACTTTTGTTATATTGCTTGTGTATGATTAAAAACTTTATAGACCAAAAAGGATGTATAGCTTCTATATAAAATTAGTTAGGAAGAGCAAAGTTTTGTTGAAGATATCTTGAAAAACTAAACATTCTATTTATTATACATCTAGATATTTGCATGAGTTCTCACCATCCATCCACCATTAAGAAGTTAAAGGAAATATACCAAAACTCAACTTCAAATTCAAATTCAAAAACTGAAATGAGTACTCCTCAATCGACAAACATACATAACCAAAAGTATATGAATAAAATATTTACACAAAATCCAGCATTAAGAATTCCTTCAAAAGAGAAATTCCAATACATGAGGTTAAGACTGTCAAACATAAACGTACAAAAGAATTTAAAACCCATCGTATATATGATATAGACAGACCACTACTGTTGTAATCTTCGTTGGCACAAGAAAGTATTACTTTCCAATTTTCCTTGTTCCAGTAAAGGAAGGAGGAGAGAAGATATAAATGTATAAACAAAATTAGAAATCATAAATAACTATAAACACAAAGATGGAAGAATCAACAAGATCGGACATTGCTTTATTCCTTATGAATTTTGGATATCATCTTACCATTATTCAGTTGGTCTTCACAATTCATAAGTGGAAATTATCTTAGAACAATAGAGATCTAATGGCTTACCATTGATATACATGAGTTTAGTTAAATAAGCCCACTAATAGATAAACAACCATGATACGAAATAACATAAGCATTAGAATTCAAGATTGACCTTTTCTGTTCCTTCAAAGCCAAGGTTCCTATAATAGGTTCATATCAAATTTAGGTACAATCTATATAAATGGTAGCTATGAATTTATACAGAGAATTTTCAATCAAATATCATGCCAGGTTAAAGTTTATAGTAAATTGATGCATCCTGAATATGTATATCTTTTTGTAATTAAGTTATCAATATCAAATATCTCAAAAGTCTCTCTTACTCTTGCTCTTTTTGCTGTCCCTGGGGAAATCAACCATTTATGTAACACTGATTGCCAGACTAATTCATAGATAACTTAATGGAGCAAGTTTCACAATTAATCTGTAACTCTTTCATATCACCTGTACTAAAATGTCTCGGAACCTGTAGCGCCCTCTAAACTGCTTGACACCTGAAAACTCATGCAATCATAAACAACCTTAATTAGTGATATGAAAACTAATAATACAATAAGAAAAAAAGGAAAAGGAAAAAGAAAAAAAAAGAGAAACTTCAAAGTGTGAGATAACTTGGCAACTAACAAACAAAATTATATTGCAGCATGACGAAAAAGCATTGTCATCTTCTTAGCATTAGTGCATGATGAAAAAGGTAGTGAAAAGAAAACAACAAGTGCAATTATTCTAAACTTGTTGTACGATAAGCATTGGACAAAATAGGATTGACCTATACAAACATTGATTTTTCAAGAAGAAGAAAACTTGTTGTCCAATCTTAGGAAGGAAATGAAGAAATGAAGCGTACCAAGTAATAATCATGTCAACACTTATTTATATCCAAAAGTAATAAATTAAGCATCAAATATTTTCATTTGAGGAACAGTAGGCATCGGATCTTGAGAAGATCTCCTAGGCATTGGTCTTCAAAGCCTTGCTCTCACATACACCAATGAAGTCTTCAAGCAACCTAAAAGACCAAATGTAAAATTGATGCAAAAAATTATTTGAACAACTCAAAACATTTGTCTTAAGCTTCCAAGCATCAAGGTACACTGAGAAACAAAATTTATGATATCCAAGTAGACCCAACCAATTAATTCATGAACCAATGTCTTGAATTTCATCAATTCAATTTCAACACTCTAGAGAAGTATTGAAGAACCTGTGAAGAGTCTTGGATGAACACTCAAGAAAGGTTTGTTCGATCCAAAAGGAATCACACAATTTGATTGAAAGTTGTTTGTAGAAAAGTTGGTTGTAAACTATTATAATAAGAGACTATTTATAGTCATCCATCTAGGAAGTCAGAAACAAGACCTAGAATAGGCTAAAATACCAATTATTAAACAAGTCAAATAACTAAAGGAAATAAAGATAAGTCAAACAGCCAAGGTAATACACGTATTGGGCTTCATCGCATTGGGCTGGAAATATTCTTCAACGGGTGCCAGGTAATACACCTGGTTACAAGCCGGGACTTCTCTAGTAGATTGAATGAATTGGTGGCCAAATGAGTCTCAATACATTTGACTTTTGGTGCCAATTTGTCTTCATCAAATGGAAGCTTTTGGGCGTGAAATACTACCAAAGCAAGCCCAATTAATGCTTTCCACCGGCGGGATGGAAGTCGACCAAACACGCTACTCATTTCCTACATTTTAACTAGAAATTGGCTACCAAACAGGCTGCTCAATTCTCAAATTTTGACTTAAATTTTAGCTTGCTCAAGCTAGTTCTTGGACCATTCTTCCTCTTTTTTGCTGCTTCACTTCTTAGCTTGTTTATTTTTGATCTTGGATGCATCTTGATATGTTTTTGAGCCTCTTTTACTCATCTTTTCAAGTCCAAACTTGAAGTACAAATCTTTGTACAAGAACCTTCAATCAATAACAAATTCATCTTAAAAAAAGTCATAAACCTTTCAATCATTTGAGCAATGTCAACCAAGACTTGTTTAATTCTTGAAGTATCAATCTTGATCATTGAGATTTCATTGTTGTATTTGAAACATAAGTTCTTATACACAATCTTCAACTCTTCTTTTGGTTCATTGATAGCAAAGTCATCATTTGAAAGCTTGCATAACCTCTCAAACTTGAAATGAAGGTCTTTATAAGCATATTTTTGTCCACGAGTAGCATCTCCAAAGTGTTCTTCGTTTGATGGCATTCAAGTAAACCCAATCAATGCTTGTTGGCTTCTCGATATCCATAAAAAACCCAACAAATAAACGAAAGCAAAATCAAAGGGTCGTTTCTACTTTCTAAAGCTAGGTCATGATTTAGGCTAAAAGATACGTGAAATAGAAGATCATAACTTCATCATTATAAAAATCTCATAATTGTGCATATTTGGTAAAAGAAATAAAGAAAAGAAGGTATGAAAATCATAAATCAAAAGTAGCCCAATTAATTTAAAAACCTTGCAAACAAAAAAATTAATGAAATATAAAGTCGTAACTCCTTAACTCCTATTATGACATTCCAAGACCTCTCAATCCCAAAGATAAGAACTTAAAGATATCCACCATTCATAAATTATTAAAATGACACAAAAAATTTTCATGTTTTCAAACAAGTCCACTAATTATTCTAACCCACAAATATAAAAGAGAAAAGAAAATTAAAAAAAGGAAAACATTCAAAAATACACTCCCTTAAATAAATAAAGGGTACATGAAAAACAACCTTGTCAAACAAACCAAGCGTGGGAGAGAAAAGACTACTAACATAAATAGATTGATTATATATAGTTATTCAAAAATTTAGTATATTATTTTGGAAGGTACAAAATACAAATTGAATTACCAAGCTGAGACAGCGAAAAAGAAAGGAATTAGCCAGGTTCAACATCACCATTACCATGGACATTTCAAAATTTTCCTATTAACATGAAATTTGGAAGGCAAAAATTTTCAAGTGCATAAGAATTCAAAATTAAAACTTATTCAAGCTAACCAAACTTAGTAAATCAATTATTCATAAACACTAGCTTGTATACTTGAAGCTCTCTGTTCTTCTTTGCTTTGTCTATCCATATGACCGTTTGGTCCCTTCGAAGTAGAAAAGATAATAATTTTTTTCAATAAGGAATCCTAATTCCATGAACAATACAGGGTAGGATTGGAAGGACTTCAATATTGATATGGAAAATCAAGAAAAAACTAACCCATGGTTTTGTAGTATTAAGCTCTACGATTAAAACTTTTAATGTTTGACGACTGCTTTTAAATCCTAGCCATCCATGGATAATCCGCCTTCATGTGTAGACCACCGCCACCATCGGTAAGAAGATGTTCCAAACATGTTCCAATCTTTCCCAAACTATAAACATCATATAGTTCTTGGGGAGATATGACGACAACGTATCCAATGTAATGTTGTAGGATAGTAAAACCGTTTAAGCAATGGAAAATGAATAACAAGAAGCTAAAAAAAAATCATTAAAAAGAGAAAAAAGGAGAAAAAAACCTTACGAGTGGACCCTTGGTCGAGAATTGGAGGGACTTATCACTGTCAACAAAAAAAGAAGGAAAAAATGAAATGGATCTGATGAAGTAAACATTGAAAAGCAAGCCAAAATACTGAAACGGATCTAATGAAATAAAAAAATTATGATGAAAACATTGAAAATCTACACAGGAAACGGAGGTACAAAATCAACATTCATATCGGTGGAGGGACAGCAACATTGCTGATAATGCACCGAGAGTTAGGATTAGACACTACTTTGAATCAATCAAGCACTCTACATAGGTAGCGACAAAAGGAACACTTGGCAAACAAATTAAGCCATATTCGGGCATATCCCCTCCCCTTCTCCAAGATCAAGATCCCATGAGTTTCAATAT